>JAYKAV010003410.1:1775775-2181516 GCA_035582835.1 Phoebastria nigripes | reverse complement strand
AAAGTATCTATGGGGAAACTATGGAAGTGAGAAAACAGACAAAGCAGGCTGAAAATGCTCAGAGTAAGAAAAGTTCCAGGTAAAATGTTAGCAAGAAAAATGTTGCCTGTTTCAATTACTTCTTTTGAAGTTTCTCCATATGACTTTATAAAAAGAATTGCTTCTAATAAAAGCTAGTACAAGCTGCCCTGAATCTTACAGAGCTAAAATATATGTAGAAGTGTAAGATTGCTGTGAAAAGACTTAACAGGTCTTAAATATGCTTATTTTAAAACTATACAGAATTACCGTGTTGTTCTCACAGTAACAGTATTAACAGAGAGCAAATTCTATTAAGCAACGGTTGCCTGTATGACTCGCCTTATTAATTTGCCCTGTATTAATTTGCCTTAATTTTACATAGATCTGTGACAATATTAAACAGGGAGAAATAGACTCTGTAGAAAATGTCAGGGGGACCGAAGAGAATCAGCCAGTTTTGCTAGCTAGGTTGCAACTTTTTTACTTCAGCTGATGGCTCTGTTTAAGTACTTTGAATGAGATGCTCTAATGCTGACACTGTTTCTAGCGGGTCATTAACGCTGGCCTTCCCAGGAATAATAAAGTGGGTGTCAGAAACAAATGCTAAATATCTGTCACAAACACTATGCTATCATAGAAATGCATAACTATGAGTAAAGTACACATACATGCTTTAGTTTTATACTTTTGTTTGAAGTAGAACTACTCCTTTTGCTCCTGTACTTTATCAGTCTCTAGATGATTGCACAGGAACTAGTAATACTCTCAGCAGAACACCTCGTGAGCTTCTGCTGTGTCACTAAACATGTTATGAGCAGAACAAAATGCTTCTGTAAATTGTATGTGCTGTTTAAAATATTTTTCCAAGAAAAATGAACAAAACTAACCTCAGTAAAAAAACCCACAGCTTAAGCCTGCAAATGTGTTACTGCATTTAAGTGAGCAACATGTCAGTTATTTCTGAAATATCAAGTTTGTTTAATTTTAGCCCGCAAATTCACAGACAAGCATGAATGGATATCCGTTGAAAATGGCATTGGAACAGTAGGAATCAGCAATTTTGCACAGGTATTGATCCCTCCCCCCTTACCCAAGTCTGCAGTATTTATTTATGCATACCTGCTCTTGTCCTTGCTCTTTGGACAGTTACTGGGTTTTATTGTTCTAATTGCGTATGCTATACACTGAGCGCAATTTTTGGACTTGGATCTATCAYGTTATTTGTGAAGTGAATGCTGCTTCAGCATTCTGATAAATTCTTAATCACTTCAGATTGAGCCTATGGAGAGCTGAACTTGATGAGAAACATAATGGTTCAGCAGAATTTAAAACTTTCTTTATTACTTCAGTTCTTATAGGCCTGAGGYGTTCATGGCTATGTGAAGAGGATATCATGTGCTTTTTAGGCCAAATTTCCCTTGAACATGAATACAGTGCAATCCCCCTGGCTAAAGACCAATTGTGAATAAAAGTACAACATGGCATATATTTTTTACTCTAGGATAGGAATTCCTTTGGATTTTTTTGTTTTGTTTTGTTCTCGTGCAAGTACTTGATTTGGAATAGTCACAGGCAAATTCAGGATAGAGATTCACTGTATGTGAAACTTAAGAAAATCTAATGTGCAAAGCTATCAATGAAGTGGAATTAATGTTTCTTAGGACAAGCAGCATTTCCCGTAATCTCAGTTTTCTGTAAATAACACTAATACTCGGTAAGATCCCTAGTCTTTTGTGAGAAAGGGTACATTTGCCAGTGAAGAGGCAGAAGCCTGTTCTGGTTGAGCCGATTCTTAAGGCTCCTTATTAAGTCAGTAAGGACAAACTGTACGCTCTCCAGTTGTCCGTGCCTCTGGGGAGGAATCGCTATGTTTTCTTTCAAATTGCACTGGAAGTAAATCCTCTGTACTTTGTAATGAAAAGATAATTCCCTCAAATCGTTGGGAACTTTGTCCTTTAAAACTGTTGTTACTCTAGCTGATGCTAAGAAGATCAGCAGATGTTATTTCTCATTCTGCCTGAAGAAAACTGTATATAAACCTTGTAACTCAGCCTGAGGGTTATTAACACTGTAATAGATAAACAATGATAAGGCATTTGGGGCATGATAACAAAACAGTTTTTTCAAGTTAAATGTTTTAAAAACAAAAAGTGAAAAATATGCAGTCCTTAAAGAATGAGAACTAAATTTAGAGACAGAGATTACTTATATATAGTGACTCTAGAGTTACTGTATCAGATGTCTCCTATGTATAGTTTCTTTAATGTATGCTTTGATGCTTTTGTTTTTCTTTTAAGGAAGCATTAGGAGACGTTGTTTACTGTAGTCTACCAGAAATTGGGACAAAATTGAGTAAACATGGTAAGTTTCAGCTCTAATTTCTAATGAAGTAATTACTCTACTCATCCTACTGTCCCTTTGCAAAGATGAATTTTGTGAAGTAATCTTTATGTTCATTAATACCATTTTAAATCTTCTGGATGCAGAATAAATAAATTCAGGTATTTCTACAGGAGACAGCTTTAACTTCAAATTCTCACTGTCAGACCATGCATGGTAGCAGAAAATACCTGCTTATTAAACTGTGAAGATATTTATTTAAAAATCAAACATTTGAAATATATTTTTGTAATAATTTTATCTATGCTCTGTTTTTAAAATATTTATGCTTTGACTTGGACTTGCTAGCGTTTAGGCTGGCTTATTTGTAATTCTGCAGTTACGCACTTCACGAGTTGCACGATGTGAAACATCTAATTGATATCAAGCTCTAATTTTTCTGTGAATATACAGACTCGGTAATTTTTGGGTATCAACTGTAATCATAGGTTTTTGCTCACTAGCGACGTACAAATTGTTACATTCTTAATCATTCAGTTATGTAATTTTCCACGTTAAAGAAGAGTGAGCATTAACAGGTAGAAAGGACAAGCCTATTCCTGTATTTACATGGAGAACTGTCTCGGTAGTATGTGAAGAAAAGATTGTCATTAGCTTCAGACATCGCAAAGCAAGAATGTAGATTTACTGAGGTAAAGCAGCAGGCCTTTCTTTTGCCATCYTTCTTGTGGAATAGGTCCATATCGAACTGTTTTGGCCAAATCTATTACATCACATTGAATGGTGAATGTTGGACAAAAGGTCCTTCTGTTTAGGGTTTTAATTAACAAACTTGTAGTTTTGTTTTATTGGAAGGAATTTCATTTCCATTTAGTTCTTCCCTTTTCTACCCATTCTGGCCTTAGTCTAATTCCAAGCTTCGCCAGAACATGTTGTTCTCTTATTCCTTGTGCTGATGCCTATCTACTCTTCTGACAGCTCTGTGTTCCTCCAGCCTCTGTCTTTTTTGCTTGTGGCTTACAGTTACTCTGGACTAACACTGCTGCAGGCACCATTTCCATAACTGCCTACAAAATAGAAAAAAGGGAAGAGYGGCTGGGTGATTCCAGTGTGGTGCTTCTGAATACTAATGTGTGTTTTCCAGTGAGTGCAAATGTAACACTTGATAGTGTTTCTGAAGAAAAACTGGGATTCCTGAAATTGTGGCTGTGTCTATTTTGTAACCAAATTATGTATAAAAAGTTTTAAATTTTAGGTAGAAGGCATATTTAGGTCTCTTGCAGCAAGAGCTGGATGTGGTTCCTTCTAACCCTTTATCATATCGTATGCTGTAGGCCTTTAGCCAAAGGATTAGCCAAAGGTAAGAAATTTCCGACCCTTCTGTAGTAGCCAGCTAGCTAGTGTTACGCAAGTTCCCCAGAATAATTCAGGAGCATAAACATCAAATTTAATACTGCTGCTCACTGTCACAAAGCTGGTGACTTCAATCTCTTTGACAGTTTTCCTTGCTCAAGATCAAGACAGCTCTTCAATGGCTAGGTCATCGCCAGAATGTCTGACTGAAAAACTAAAGCGCTTTGTATTTTCCTCTTAAAAGCATTCAATCATATTTTGTGTTTCAGATGAGTTTGGAGCTTTGGAAAGTGTGAAAGCTGCTAGTGAACTCTACTCTCCTCTCTCGGGAGAAGTGACTGAGATTAATGCTGCCCTTGCAGATAATCCAGGGCTCGTCAATAAATCTTGTTATCAAGATGGTAAGATGTAATTTTTATCTTTCAATAATTAATACCACCTGGATTCTTGCTATCACACATGGCTCCGCAATTCCTACTTCTTCCAGTTTAATGGTGTGGAGGCTTAAATGGAATATATTGAATATAGTTCAAGCCCAGTAAAATTTAACATGAAAGTATTATTGTAGTCTTGTCTTTGCTGACAGCTGTTTTACAATATGTTCTTTTCAGACATAGACTGTGGCTGAATTTAATCTGTTTCCCTTGATCGCATTTCTCTTTTTTTGATCTTGTAACAGCTCATGATACTGAGAGGTCAGATAGCATCTCCTTAATGCCACTGTCAGAGACAGAACTAAGTTAGATAGCTGGTCTGACTCAAAAGGCCATTTCTTATGACAGGTTGTTTGTTTGTTCAGTTTTTAAAATACTGAAATGTTGTTTTGCCTGTACAAGAAGTCCTGTTGATTCTACCAGTGTTACAGGGCTTGTACGCCTACTGAGAGTACTTTTCTAAGGCAATAACATGAATGAATCTTTCTTGTAGGATATTAGCAACAGTTTTTCTTTTTAATCTCCTAACTACAGGTTGGCTTATCAAGATGACTGTGGAAAACCCTGCTGAACTTGATGAACTGATGAATGAAGATGCCTATGAGAAATACATAAAATCCATTGAGGACTGAGCTGGAATAATGAAATAAATCCATATAAAATATTTCAGTGTAGTTTGTCATCACTCAGTGAAGTAGAGAGTATCCAGTTTTGACAACCTGAAAAATACCACTTATGATCACATATAAAGGCCATAAATAATTGCAGTGATAAAAATGTTTAACATCTGCATATCTGCAAGGGTTTTTTTATCCTAGATTATCTGATTTATGTAACTTCAGGATGTTATCTATGATATTTTGGGAAACAAAATTTATTTGTTAAAATATATACTTCCCAAGATTCATTTGACAATCAAATTTAGTAACAACAGCCTTAATATGGTAATTCTGTTGTAGGCATGTGACTGTTCTTGTAACCTGGACTACAGCTTTCCCTGAAATACTTTTTTATTGCTTCCAAGATATTGAGAAGCAGTGCCTCCCTAACTTCCTAATATTTTTCCTAATTATAGTTGCAAAGACGATACCAAAAAAGGAGAAGCCGTATCAACTACCTCTTTGCATGATATTTACTTCATTACAGAATGTTTTCCTTCTTCATTTTACTATGTAATCAAATAGTTCTGCCTTTGGGGCAGAAGGGTATGGTCCTTGTCTTCTGATTTACATGCTTTCTTAGTATGCAAAACTCATGCAATGATAGTTTATCAAGGTTCTCGAGTGGATTGTTTAGGCTGTATTTTTTGTCCGGTGAACACTACCTATGTCACAAGTAATTAAGGAATTCTACATCTTGTGCTTAGCAATTGTGGCGATTTCAGAAGAGTAGGTACTTCTGAAAATTGTGTGATCAGTAATAGTTTGACATATAATGTATCCATGTGTGTCTGTCTTTAAGATCAAGTAGGCACACTGCTGTAATGACATCACAGGAACGAAACTAAAACTTCTGCTTTGCAAACCAGTAGACTAAAGCAGCTGATTCCATTAGACTTAATGAATCCACAAAAGTGCACTCAAAGTTGATGTGACATCTAAGGGTAAGGTTGAGTTGTACAGACCTGCATTTTAGGAAAACATAAGAGTACAGCAGACTTTTGGTCTAAAACTTTTTTTCTACAATTTTAAAATAGTGATTAGAAGCTAAGCACAAAGCCGGAGCAAAAACCAAGTGTCTGTAAGTTGATCTCACAGGAGGCAGGGGAACGTTTAATCCATGTAAGACAACAAAGGCAAAATTCATATTCCTTTGGAAGTTACTTTCAAAAGCACAGCCCTTCTAAAGGGCAGAAATACACTGCAGGTTATACAGAAACCTTTCTAGCATACGAAAATGTAGGTCTTTCTTTTAAGATCTAAAGGGATGTCAAAGTAATTGGTGGTTTTTTTTAAATCCTAGGAGCTAATTTTTCCTACATGAGTCACAGATGAAAGCCCTGCCAAGAGAGACTCTACTGTGTATTTAAGATAAAACTATATCTTCTCCGTAGGACTTAAACTGCAAAGTGACTAAGAGAAAAGAGCGGGTTTGACTGTTCCACAGGAGTCCTAACTTGGCAGTGGCTGATAAACAAAAGACTCCAGTAAACCTAGTGCAACTGCTTTAAAAACTGTCAGTACTTACCCATTTTGCACAGTATCATGCAGTATTGTGACAACATTCAGGGGCCAGAGAGCTGGGAGCTTGTCCCTGGCCTCTTACAGACCCCCTGTCAGTTTGAGCCTCTGATCTCCCTGTGCACTTTCCAAAGTAAAACAGAAAGTTTGTTTCAAATTGGAATGAGTGCAGGCAAATGGCAATAGGAGTGCATGAAAATGTTTGTTTCAATTTGATACTGTTTCTTCCACCTGATTTTTTCTCAACTTTACTAGAGAGTAATAGGCCCTTCATTCATTGCCGTGTAAAATATGACCCTTGTGGATCTCCCTTAAAGGTTAGTTCAGAGCATTATAATGCATTTTAAAAAAATTTTTCCCTTAAAATGTTTATCTTCTTTCCTTTTGATCAATGAAATATGAAACAGTAATTTCTGTAATCCCCTAAGGAACCTGGGGAATAGTAAAAACTGGCAAATCTGATCTCTTCTTCAACCTTTGCTCTTATCTGTGTATTAGCAGTGTTTATAAGGTTATACRTGAGTATGAATAAGTGACAACTCTTCTTTTCCTTAAGGAGAAGGACCAGGAACCTCTCCATCCCTAGTTCTTTTAGGGTTTTATGTGACCTTAAAGTGATCTATTAGATTTCCCAATTCCTCTTAAGATGGGAATAACAACAATACTTAGGTGCTTTTCTTGTGTGGTTTATGCTGAGAGCTCTGGTATTCTGCAGTTATGTAGGCCAAAGGATGTCTATTGGAGCAAATATTTTTATATCTTTCTACAATCCACTCAACTACCTGAATTACCCTGCCAAAAGAATGTATTCTTCCTTGTTTTATGTATRCTACCCAAGCAGAGCTCCTAGCTTTCAAATAATCCTGTAACTTCACTACATTCAGCAGCAGCAGGAAGCCTCAGGCAGAAGGCCATGCACAGGTTGGAGCCAGACTCTGCAAGAGCACGAATGCAAAAGTTGCCAACGTGAATCCGTAATGAATGCCTTTCATCAAAGATGCGATGGATGTGTATTAGCTTTGGTCTATGACACAATTTTAAATGCTTTTGTATAAATCATAGGGGAAAACACTAAACTTGTTCACTAGTGTGTGCTCCTACAGAAAATGAATAAAGGAAATGATTTTTTACAAAATAACCACTTTACCTGTGACCTCTTCAGTCTTGATGCTGAGCTTAAGAACTCAACACTCATAATTACTAGATACTAAACATTATAGACTCAGTAGAGAGATTTGTTTTATGGCAAATTATGATTTCCATACTTTTCCCACAACCACTAATTATGTCTCTCATAGGGGTTAATTATATTATCACCTTCCTTCTTGCCAACACTTCCTTCTGTTCCACAAGTACCAAGCCCTTTATCTCTCAAATTATCTAACTGAATAATATAAACTAAACTTGGAGCTAATTTTTTTCAGTCCATGTCTAGTTTTAAAGATTTTTATCAGCATCAGTCCTGAAAAGATTGCATACCTAAAGTTTTGTCTGGTTTTCAACCAGTGAAGTGCTGCCTCTCCCTGTGAATCTTGACCCATCATGTATATAAATACAAATCAATGTAATTGTTACTTCTGATCAGAAGGGGAAAAAAAAAAAATCAATGGTGTAAAACTCAAACAACAAAAAATACATACATAATAACACTTGGTATTTTGATGAACATAAAATAAGGGCACTGTCAATGTCACTGTCAATAAATTAGCAGTAAGAAAGACAATTACCTAAGCAGGTCTGGTAAGGTTAGAAGTGCAGCAGCTCTCAGTTTGTAATGCCCCCTTAACTGCTGTCTCCAGACAGTTGGTGCCCTGCGGATAAGGATCCTCTTTCCTGTTTCTTTATACTGATAGGTTGGGAATTTGCAGTCTTCCTGTAGTAACGGCTCCCATCACAGAGTTTTAATATGCCAAACTGATACATAAGGGACATCATAACATCTATCTTCACGTCAGCCTAGTCACGGGAATAAACAGACCTGCACCAATAAATCAATCCAGAATGATCCTCAGCTGAGCATGTGAGGCTTTTCTGTTGTGATGTTGGGAGACATCACACAGCAAGAGGCAAAGGAAATTGCACCACCTGCGCTGCATATTTTGGAGAAGAGAAAGAAAACCTAAGAAGAGTGCACGATTAATTAATAACATGAGTTCACCAGTGGGTGGAATGCTCCAGGTTGTCAAACGGTGACCTGCCGATTTAAAGAACTGCAAGTTAAAAAAGAAATAATTGCATACTTTCGCCACACGGTGGCACTCAAAACGTTAAAGATGGTAACACGGGGGCAAGGCAAGGCAGTGCGGTCAGCCTGGTCTTCTAGTTCAGCTGCTTAGTCGCTAAGAGGTACTGCAGTGTGATTGAATTTCCCAGGTCAACTTCAAGATCAAAAAAAATATTAAGCACAGCTTGCTTCATTGAAAATGTTTAAAACGCACTCCTCACAGCACTATGTGTAACAATAAAACGTTTTATTGTACCCATCATCTTATCTTTCTTCTCCYTCAGACCCCTCTTCCCCCTTCTTGCAGCACACCTAAAATGTGGCCTGGTGGGGAAGGGGTGTGCATGGACAGTCTAAAATTTTACCAAGCTCCAAAACATGATGCCAGCCATTAAGTCAACAACAGAGCCGAGATTGACTGGGAGCTTTAGGAAAAACTTTCTTCCACCAAAGTCACAGGCGAAACTGCTTGTACATTAATGAAGCTGCATCAGTCTTCGAGAGACTGCAAGAGTCATCTACATAGCACAGCGCCATTTCTACAGACAAACGTGTTTTAATGTGGTGAAATGTGACTGGACTGATGGAAAACTGAACAACCTTTGGCAAGCCATTTCCAGAGAATATGACCTCATATACCTACATGTAAGACAGTATTAAAAGACCCTTGAACAATGTCCATCAGAGTAAATTACCAGCAAGATATGCTGCAGATGGCACAGACAAATTTTGAGAGCAGCTTAGGAGTGTTCTCAATGTAATTTTCTCCACTTTCCCCATACTACTTGAGACACAGTCTTAGAGGAAGAGTCCTTGGCAGCAGAATTTAGTCTGTGGTATCTGAATTGGTTAGAGTTTGCCTCACAATATTGATATCCCTCTCCTCCTGACACAGCATAATTCAGTCACTTCAGACCCGATCTACTTTAATGCAGTACAAGTGTCCTATGTCCTCTGCTATTAGGCTGTTTTATTTGTCATTTGTTTATAGTGTTTAATTATTTATGCCATTGAATGTATTTTGCTTAGAGAGGTATTTTAATGGAGGTACAGCACTTGTACCTTCCTCTAACCATGAACATCAATCTACAAGATACGAGGATGAGTCTGCACTTCTTAGGACTCAAGAGTACTTCTGTTTTTCAGCCATCACCCCTTTCCTTTCTTCGCTGCATGGGTCTGGATCAAGAGAAAATGACAGAGGATTAAGTATTCTTGGCAGCTCCTGTCTGTTCTGACAACCTCTCACTTGTGCCACAACTGGTTAAGGCAAAGCCAGTGATAAAACTGGTGTAATATCACCATTGCAGGGCTCTTTTTTTTCTGCAATGTATCACCCTCATCTAAAACTGAAACATTTTTGCAGCTTTCTATTAGACTAAGGGGCATTTCTTACATCAGGTTGGCCTGGTAAATGTGTTAGACAGCAAAGAAAATTCAGCTGTTCAAAACCTTGACAGGAATTTTTTTGTCTACTTCCCATATCTTCCATAGGTTTAAAGAGTAAGGACAACATGGTCCTTTAATGCATGCCCCTGCTTCTATGTGATCTAAAGTAGTATTTCTAATAGGGAATCTAACAGTCTTGCAAAGGGCCACTCTTTAGAGGTAGCACAGACAACCCCTATTTCTCCTTTCTACCTGCCCCTGTATACATGGAGAATTGCAAGGAAGAGGCAGTCACCCTGAGGTCAAAAAAAAGTTGGGAACCATGGCTCTAGGTCATGACAACAGCACGAGCTCTTGGGATGAGGTTGCATGAGAACCTGAGCTGATCTCGCAACTCCCTGCTGCTGAAAGACCAGGCTCTTGCTCTGTCTCCCTCCTCTCCATACCTGATCCTCCTCGCTCTTGCCACCTCTGCCAGTGAGGCAGGCTCGCCCATTTGAGACAGCCATGGCATTCAGCACGTCCTCCCCTGAGCCAATTCAACTCAGTCAGACCAAAAACTGTTGGTAGATTCCAAGAAGCGCCCAGAGAGGGACGTTAAGAAACAGGGATTGTTATTATCATTATTATAGTACTACTATATGAATACTTTATACATTTTAACACTTGTTATTAGTAAGACTCTATCTACTGTATGTAATTCTGATTAATAGTCAGAGGAATTACTGTAAGTCATATTTTGTGCCATGTAAGAGTGAAAAAAAATGAAAAAATGATCCAAGACTAAAGAACAATGTAAAACTATTCCTTTTTTTTTTTTTTTTTTTTTTTTTTTTTTAGAGCACCATAACTTAATCATAATCTTCACCCAGAACTGTAATCTCATTACTTCAGGATCACTCAAGCATAACAGCAGTTTTAAGTTCAAAGCATATGCCTTACCAAAAAGAAAAGGGAAATTACACTCTAATTATTACAGTCTAATATTTATATAATGGCACCTTAAGAAAACAGTTCTGGATTCTTCAATTTATGTGAGCTAAGAGTTCATTTTTACCTGAACAAAAAGATTAGATAGATGTTAAATCAGAAAACACTCCCCCTGGAAAAAAACTTAAATCTGGGGCTACATTTCAATTACTTTGCCCTTCCAAAGAAACACATGAAAATATTATTATTATTATTAATAATGAGACAGCTAAGCAGATGTTTCTGAAAGAGTATAGAAAAATAAGTTGTACTAATTACATGAGAACAAAACATGTAGCATTTTTTCTCCTTATGGCTATATAGCTTTTATCTGTGTTATAGAGGCGGCTTAAAAAGTGTTGGTTAAAGAATCTGAAAACTGTTCTTGGCATTGTAAGATAAGATGCTGTCTACAGTGAAAGACTGTGAAGTCTAGAACATTATAACAATTCAAGAAACAAATATTTTTTACTCTGCAATTAATACAGAAAGAATATTTGGAAGGGTCCTTACGATTCATTTAGCTAATACCTAGATAGCCTCAATTCTGCATCACCACTGGAGGAAATGGCATGTGCTGGTTAAAGAAACAGCTTGGCTGCAGTTACTGCTGAATATACATGGGGCTTAGAAACTTCCTCCTAGTCCTTCAGCACTGAAAAATTTAAACTGTTTTGGTTTTGGGGTTTTTTTGGTGGTTTTGTTTTTTTTTTTTTTTTAATAAAAATCACAGTTCTTTTCACTATCTCATATCTTCCCTCTGTGAAAGCCACTCCCTCCTCTCCTGAAAGACTGGGGTTTCTGTACTTTCTAGCACAGGCTTTTGGCAGCTAAATGTTGAATTGCACTTGAGAATGTTTCAACTGTTACCAGTGATGGTAACGATGCAAAGCCGGGAAGGAGTAAAGTCACAAACAGCTGAAGTACAGGCATCCCTTTCTGAACGACAGACTGCAAAACTGTCTGAAACGGTGTTAATGATACAAGACTATAAAGACAGCTACATACATTTACACCCACCGATAATCTCATCCTACCTTCTTGAAAGATGGTTACACTTCAGAAGACCAGATTACCAACATAACTCAGTATACTGCAGCTTCTATAGAACACTCTTAATGGCGACTGCCTGAAGACAAGTTGGCTGGAAAATCTGGCCCAAATATTAGATATTTGTCTTCAGATGTGCAGGTACATCACAACAYGTCTTCATACATGCACTATGGATGAATCTGAACATAATTGTTTCAGATCCTCAACAAAGAAGAACTCATGGTTTGTCAGTTAAAAAAGAGGTTTATAGAGGTTTATATTCACCACATGCTCACAATTTGTATAATTAATCTTTAATGACAGCTAGAAGCTACAGGTTTATAAATATATATTTTTCATAATTGTGACAACCAGTGACTAGATGTGGTTTTGGTGGAAAATTGTCTGAAATACTGTAAGGCTAGGTAAATTACAAGGCATTATTAGAAAACTTTGATTTTGAACTTTTGGTGATATTACATTACTTTTACAAACATTAGAAACAAACATTACTTGGTGAAATATAAACATTGCAGAAGAAACTACAACCAAGAGTAATTTACTAGTTAAGTACATAGTTAAGAAACAACTTTTTTTTTTTTTTTTAAATAAAGTCAAGGTAAATCAAAGAATAGTAAGAAAAATTTGCATGTTAAAGAACACTGTCTTCAACAGACAGCATCTCCATTACAGAGAGAAATGATTTGTGTAACACTATAAGGGAGGAGTTAGGTTTGCTTAAACCATTCCAAGAACAGTTATTTTTTGTCACAGCAGTCAATTTTCCTGCATTACAACCTGGACTCATGTCCAGATGTAGRCAGGTTTTGCACCCGGATAGAGCTCATTTTGTATCAACCTTAAAATGCATGAACTTCATGTCAGAGTGCACCTCCATGAAGCCAGTTACAGGATGTACACAAACGTTTGTTATACCACAGTTTAGAAACTGGACTTACAAGTAATCCAACCAATTTTAGTTTTACTATTTTTGATCAGCTTTAAAAACATACATGTTAGCTCTTTGAGTTTAAAAGTATCATACAATTTGGCTTATTTTTAAGATACAGAGATACAAAAATTTTAAAACTCACAATAGTAACACAACTTTTTTCCTAGAAGATGATAAAGAGTAAAGCATAATGCATGAGACTTCATTACGCAGTTTTACGAAATATTGTCTTGTTACTGTTATTCAAAGGAGTATGATTATGATTTAGTGAAGTTAGATTGGACAAAAAAGAGCCTAAAGATATAACACTACTAAAGACATACAGTTTCCTTAATGACACTTAACAGAATATTCTAYACACAACACACCAATACAACTATACCAATCAAGTTAATCCCAAACAAAAAAGGTGCACCATAATATTGCATAGAAAGAAATCCCTGGTATTAATACACTTGCACTGGAGACTAGGACTTTTTCCCTGCCTTACTAAATCAAAGCACATATGTTTTTAAAAAGCACATCTCACATTTGACATTTTCCTTAGCTATATTCTTTGGAATCGCTACTGCATGTGTTATTTCAAGCACATTTTTATTCTGCATGCTATTGTTTAATGTTAAAAAACTAAAATTGAAAGGAAAACAGTTTTCCTGCCTCCCCCCCCAAAATGTAATGTTAAATAATCTTTCTATGTTGCATAAAAATAAAATCAGACCTTTCTCAACAACAGAAAGTTCAAACAAAAGCCAGGATAGCTGAATGAACAGGATATTCATACAAGATGGGAAAATTCAGGATCAAAAATCCTCTCTGTAAAATAATTTAAAAGTCATATTTAGAAGTTGGATAAAGAAGGAGCCCAAGCAATAGCCAATGGTTTTATAGCTCAGTATTCACTTTGATCACGGAAGACCTACATTCAAGTCCATACACTGATTTAAGGAAGTACTTTTACCACTTAACTATTCTAGGGCAATTCTCTCATATAAGCTGAACCTGAGAACACCTTCCTATTGAAACAGGTATGTTTCCCTGAACATGTTTCATTTTGAAAAATGTCACCATCTTCCATTTAAAAAAAAATATTGATCAGCTCTACATAAGGCTAATTTTTTTTTTTTTATTTGACAGCAAAAATGACTATATTTACTTCCTACCTTAAACTATTTATGTTTGAAAAACCTTAATTTCAGTGCTCAAAAATATTTTCATTTCAGTAAGTAATCCTTCCATATATTCAGGACATGTACACATGAAGTGCATACAGGAAACAGAATTACCGATGATTTGCCAAAAAGCCATGCAGTATAATTGAAAGGTGAAAGTAATTTTCTTCAGATATTCCTTATAGCGAGCACTTTTATCTCACGATACAAACTGTGCAGACAGATTAAATCCATCCAAAATTTTTAACGATATGCATTATGCAGCATCAGATAAATAACAGTAAAAGCTGAAAAGACCATGTCTCCACAAATAGATTTCATAAAAAACTAGAACTTCTGATTTCAGGTAGAATATATATTTAGAATATCTGCATAAGAGGTGAATATATACAATAAATATATTCTGTTATATTAACTATAGTCACAGTTGGTTTTGTTACTTAACTACACAATTGCAGAGGTGTACCAGGAAGACATATTTCTGACTGTAACTTCTTTCACTGTAATATGGGAAAATATTATCAAATTCTTCTGGCTGCTACAGATACAGGATTTCTGGCACAGCTGAAAAATGTATCAGGAATTAGAATTTATTATTATATTTTTAGTGTATTTCATTTWAATTTTCACTTCATAAATTTTCATTTCATAAATTTCATTAATTTTCATCATATTTTCATTTTAATGACAAAGCCACTATTGGACTTTTGGCGAGAGCGCTAAGGAACACATGAGATTTCTTCCTAGGAAATGTTGAAAGGCACATAAAAATGTCAATATATATTTAATAATATGTTAAAAAGCAGATTCTGAGTATTTCTGTAGGTTACTTTACATTAAAATACAGAATTAGCAGAAGTTTGCCTGTTGGCGCTATGGAAAAACGTTTCACATATCTGTAAAGAGATCATGCTTATGCATGAACAGACATTTGTTCATTCAAGTGATACGTTTTCCCCTCGCATACACTGAAACAGCAAAGAGTGTGCACTTATTCTGTTGTTCACTGAGATACCGAGGCACACACTTTCACATCAAAAAGATACTTGCAAATGGTAAAAGGAGAAAAAAAAAAAATTAATTTACCTGAAATAACGTACATTTATTGAAAATAAGTACGACAGTTTCAGTTACTGATTTTATGCTAATAAATAGTAATATGTTTAGCCAGCTGAAATTCCGTTTACAGTCACTTAATTGTTCTGATTCCTGTTAGGATTTGTAATAATTAGGGTAGATTTCAAAAATATTGCCACGAAAGGCAGAGAGTCACATGCAAAAAACCTACCATTTTAAGTGGGAAGCAGCAAACATCAATGTATATCAGACATACAGTAAAATTTGACTCACTGTATAAAGTATCATTACAGTGCACATAAGATAACATGGCACATTTCATAAAGCTACAAATTTGCACAATAGATGACAGACACATTTTTACATCTGCAGACATATAAGCAATGAATAATTCACTTAAAGTGAAGTACACGACCTAAGGATTATTGCCTTACCTAAACCGTTCTAGTGCCACCTTCCTTTCCAAGTGACATGGGTTCTATTCATGCAAATAAAAATACAGAGAGCTGACTTTTTTTTCCAGAAAAAGGTTGGCTTGAAAATTTTCAAATATTTTACTTTGCCTGTGAAAGTTCATTTTGTGGAACTATATTCTTTAGAAATGTGATTTTAAAAAGTTGTTTTGCTCCTGCTCCCATTAAAATGACTGATGTCCCACCAACTTGAAAATTACCCTCTTCAACACAGGTTTTTCACCTCAAAGTCATCATTTATGTAAATATTATATAATTACTATTTGGGATTTTTATTTCATCTCCATTTATCACAATGCTTCTAGCAAGCCACACATAGATAACATCAGACTGAAATCTAAAGAATTGGAAACTGTACGTGAACACTGCCAGTAGAAAAAATACTCACGGTCATTGCAACTGAACATGTTTTTGGAAATCTGAATAATCTTGCCTGGAAATAAATTAATGCGATAGAAGTGAAAATGTGTTATTAAAGCAGTGCAGCTTTGGCATATACTACTGATAAGTTTCTATTAAAACATCTCAAACTTCTTCCACAGACTTCATCAATAACGTTCTCTAGTCAAAGCTGACTGGGCACAACCTTACCTTTCCACCTTAAAAAGTAGGTGTTTATAAATGCTTCTAGAAGACTATGTCTTTTACTGGACTTGCACATATATCACTGATAATCTGTGACCAAGTTCAAGCCCATAAAGTTACCCATGAAATTCAGTGTTGAGGATAAGCTTTACTGTTTGAAAGCTCAGGAGTCTCTGTTTTGTGAAACATCCTTCTGGTATGCTACACCCTCAAAAGGTTTAACATTCAGATTTATTATTTGACAAACGGGGCCATAAATAAAAAGAAAAAAACAGTAATACCTGAACAGTATTATAAAGCCATAGCCCARTTCTGCCTACAAAATTTCAGCCAAGAGCAACAGTAATTTAACCTAAGCCAAGATTAAAAAAAAGGGTAATACAATAACTTGCCAGTGTACTTGATGCATGTACATCCATTTAGGTATTCCAAATTTAAAGAGTTTAAGCCACAGTTGCTCTAAGGAGATTTTTAAATAATTAGAGACCTGCAGATGCTGCATAAATCAAACCACAATGAAAACTGCCATTCACTGGAAAATAATTTTGAAGTTCTAGAATTACAGTTATTCACTGTTAAAAATGGTTTTAGCACCRTTTGTGTTTCTAAAGCCATTAAAACAGTAAACAGGAAATCCTGTTAAATCTTTATAAGCAAAGTTGCAGCATCAGTCTAAAATGCATAGAAACTATTTTTTTCTCCAAGTATTTTCATCAATCTACATAACAGTCGTTGGTTCACTATTTGGGTAAAAGAGGCCAAGCAAAAAATGTTTTGGAAAGCTATAACACATAAATAAAAAGATGTTTGGCTCTATTTCCACCAGATTTCAAAGTGCTTTCAAATGGAGACAAGTCCTTTTCCTTCTCTCCAGTACTAAGGCTCTTATAAAAAAAAAAAGTTTAACTAAAAGACACTTGGGCTTTCTTTATCAAATACACCACTTGATATGCTTTAATCATGAACACGTTAAGACACTAGTTCTGCAGTTCTAGCTTTATAAACGTGTACTAGCAATATATAGGATTACTTTATTACAAGATCGGGGCCTTAATATTCTAAAATGTGAAATACTCAGTAGATGTTGGCAGTACATTTCTTTTATGTTCTAGTAAAACCACAGGGATTAGAAAACTGACTGGGAAATTAAAACTAAGTTACCAATACTACAGAAAGTAATCTTGCCATTATTTCTATTAAATCAGAAACAGTGATCTAAAGAAATTAAATGAAATACTCTTTTCCCATCAAGTTTCCAGACCTTTTTTTTTTTTCCCCAGAATTTGTAAGTTTAATTATTCTGACTGAACCAGACCCTCAGGAGACAAAAGTGCTCTCAATTCCCACCAAGTCAAAAGGTTCTATGAGAATTCAACATTACTCAAGCTGTTTGGGACACTTAACCCTTTCAAGGAACACAAAAGTGCAGTTAAAAAAAAAAAAAAAAAAAAAATCACATTTCATTCCTAAACAATCCACAGAAGATCCAAAACGTTAAAAACCTGATCTTACAGCCCTTCATAATTGGAAGATCACACTGACATCGGTTTTACCGCTCTCAGAAGTCATATTGGTAGAGGTCCCTTCCCTGCAAACACATACACGCCTAAATCCTGGAAAATTAGCACCCAGATTTGGCAGCAGCACAACCTGTGTTCAGCTGAACTCCTGAAAAAGCAGGTTAAAAAAGGACAATACTATGTTTACTGCTAATAAAATTTAAAACATAACTCTGAAGGCAGAAGTCAGCACGCTCTGTAATTTTTATTGATGTATTTTATATGGCAAGGTACGACTTTCTTCAATTTGTCTGACTAAATTTAGCCAGCTTTGTGAAATCTGCCACTTACTGAAACTATTACGAAAAATTTGGAGCATTCTGTTTTTCAGAAAGCAGGGTCCAGCACTGATACCTTAGCATAAGAAATTCAATTAAACTGTTAACAGAAATAAAACTGAAAGTGTTGCTTGGGATGCAGACTAAAATTACRGATTCAACTCTTGCCATCTCTAGTTCCTTTGGTGCAATTCCAYGACTTTCCTGCTGACGTGAACACAAGCAGCTTTATGGGACCAGTCCTACCGAAACAAACATCAGATCCTGACAAACCTTTACAACAACATACCACGTGAATTTTAAAACAAAACACTTGCTTTATAAAATCTCTCAGTGGGTTGCATTTAACTTAGTATGTGACATTATTTTTCTTTTCTAAATATGCTTAAAGACATCCAACAGAGTTCAAAATTAAGAAAGAATATACCTTTGCTTTAAACCGATCAATTCTTTTTACAGCATGATGAAACACAGCTACACCTGGGGGCATCTGTACTCTTGTCTTTTTGGATTCAAAACTGTAACCTGTCCCTTAACCCTGCCCTATCAGGCCCTTAGCCCTGCAGGGCAATTAACACCAGTGGGTCAGCGAGGCTCCAAACACGGACCCAGCACCTCGCCGGGCTTTGCTTAAGCAGGATTAGGCAAATAGGATGGCCAGACGGATGCCCTGTGACACTGCCCTCCGCCTTCCAGAGCCTGACCCTCCCGAGGTGACAGCAGATGAGCCTGACCGCCGGCACCCGGGAGCACTTCTCTGCACCTGTGGATCCTGGTCCTGGCTAGTAAATTCCGCAAACACCCTGCGGCCCCTCTCCCCCCACACCCCAGCGCCCGGCCGGGCAGCTGCTTCGGCGGCAGCCGCGGTGCACCGCGGGTGGAGGTGGAAACCGCGCGCTGGCCGCTCACCCCGCGCCCGGCCGACAGCCCTGTGACAGCCTGGAAGGCTTCCCTCGATATCGCTACTGAAATAGAAAATATAAATTATCCGTCTGTAAACAGAATTCGGGAAAATATCTTCCGGCGACTTACAGAGAAGCGGCTGGAAACGAGGCCTGCGCTGGGCCGCAGACCCCCGGGCGGGCAGGGCGGCCGGCGAGGCCGGGGGGGTGCCGAGCCCTCCCGTGAGGGGGCCCGCCGGGCACCCGCCACAGCCCTCGGCCCTCAGCGGGGGCAGGACCGGCCCGCCGACCCCGCGCTCCCTCCGCGGGCGGCGGCTCCCTCAGGAGGCGGCCGCCGCCGCCCCGCGCCTCAGATGAAGTGGATCCAGGCGGTGCTGTCAGGGTCCTGCGGCGGGACGGCGGCGGGCGGGACGCGCTGCCGGCCCCGCAGCCGGTAGTTCGCGCCCTCGTTGTTGTCCCAGTACTCGGCGCCGGCGACGCGGTAGCGGACGGCGAACTCCAGCGTGGCCTCGGCGGCGGCGGCGCCGCCCAGGGGCAGGAGGAAGGCGAAGCGGTCGGTGAGGCCGTCCGCCGGCCCGGCCGGCTGGTAGGCGGCGGGCACCTCGGCGCAGCTGGCCCAGCGGTTGAGCGTGTAGCGCACCGACACGGCCTTCTCGTAGGCCAGGTTGAGGACGCGCACGGCGCCGCGCAGCCCCGCCGGCTCGGCCCGCACCCACTCCAGCCTCACCTTGTGCTGCCGCACCCGCTCCGCGAAGCCGGGGCTGGCGCCGGGCTGCGGCGGGAAGAGCGGCTCCAGCAGCGGCGGCGGGGGCCCRAACAGCACCGGCTCCAGGTCGCCCAGCGCCGGCGGCTTCCTGGTCTTGAAGAGGTCGGCGGTGCGCGGCGGCGGCGGGGCGGGCAGCGGCACCTGCGGCAGGTCGGCCTCGCAGAAGTGGCGCACGGAGGTGAGCTCCAGGCCGAGGGAGTCGGCGAACCGCACCGTCTTGCGGCGAGAGGGGCTCTGCTGCAGCGCCGGGCGCAGGCTGCGGTCGCCGGGCGTGGGCAGCGACTTGGCACGGCGGCGCTGCGTGGGGCTGGGGGGCACGGCGGGCAGCGAGGGCTCCCGGCCGCGGGGCGGCAGCGGCGGCTTCTCGCCCGCCGCTTCCCGCACCACGGGCGTGGGCGCGGCGTCGCCGTCGGGGCTGCAGCCCCCCTTGCACTGCTCGGCCAGGCTGCCATAGAGGCAAGCGCTGCAGCTGAAGTTGCGCGGCAGGTAGAGCCGGGGCGGCGGCGTGGGCACCGAGGTGTGCAGCGAGCCCGCCTTATCCATGGGGGGGCCGGCGGGAGCGGCGGCTGTGCCGGTGCCTAGCGCACGGCCCGGGGCCCGCCGCCCAGCTCCCTCCCGGCCGGCCGGCGCTCCTCCTCTCGGGCCGCGGCGTGCGGGTGGCGAGGCGGTCTAGCGCCCGGTCCGCGGGCGCTGCCTCTCGCCTGGGCCCAGGGCAGCGGGATCGCCTCGGCGTCGTCCCCGTCGCGGCCGGCCCCGGGGGATGCCGGCGGGTGCATGTGTCCGCGGGCGGCGGCGGGACCGCGGCGCTCCGGCTGCTGCCGCTGCTGACGTGCCGGGGTCAGGCCGCGAAATACGCCCCGAGTCATCCTTCCTCCCCCATGGCTCCGCGCTCCCCACCCGCCCCTCTGCCCGCCTCGGTGTCGTCCTCGCCACCTTCCCTAATTACACCCCCGGCTGCCGCCCCCCCCCCCTCCCGGCGGCTCCCCCTTCCCGCTTTCACCAATACCGCGGCTACGCCGTCCCTCTCCCCCTCCTCCTCCTCGCTGTGTTCTGGGTCTTTCCTCGAGGATCTCATCCAAAAAGAGGAGGCGGGAGGGATTCCCCGGTRGAAGCATTAAAATTCATAGCGGCGCTCTGCCTCGTCCGACCCGCTACAGAAATAGCTGCTAAAAGGAAGAGGCAAAGCCGCGCTCTGGAAGATTAAACGGGCCGATAAGAAACAGCTGGCTTGCAAGTTAGATCTCGCAGTGTACATTTAAAGGAAGAAATCCAGCTAATCTGCTGTAATGCGTTTACAGTATATCTGCTGAATAAAATACACCTGCCGCAGCCCTGCTACAGATTTCCATCTGTAGTAAAAGCAGCTCCAGTCTAAACGCGGAGGGCTGATTATGAAACATAAACCGCGTTTGTTCTTTGCAGAAGACCGTTTAATAATTGCGAGCAATATTCAAATGAAYTATAGTTTAATGAAAAGCAGACTCTGGTGCAGGCAGTTCAAGGAGCTAAAACGCTGTTTTAGCAAGCCGCTTCATTCCAGACTTTCCGTAATCCGGTACTCATTTTTAATTAGTAAATTGCATTAAAAACAATGATCCTGCCATCCTGCCAGAGACTGAGCCTGACCTGTGTTGACATGTGATTCTGATTTAGCTTCTGAGCAGGAGCTTTTACACCTTCATCATTTTATCTGCAGCACTTGGTGTTCCTTTGCAAGCCTAGGCAGTGGAAATGTGGCTGATGAGATTAAGAATGAGACAAGTAAACCCGATAAGGACCAAGAGTTAAAAAAAAAAAGCCACCAGAACACGGGGAAGGGCTCCCCACTGTCTCGTATGAGAACTATCAGCTTTAATTCCTTTATTAATAAGTATGAAAAKAATTCCTAGGTCATTGCCGCTGGGTTACAAATCTTTTTAAAGACAGATGGTTCATAAGTAGGGAATGAAAAAGTATGCCCAGCAGTGTTAAATTTGACACCATTATGCTTCCCAATGATTTGTYGTGTCATTGTCTTACATTCACAGGATGATCATAGGTTTTGAAAAATCAAATGGTAATAACATAAAGGATTACATCTGAATTCATTAGCCCAGGATCTTAAAATTGTCTCGCTTGTCCTTTAACGCACACTACAGGAAAGATTCAGTAGGCCTCTTTCCCATGCCTCCCTCCCAAAAATGAGTATTTCAGGAAAACAACATGAACTCATGTTTGGTTTTCATCTGCTCATACTAATTTGGGGGAGAAGAAGAACAGACCCAAAGAATTGTTCAAACAGGCTTTAAGACTACATCCTTTTAAATTATTTTTTTAKTAATTTCTAACTGTCGTAATTAAAATTTTCTAAGGAATTAACATTGTTTTTGCTGATGTTAATTTCACTTTAAAACCAGCAAACAGTAAGAACTTTATTTTTTACATTAAAGTGCAAAGTCTTTGCCTTTTTTAAACTATTGTGAAACTATCAGAACTAATAAACTAAATTGGCTTAAACGTGATTACACATTCAGTGAGTTTGGGATATGTCTTTGTGGTACACATGGGGAACACAACTGTTTGGAGTAATTTAGCTTCTGCTGTACTTTACACAATAGGGGTGCCTCAGTAGAATTCGACTTCCCCTCTTCTGGTAATTTTAGTTGCCTAACTTCTTCTTATCATAAACTTGGGTAACACTCTTGCTTTTTGGCTTTTTCAGGCCTCCTCTTTTCTCTCCACAACCTTGGTAATACTTCACAGAACAAAAAAAAACCAACTCCTTTCTTCACTGGTGATTGTAGGTGATGTAGTTCATTTAACCGAATTGAAAATACGGATTCCCCAAAGTTAGTAAACCAAAGACTGGCATAAAAAACGAGAAAATCCTGTGATAAGAAAGCAAAAAAAACCCAACATGGTAAGCTTTGGACTAGCCAGGTCAAGGCAATGTGAGATGCAGAGGGATACCTATATAAACTGATTGACATAATGAGAACACAGTTCAGAAATTTCAATTGAGTTCAGCTCTTGTCATCATCAGGTAAAACCTGATGGTTCTTTAGCCTTGCAAGAGAATGAGAATACTGTGTGGGCATGTGGATAGTGGAGAAAAGGGTAGAAAGAGACTTGATATAAATGCATGCCCACTGTAAATTATTCCACAGGTGATTCTGTGGAGTAGAGTGGAAGAAAGCTATTTACAGGCTTTTAAAAAATCAGAATTAAATGGTACTTAAATCATCAAAACATCAACTCACCAGCTAATCCTGGAGGTGCTCACATTTTCACCTGCAATTTCCCCCAGACAACTCAAGTTCTGGCATACACGGGGGCACCTCAGCCTTGTCTCTGTTGAGCACTGTCACCATGTAAACTCCACCAGAATCCATAACAAAGGTATTTCTTACTTTTTTCTCTTGATCTGAACATTCCCAACACGTCTCACTGAMTCTACTGTGGGAGATATGCTGCTGCTTTCTTTTTACCCTGTTGCTCACTTGCCAAGGGTGAAGCTGAGGCAACTCTTACCCACATCTTTCACTTCKGAGGGTGTCCTTATTGCTAGGCTGGTCTTCCGCCTCTGATGAATTTAAGACAGACATAGTAAATGAAAGTTTCGAGCACTGAAATTTAACAAACATACACACAGACATTCCCTCAAATAGCCTGCAGCGTTGTGCATCCCTCTGTGATGTGGAAACTGTGGTATGAGTTCAAAATGGGAAGCATCAGACACCATTTGTAAAAGGAAGTTCTTTTGGTTTTGCCTACTGTAAATATTTGTACACAGCAAATGCTTAAATCCTTAGAAGCGAGCAAGCACTACCACACATACAGAAACTATGGCTTAATGTATGCAGTGGTAGGCATCCATACACCACCCCCTCTGTATCTTAATTTAGTTCACAAACTTTTGAACATGTAAGTTTAAAAGTCTAATCTGTCTGTTCATTTGTAGTGCTATATTAAGGACATTATCCAAGGCTCTTTTCTAAATAATACTGTCAATAACAAGGCTGATTGATAAAGAAATCGTTAGTACTGACCTAGCTAGCCCCTTTAAAGAAATACCTATTATCTTTTCACTAGAAAATAGTGTTTTTGTGACAAGATAATTTTGAAGGTGCCAGCAGGAATAGAGCAGTCATAATGTAAATTCTAGAGCTATACAGTGTTGCTCTATTGTAGGGTAAGAAAAACAGAAAGTCTTGCATTACAATTAGTGTCGACAGACTTAGGAAATGGCACTCAGGCATTGTTTTCATTCGTACAGATTCCTCTCCCTTTGCAGGTTTAAATAGCATGGTCATAGGATAAAMGTTTGTCCTAGTAACATTGTCCTAATAACTTTTTGTCGACCCGTCTCTGCATCTTCCAGCTGACATAAAGACAGCCTCTTGTTCTGTGGATGTAGCACTGAGTGACCCTGGCATTTCTGCCGTGCCAAACTGCATTTAAAATCTGTCTGATGCTGGAGAATTTCCAGCTAACCGAACAGAGACATTTGGTCCCCTCTTTTGTTAAGATTTAAGTGATTCACAAAGAAAAAGGCAAAACCGATGCAGGCAATGAACTGGGAGTTTTCTTCTGCTGCATTTATCAATTGTCTTGACTCCAGGTAATCTAGGAGAAAGCAGATGCTGGCGCTGGGGAGCATTAGGCAGAACTACGATGGAACCATTAATAGGGAGGAGTGTCTGAGTGCTGGGGCTTATCCAAAGTGGCCACTGTCACATGTCCACTTTAACTTTCCAGAACAGGTTTATTTTTAGTAATGAGAATTGTAGGAAGATAAAAAGGATGTAAAGGCGAAGTGCATTACAATTACATCAGCTTTYGAGATGAAGTTGTGACTCAGTATGTGAATTGGAAAGGTCAGCTTCTACTCTCATTTATATCTGTGCAGCTCTTCTGAAGCTGATGAATTATGTAGGTGTTACACTAGAATATCACCCAAGAGTTTAATAATCATATATGACTACATGAATCTGACAATGGTATTTACACTGACAGTTTGTAAGCCTTGCATGATACACTTGTTCTGCATGCCTATATTTAAAAAATACCTTCCCACACCGTTTCACATTAATGATTAACTCAGACTTTATGAATTTCTCCCAAAAAATGTCTTAGTCACATCTCAGAGAAGTCCCAGATCAGAATTAGGTAATGTGCCTGAGATATATATAAAAAAAATTAAGTATTCTGTTAAAGAACAATGGTATTGATCTTCTGTAGCAAATATTATCTTCACATAACCAGGATATGCAGTCTTTATCTATTAAGATGCAAGTTGTGTGATTCACAGAGTTGTATCAACGACATTTGATGTCAAACACAGATCAGTGAATAATTTCCAAAGGGCTGCATGTTCTGCTAAACAGAGATGTGACCCTTGGAAAGGTTGCTTTGTGGTTGGTTTTTGGTTTTGTTTTGTTGTTTGTTTTTTTTTTTTTTAAATATTGGGATCCAAATGAAGATGCAATATTAACAAGAAAATAGAATTGTAAGAGTTTACCTCAGTTCATGACCTTGTGAATCTGCCTTACTATATGATGAACCTCACACACAATTTTATTAGTTAAGCATTAACCACCTCCGTTGACTCTAGGTGATTGGCTTAAGACTTCCGGAGAGAGCATAAGCTAAAAAAAGCCCCAATTAAGACAACAGTGGAAAAGAAAAAAAAACAAACAGATGTATCTCATTTTGTGGAGAAGATGATAAAGAGCATTTAAAGTATTTTTCTTATAAATAGCTGTTTTTAAAAGGATTGAATGTTTTTAACAAGGATTAAGTAACAGCTAGCAGGACTAGGACTCTTTCAGTCCTAGAACTTTTAACATAGATTTTCATGCAAATATCTGAATAAATGCACTTCAGGATGTCCCCAAATCCCACCTTCTGGTAAAAGTGCTTGTGACTCAGTCTTCATGCCATCCATGTTATAATATAACCACAGGACTTTCTAGCAACTGCAAATGGTCTCAGTAGCACTAGTTAATGATTTTAGACCTAAAAATATGCTCATTGTATGCTTGATTTTCATTTTTATATTTTTTCATACTTAAAGATCCATGGGTCAGGCAGTGATTCATTGTAAAAGATTATTTAGATTCCTTATATTGTAAGGTGAATTTGTCTCTCCATTTTTTAATTTGTTCTTTTCTTCACCTTTCTCACAGTTTTTCTTTCCTTTTCCTCCTATTTGATCATTTCACCTCCATTTTTCTCATATGCACTCCTCTCTTCCTATTCATGTTTTTAAACCTCTGTGTAGGCTCTCTCCTTCCCTGTGCCCTTTTCAGCACCCTCCTCAGTTTTCCCTTCCAAGCTGCGCGGTTCTGTCATTCCTCCCATTTGCCATTCTTGGCTGGCGGTTCCCAGACGCCCGCCCATCATTAGGCTTCAGAGTCCGTCCCCACCGGCCATCTTCCAACCAGCGGCCAGCTTCCGAGGCTCTGCGATATCCATGCAAATCCCAGGACCCACGGGATAATTGGAGGTCGGGAGGGACCTCAGGAGCTCCCCCGCAGCGTCCCACTGCCTGGGCAGCTCTCCCGAGGTCCCTACAGCGTCTTCCCCTTGCGAACAGGCCTCACGGAGGAGCCCCGCCATTTCCCCACGGACCGCCCCCCGCGTTGCCCGGGTAACCGCCGGAGCCGGAGGGCGCCCCCCGCCGCCTCAGGCCGTTGGCGGGAGCAGCGCCCCGCGGGTGAGGCGGAAGCGGGCCGGGAGGCGGCGCCCGGCCGCCCCTCAGCGAGGGCGCCGCGGCCGAGGAGGGCCAGGCCGCGGGCGGGAGGAGGCGGCGGGGGTCCGCGGGGCGTTTGGAGGCAGGGAACGTCAAGCGCCTTGGCTGACCGCTTTGGAATCACTTCTAGAGATTTGGGGATTTTTTTTTCATAATCACTTTTACACCCATGGTGAAGAAAAGATGTGAAGAAAAGCGTCCTCCGAGACGCTGAAGGAGGGAGCAGGGTTCACCTGTCACAAATGACTGCAGCAGAGGTTAGATTAATCTGTTCTCTCTCGGGGTAAAAGAGAAGAGCCCTGGGGAGGGACTATGAAACGCCTCAGTTGCTTCCTTCAGTTCAGGAGGTCTTTCACCACGCAACGTTACAAAATAGGACCAGGGAGGAATTACAGTTACTTGTTATTTTGTACTYGGAAGGAAACGCAAATAGCATGAGTGTCCAGTTACATCAGCAAAGACTWCTTCTTCTACATTTCTTCTCTGGCTTGTCTAAGGTTTAAGATGTTTCTCTACTACCAGGTGCAAGGCTGGGGTAAAACTGCTCCACATGCCTGCTTCCAGCTGCAAAAACAAGCCAAGAAAGGCAAGGCAAATGAAACTTCCAACAATTGCCAGTTTTGCTTAGACATGTGGCAATCTATTGACAACAGTATAGGTCAAGAAGCCAAGACCACAAGAAATCAATCAAAATCAGAAGGTGAGTTAAGTGTAGATGCCATAGCTGATACAGCTTCAGAAGAGATTTCAACCCATTTTAGTAAGTCTAACTGTTGTCCTACAACATATGGCATTAAAATGGAAATACGTAACAAGTCACACTGTTCAAACATTCCAAGGTAAAATGAAGAACCCGCCAATAAAAAGAACGCTGTATGTGGAACCTGGAAGATGTGAAAAATCCAGAAGCTTTAAGGCGTAAAGAGATTAATGTGCTTGATCCAAATGGCTCCGAATCTTTATGTCTTCACAAGTATTTCCATCTGTGAAAGATGCCACTCCCAAGGATACTTCAAACCCTTCTTGGAAGAATAAAAGAGCCATCATCTCTCAGAAGATGCTCAATGGTACTTCAGCYGAGATTGCTTCCTGTAGTCATGGTGCTAAAGCAACAGAGCAGAAGGGTGAAAAAGGAGCTTGACATCGTGAACGATAAAGTGAGGGGACAAAAAATAGAAATTCATGGATCGTCATTTACCTCAAGCCATACAAAGGTCTCACTCCAGCAAGATCCTGAGCAGTTATACTGGCACTGTGCTTTTACATCAGACAAAAGTACTGCAACCATTTCTAATCCTATTGCTTTTAAAAAGAACAGTTGTGACACCTGTATGCAGATTCCACGTACAAACCAAAAACAATATACAAAACATGATGACATCCAGGGCTCTTTTAACTGATAATGTCAGGAACAGGTATGTTGAGGTCAAGGAAGGAAATGAATAAAAAAAATGCAGGAGGTTCCACTGCTTTCTGGACTACCTCCCTTAACAGCCACGTTGCGGGAGCTGCAGTGCCATCTAGACTGACCTAACATTTCTATATTGTRATTTCATGCTTTTTTTTTTAAGCTTGTTAGACTGTGAGAAAAAAATAAAATTTCCTTGTGAGCAGTGTGGATATTTGTAGTTTTTGTAGATACTATTAATAGCATTATAAGCTGATAAATGCCAATTACTTTCACGTAGGTTTAGCTTCTTCCTGACCATAAGATAGATTCATTAAGGCCTTAAATAGCTTATTCTGGGGATGAAGTGCAACCTCTTCATTTAGATTCATTCTGAATGACTACCGTAGCCTAGCACGGTAATTAGGTATTTGATGCTGCTGAGCACTGAAGCAATGCCTAACTTTAGGAACATTCTTAAATCCATGCCTACTCCGCAAGGCATTTATTAATATTCTTAGCTGTGCTAAATCCTATTGAACTTCCCAGACAAACATTTGCATACATTCCTTGCTAATTTGGCACCTAAAAGAAATGGAAATGACCTGGAAAGCAGACAGTGGTGGGACTGACAGTTACTAATCATTTTTTCTTACTTGTAAGTAGATTCATTTTTTTTAATCCTGTTAATATGTTCT
This sequence comes from Phoebastria nigripes, assembly GCA_035582835.1. Taxonomy (NCBI): domain Eukaryota; kingdom Metazoa; phylum Chordata; class Aves; order Procellariiformes; family Diomedeidae; genus Phoebastria; species Phoebastria nigripes. The sequence continues at coordinate 2,152,995 of JAYKAV010003410.1, read as the reverse complement.
TTGCTTGTTTCTGTTTAATATGTATTCTGTGCATTCTGATATTCACTTATTCTTGTTTCATCTCATACTAAATGAGGGACTTTCAGATCAAGTTCTCTTTTGCTTTTGTGTTAAACAAAAAACAAAGTAAAATAGCAGTCTTTCCATAGATACATAGGTAACTGCAATTCAATTCAGCATTCAGGACAGAGATTCATTGCAACTTACTCTTCCCCTCTTTTGATGCTTTGATAAAGATTTGGAATAGGGAAAGATAATACCAGTGCAAGGCTCCCAATAGCACATGGTTTCCACTTTAAAACAGATGGAGGAATTCAATGTCTTTTTAGATTTCTTTACTAATAAACACGTGCATAAATGTAGTTTTCTGGCATCAATTTGTTAATTGTGTTCATCTTCAAGTATCTCAACATCAGAGCTAAAGAATTATCACCTTCTAGAGGCATCGTTTCAGTAAAATAGGTGATATGTATTCTATGTATCTAAATAATTATGTGTTTATTCCTTTAAAAAAATGGAAGGATGACATGGCTTCACCTCTTCACCTCATACTCACGTGAAACAACCCCTAGAGAAGAACGCAGGAGCTGAGTGCTAGTGTTAAATAACAGCTCCAAGCAGTTTGCTTTGTCTCCTAAGACAAATTTTCCTGGGAATTGCTTAGGGAAATCTGGAAATCTTTTAGAACATAATTTGTATAGAAAGTATGTTACGATTCTTCAAGAAGCGTATCTTTAAGTAGAGTGGCATATCAGCTTGAGGTGCAGAGGATGAGAGTTGTCGCACTGGAGGTTAGAACAGGGCCAGCGTTTTTCTGGCAGCAAATTTGATTTTTCAAGCAACAGCAGCTCTGTATTGGAGAGAGGAATGCCACCTACTGAACAGCAAACAAAATCAGCACCTATGCCAGAAACAGCACAAGGCTGCTGACAGGATTACTGTCCTCTGCATTCCTTCACTCTTCCTGCAGAAGAAAAGCTAAACATTTCAATCTGAAATGGCAGTAATTTTTTGTACGTGTTTGGTATTTTGTTGCAAGTCAAGAGGGAAAGTTATAAAGAACCTACTAAAAAGTTATAAAGATCTATTAAAAAATACGTCCTTATAGCTGTGACTATGATCTATATGCATCTTTTCTCTCTTTCAATACTCTGGATATCTGAAAATCTCAGGCAATGACTATCTGGAGTCAAGCTCTGTCTTGGTTGTTAATTTCCAGGAAACATAGGTTTTTTGTTGTAGTAACTTGTCCTAACTGCTATTCAATTATGGTGCTACAGTTAAACAAGTGCAGTATCCTTCTGACAGAACAGAGACACCCTCTAACATACCATTTTCTTCCCTTCTTTGTACCCTTCCCCCTATGGTAATGTATTTTTTAATCCTGTTTTTCATATTTAGATATAAAATGCAAGCTCTACAAAAGAACCATCCTTCACAAATAGTCCCAAGATAAATAAATCCATATATACTTGTTTCAGTCCTGTTTTCCACTAAATCGAAAATCCAAGCATATATGTATCTGTGAAACTAGTMACATTTTCCATAGTCTGGAAGGAGAGAAGATAGTCTCTCTCATTCAGGCAACTGAAAATACTGCTGCTTCAGTGAGAAAACCGAAAAATGAACTGCATTACCAATTAACAGTAAGTAAAGCCAAACATGTTCATTATAGTAATTGTAAGTTGCAGCCGTTGCAGACAGGTAGCAAATTTTTTAGGACTACAGAAAAAAAAATGTTTAAAGTTGCAGGTAAAACTATAAACTTTATTTCCACGTTTTCCAGCGTTTCATGCCAGGTAAGATTTTTGCTGCAGTTTTTGAAACTGTCAAATCAGACAGATTAGACAGAGGTTTTACTACAACCTCATACAAGATAATATTTCTAAGAACCACGCTCGCAGATTATTGCTACAAGACCTGCAGCAGCAGACCAGAAAAGCTGCTAACTAAAGGCCTAGAACATAAAGAAATGAATACACAACACTTAAGCCATCATAACCTTAATCAAGTTACGTGCCCTTGAATACACTGGGTTCTTCTAGCACAGGAAACAGAAGCTTCTTGTTTACGTGTAAATTCTCTCAAGAATAAAGCCATTCCCGTTCAAGGAAAGGAAATAAACTTCAGGGCTAGATCAGCTAGATGCTAGATGCTTCCTGTATTCAAGGTGCCAAAACAAAACAAGTGAAAAGGGAATTGTCAACAACAATGTAAAAATACAATGATGGAACACCTGAAAGTTAAATCAAGATTTTTTTCCCTTTTGTTTTAGGTCCAAACTTCCAAAGGACTGATTCCAGAGGACCCACTGTCAAATCCTGGAGCCAGAAAGAAAATCTGCCTCCAATTCCATTGTTTTGACAGAAGACAATCAGCTTGCCAGCATGCAGTTTCTTTAAGTGAAGGAAATTCAGGAACTAAACACAAACTGGTCAGGGATGCTTTCACTGCCAGAAGAAGAAGTAAGTCTTGTTTGCTGTTGCTGAGAATTGAAAGTAGTTCAAAAATACATGAGGCTTCCGTTCTAAACAGCCACTATCTTCTCAATAAAGAGTTAAAGTTTGTCCTGCCTTTTAGACTGTCTACCTGTCAAAGTTTCATGAGGATCAGTCTGTCAAAGTATCTGACTTTTGTCCATGGGCCAAATCTGTTCTGAATAATGAAAAGCCTGAAATAACTCAGCCTAAACTAAGCAGAATCATTCCTACAACAGGAATAGGGCTATTATTCCTAAAAGGATAGTCAGCATCTTATACATTTGACTCTTTCATAGAAAATTTTAAATGCTCTGAACAGGAACTTAGTTTCTAGATACTTACGACATACTCCCCTCTGGAAATACCTTCAGTATTTTGGTACCACTAGGGCTGAACACTGCTTTGTGCAAATACTTACCTCAGAGTATGATGGGACTGAAACCAGCAGCCTGCTGTATGTCAGAGAATGCTTCATTCGTGACTATAGCTGATGTAATAGTACAGATGAACTTTCAGTCAAGGAGCACCTGCTTGTTCACCTACTCAATTATATACACAAGATACACAGGTAACAGTAGAAATCAGCATTTTATATCCTCCAACTAAAAGAAAATGGTGGGATCRTGACTAAGCATGGGAACTGTACAGGAAGAAAAGGGACAAGGTATGATCCATACTCCAAATCAACCTACTCCAGTTTTTTTTTTTTTAAATATTCATAGTGGCAAAATTATTTTCTCAGTTATATAAAATATGTTGCAAAATAATATAAGCTGTTGGACAGGACTATTATTTTCTAGTAGGATACTTTGAAAACTAACCATCATAATGCAGTTGAATTTCTACTTGATGTTACTTATGACTCTGGAGATCTTGAAAATTTCAGGAGGGGTGAATGGTAAGGAAGAGGAAGAATGCAAAGTAATCCTTCTGTCCTGAGAGTCTGTTGTAGAAGAAAGGCACCTGTCAGTGGGCTGAAACTGCAGAGTTATTCCATTGTGTGTAAGAGTTAATTAAAGATTAAAATGTGCATGCAACCGCCAAGAGGTTCAAGATGGAGCACCACTAGTGCAGCCAGCCTGGATGCTGCTGGTCATAAGAATCCAGCCCTGCCTGTATGCATCAGATTCCACACGAAAGCCCATGCATAGGTTCACTTACAGCAGAGAACCTCTCGAATGGATTTGTTTCGGGTTTATGAAATGTAGCATCTTGACATTCTGATTACATTTGTGTTGTGAGTTTAAACTTCCTAGAATTCATTGAGAAGTAGAACTACACAGGAAAACTTTTGCCACCTCTAGAGATCAAGGACTGACATTGTAAGACAGCTTTAGTTTACAAAATCTCTACCAATTCAAGAGACACCTAGCTTTCAAAAGGTAAAATGTTAAGGAGCAATGGGTGGTACTTGCCAATAGGCACTGAATACTCCACCCATGCCTCTGTAGGCAGGAGATCACAGCCATTAAAACAGAAGGCAAAAATTGGTTGATGTTAACTTTATTCCAAAATATGTATAATTTACAGGACTAAATAAGTGAATAAGTTCATTTGTGAACAAAACGTTTCAATACTTGTGAATAACTTACTAGTAGCTTTGTGTAACACTTCAGTTTCCAACAGAAGGAAATATGAAACAGGATTTTGGCACAAGGTTTTCTATGCATGCATTAATATACTTAAAAGTTTCACAATTACTAGGACAACATTCCTTCTTTGGGATTGTCACTTGTAAAATAGGTCTAAGAAATGAATGTTTGCTTTTGTCTGCTCATTGCAAGTTTACTGGCTTAAATAGCAAGAATTAAACATGGACATCCTTTGAAGACTAAATTTGTCCACTAATCAAAATCCCACCAGTGATGAGAAGAAAAATATTTTAAGGACATTTCTCAGCCTTATTGAGATTAACTCATACATGCTTTGGGAAAGACTCACCCATGAGATTTATTACTCATCCATTCCAAATAATTACAAGTTTAAATTAGATCATAATCATGTGTTGAATTCTGTAAGCTGAAAAAAAAATATGGCTATCTTTCATATCTAGCTTTATCATAGATGCACTTGCAAATATCTTTAGACAGAAGTCCTGTCAATCTAGCTCTGCATGCCAGTGCTTGAAGCATGCATGTAAAGCATTAGTTGTTGTGATGATGTAAACTGTACATTTCACAAGTCATCTATTATATTCCATTGCTAGTTATGTTGAATATACTGCTACAAAAGCCAGTATATGAAAAAGAATCAGAAGTAAAGGACTTCTGTTATTTAACTCAGCAGTTCCTTCAGGAGTTTCCACTGTTTCAGGCTGTCCGATTACATTTTCGGTGAAGTGGAAGTGTCACACGCACGAATACAAACATACCCTCAACCTGACTGCAAGGCAATGCAGACCTGAACGATGTAGTTCCTTGATTCTGTTCATTGCATAGCAATGGCGTTTTAAACACGAAAATTCAGTCATGCTCTAAGCAGCAAATCCTTCTAGCACACATTTAAATTCACATCAACTGTTAAAAAACAACAACAAAAGAAACAGAAGATGCATGTTTGCACCACCATGCATTGAAGCTTGCTACCATTAAACAACCCTATCCTCATAGTATTCATATAAAGTTATTAATGGAAGTCTGTTTACAGTAGGCCTATTCTACCAGGAACACAAGCATAGCAGCACCTTAAACCAAACACGAATGAAAAGGCCTGCAAGGCCCAGAATGTTAACATTTTGGTGTGAATGTATTTGGAACAGTAAATTGTACATTAAGATCATGTTTAAAAAAACAACACATCAGAAATAGATTAAAGCAAAGGAAGCTGTACAACCTTAATGATAAAGGCAAGTACATTTGGTTCACCTCTGAGTTGTCATTTCAGTAACATATTCTTCTGCAAGCTAAGCACCCTATGTTGATTCAGTATGCATTAGTCCTATTGACTTACCCTATATTTAAAAGGCTATTAAAAGAACCCTAACACCCTAAGATCCCAATCCTGCCAACATTTACATCTCTACCCAGCCTCACAAAAAAATCAATTCAGATCTGACTAAGCATGTGAGCATGTGTTGGCAGAATAAGGATTTAAAACAGCAGAAGGCAGTCATCTATCTTTGTTCTGTTGCCTCTACACAATCAAGGTACGTATGACTAACAGGGAAATTCAGCCTTTTGTTTTCAACAGAAAAAATGACTGCATGTACGCCTTGGAATAAAAATTTGTAAGGAGTGTTAGTTACATACATTAAGTTACAGACACTGATTCATCTGTTCAAAACTAAATGAGGTCTCACAAGACTTGTTTTACAGCTGTTTAATTTACAGCTGCAAGTATATTTTTTTTTTTTAAGATTTCTACATACAAGCAGCTTTGCATAGCTAAGAATACATAGCATTAGTAAACTCTGACTTTAAACTATCAATTTCTCTAGGCTGACATGAAGAGTTGGGGGAGGATTCCCTCCCTATCCAAAGCAGAAAGAAGTATTTACAAGCGTATTGGTGGAAATAGATGCAAATAAAGCCAAAAGTAGAAAAAACATACATCTACTGTCATACAAACTTTCAGCATTGTGACAAACAAACATGGAAGGCAACAAGACAGACCTCTCATTTTTCAGCTGTTTGTGCTTATGTTCTCATAGAACGCGTGTCCCAAATTTGCTATGTTTCATTTGTTTGATTTTTTATATATTAAAGAAAAGCTCAAGTGAAACTACAAAACTACTAATTCAGTTTTAGAGTAGCATTACACAGGCATCCAGATCAAGATCCAGCAATCACAGCATAACAGAATTAAGCAGGAAATGCAAAGAGTAAGTACAAGTAACATTAGTATCACTTCCAGATAAAAATTTGTGCGAAGAGGCTATGGAGAATCTGATGCTACTTTTTGTATAGCAGTTCAAATGGCAGTAGAGGATACAAAAGAGAATAAGCAAAGTAATAAGTCACTGCTGACCAATACTTACAATAGAGACAGTGCCTTGAAAATCAAATCAGAGACAAACTGCAGAAAAAGGGACATAAGTATCATTTTAGTACTACCAAGAAATAGTTCTGACTGAAGTTTATTTTTAAAACAATGGCCAAAATAGAAAATTAGYCATTTTAAAGCACTTGTTCAAATTTGAAGAATTTGTAACATTCAGCAACAGTATTTCAGATCAGGTTTCATTAGGTTTACTGTGGGATTCAGCAAAGTCTGGTTGCAGTTTTCACATTTTCACAAAAACACTTTAATAAATCCAAACTGAGTGACATATGCCAGCAACGTAGGATCCAAACCCGTTTCTGACTTTTATGAATAATTTATGGAGAACCAAATTTGTGAAGAAAGAAGTTAATTTTGGCCAGAATGAGCCACTTCCCTAARACAACGCAGACATATTTAATAATTTCTTAATACTGTACTTTCAATAAATAATTTCATGTTGTAGTACTGTGTTCACCTAATTAAAGTTCAAGCTATTTTAAACCCATAGGATGAGGGAAGGGAATGGTATTTGCATGTTCTAATAAAACACACAAAGCTCATAAATACTTTTAATTACAAGGTACAATAAATAAGTAGCGATTACATTGTAAGATTGCGTCCACACAAACCTTAGTTTTTTTCTGATAGTCTGATGTTAAGAGCTTTGGCTTACACCACAAGAATGTGGCAATTCTCATTCTGATTTGTGAATTAGTTTCAAAGTTCTTTAAACGCTAGCTCATCTCTCAGACGGCTACAATTCAAAGCTTTCTGTAATTCTGCTCCTCATCGCCTAAGATTCCTTCTCCTGCAGAACAAAGACCGACTTTCTAAATTCAGAGGTAATGAACGGTTTCTCACTTCTGCCTTCTACAGCCGTGGAAAATGCAGTTTTCCCCAACCAGATTTATAGTAACTGCTTCTCTTTCATGCGTCAGTACAGACAACTTGCACGTGGGAAACACAGAAGCCTATATATGAGGAAATGTTCTCCGGTATTCCAGCCAGGGGGAAGAAAGGAGAAGGAAAAACACTTTAAAACCCGAAGATGCAACATTACTAGAAAAATACTGCAATAGAATAAATTGACCTAATTTTGTCATTTATCTTATTTCCCAATTTCAAAGTAGGCAGGTAAATATGAATTAGTCATATCTTCAGAAGAAACAGAATTACAAGCAATGCCTTCCTTTTCTTAATATATCCCACCTTTAAGATCAGAACTCTAGGCATTGTGAAACCTGGGGGGACTTTCCCCAAAACAGAATTACTGTACTCCTGGGGGGGAACTGCAAGATTCCTTTCTGCAGTTTCTTCAGCCAAAGACTGGAAGTGTCTGAACTCGCACCTAGAAGTGTTGAAAAATTAAACTGGCAACACAGCTGTGGTTTCAGGAGTTTTTCAGGAGGAAAATACAAGTTTCAGGGCTAATCTAAAGAGATTATTTCCAGTAAAAGTAGAGATGCTTACCATATTAGCATGTTAACTATGGCAATTTAAAGAGTGGTAGGAAGAGCCAACAAAAAATAAAAAGGTATTGCTCATTTTCAACAAAACAAGCTAGCTGCAATGGATGAGTAACTTAACTCCCACATCCTTGAGTTGAGGATATGAAGCACAAAGCATAGCAAGTCTTCAAAAACTAAGGCTTGGACATACATTTACTGACGGGCTGCCTAGTAAATACGCAGCCAATACCTCTCCTCTCACAATGGAGGAGTAAAGTCCGTTACAGGCCCAGGAACTTGACACGAAGAGGTTTCTCTTTTCATTTAAGGTAATAGAAGATAAAACCTGTCCAGGACAAAAGCAGAGGCCTACATTTTGCAGGTATTATAGTAAGAGATAAACATTAGTTAAGGCCAAATTCCAACATACATTCACAAATGGCTTAATTTTTTTTTTTCATGCAAATGAAAAATACTGCAAACAATGGTATGAGAGGCAAGATGAACATTAAAAAAAAATTCCAAGAGCTCACACGTTTCTTCTCTGAAGAATCAGTTTGTTTGAATTTGACTATACTCAGAAAAACTCTCTAAAAGCTGCAGGAGCTGAGGGCTGCAGATCAGTGTGCAAAAGCAAGATACAGCTGTTCTGAAAGGGCTTCTGTGAGCTGATCTCCCAGCTCTGTTGTATGGATTCCAATTGTTTTTGGAAGCAGGAAGTCCAAAAACAGGAGTCTAGGTGAGTGAGTATTTTAGAGAATTTAATTTCCCATTTCTAAAGACTTCTGTTAGGGTAATAGAGGTATAAACCATTGTAACATTTCTCAACTTATATCTTAATAAAGCTAGGAGAATTTCAGCAAAAACAAATTATTCCAGCCTTTGAGGCACACACATTGTAACATTTGCATCTTACAGACAGAAATAATTTAAGCAAATCCCTCCTGAAGACTATAAAAATGTTAGTCCCATTTATTACACTAGCTAAAAGGACAACATACTAATTTTCCCTATAATTATGTATTCCAAGTTCTTTTCCTACCCTTCAAAGGTCATCAGTGCCACTCAGGGAAAAAAATAAAAAAGTACTGCTTTCTACATATTTTTAATAATAAATATATTCAACAATTCAAGAGTCTATACATGTCTAGTGTGTTGGACAGGTATTTGGAAAATACCAACTTATGCAGGAGAAAGAGCTGTGAAGGCATTAAGTAAAAGAAGACAATACAGCTTATTATGTTCATGCCGTATTTAAAATACAAGCTACTAAAAAAAGTAAACAGAAGTAGCTTACACTAACAGAATCCTTCCCCATAAGTTCAGGGAAGCATCTGAATTGGACAGGTCAGGGTTTTGGTCCAGCACATTGGAACCCTATATGTAAGCCAGGAATAGATAGAGAGATAGAACAACTTTTAAAAGTTCTTCCATTTAAATGAAAGCAGTATCAACTTTGTAAAGAAGTTTGAGGAAAAAACATAGGCACCACATAATTTTTTTTTTAAGGTCCAAATGTACATTAACATGTTACAGCCCCCCCTTGCCTCCCATTTATACACACATAGCTTATGTAAAGTTACATATTCAATAGAGTACCTTCACCGTGAAAAGTCTCTTAGGCCAACTGCTCACGATAACTACATTCAATAATGCAAAGTGGATAACTTGGTCAAGCCCTCTCTCCCACCCCAATAACTTAATTTCAAACCACAGGAAACAGTTATATTACATAGTACTCAACGGCTGGGCTTGTCAGAGCTCTGAAACAAGGAGCACAGCTCTTCACAGGTCTGTGTTTCTACTGAACTGAACTGGGACTCCATTGTATTCCAGGCTAAGTCAGCCAGAAGAAAGTCATCCATTGCTGTCTGTGTCTCATTGCTGGTAAGGAATAAACTCCCTAGATTCTCAAAGCAGCTATCCATAGTCTGTGTTTCAGTGCTACTGAGCTGGACTTTGCTTTCAATATTCTGAGTAGGCATGTTTTTAGTAGCCGGATATAATTCTGTCTGGGTTTCTGTATCAGATGAGTCAGTACTCATGGAGAAACTAGACTGCTTCAGAATACTTCCTAAAGGCAGATGGGTATTACTGTCCAAAAAGAAATTCAAGTCTGTCTGTGTCTGTGTATCAAACATCTCCAAACCCAAGAAGTTAGAATTTCCTCGGCAGCTGTATGATTGAGTGGCACTATCTGAAAATAAGAAATCAGTCTGAGTTTCAATGTCCAGTGACTCCAAAACTGGCTCAGAGTTTAGGGTACCAAGCTCACTCTCTTCAGTCTGAGTTTGGATATTGGATGCTGAAAAGAACTCTTCAATGTCAAAGTCTATTCCTGTGCTCTGTGATGGACCAGATGGCAGATGCGTGTCAGCATTAGAACTTGTCTCAGACAAAAGGCCACGATTATCCAGTGTCTGGCCAGACATGTTTCCTGAAAAGATGTTTTCCAGATCACTTAGTAGATCAATTGTCTGGGTTTGATTATCCATCGTATTTTGAGGAGGAAGTATATTAGTCTGTGTATTGAAGCTGATAAGGGATTCAGACTTCACCGTATCTTGATTCAGGCTCTTGCAATTACTCCTTTGCAGCAAGGTTTGATCTATATTTGCAGGCATTAAATTGTTTTCTGGAAGTTCAATGTGAGTAGAAACATCATATGATGAATGAACATTGTCAAAGATGTCACTGCACATTACAGCCTGGTCCATTTGCACTCTTCCATCAACAGAGTCCTGTGTCCTACTAGTTTGAGTCTCTCTAGAAATGCCACACGTTGGAAAACAAACCTGACTAAAAGCATCAGTCTGAGCAGCTATGGATGAAGTCAGTTTGGAAGCAGGCAGCAGCGTCTGTGTTTGTACACTGATGGGTAACGAAACCTGTGAACCAAATGACAGATCTGTCTGAGAGCAAGAGGATACAGAAGAATTGGGAGTCCAGGCTCCAGCCGGTACAAAGTTCTGTGAAATATAAGATAAGTCAGTCTGTATATTTATTGAAGAAATTTTGTTCTTGTGACAAACATTCCCCAGCTCTTGCCCTGTGTTATTCGATGTAACCTTATCCCACTCAACTTGTACACCAGTACTTACTGGTTCATGATCACCAGAATTTGTCACTTTTGAAACAGGCATACTATCTCTAAATACAAGTGTTTCTGCCTCCAGTGCTGGAATCAGAATTCCTATGGATTGAGGCAATAAATGAACAGTACTTACAACTGAACCTTGATTATCAACAGCCACCACAGCAGGTTTGACAGAAGAGTCTGTTGCAGAGACATATATAGGCAAGTGAGCAAGCTGCATCACTGGAAGTTTAACCAATGCCACCTTGGGCTTTGGTAAAAGCATCTTCGGTGTATATTTTGGCTGCATTTGGTTCGTGAAATTAGAACTGCAGGAGCCTTCAAGAGAGGCCGCTAGTTTCACTTCAGAGGACTCCARTTCCTGAGTGCCAGGATTATTATTGTGTGTATTGATGAATGCTTCATTTGCTTTCTCTGCCAACTGCTGATTATGTACGGAGGTTTCCATTTTCCTTTTCTTACTAGGAGGATCCCTGTGAACATGAGATCAATAATTTATACTCCTTTCAAGCACAAAACATCTGCCTTCCATTCTTTTGAGTTATTGCATTGAAAATATAAACTGAAGTCACAGATGAGGTTGAATATGAGAAGACAACTAATCCTGATTAAAACATAAAAAGACTCCATGAACTTCAGTTCTGTAAAATTTCATTCCTCACTCTCCCATTTAAAAAAGAAAAAAAGGTTACCTCTTTCATGGAGACCTATTTCTAAACGGAGGTGGAAGTTTAGATGGTTTCTTCCCCCTTGTACATTAAGCACTCTGATTTGAAGACATGTTTAATTTGTTACTTTGATGCTAACTCAGACCGAGCATTGAAGGGACAGCGCTCTTAAAATTAGTGTATAGGTAAAGGTCTCTCATGGAAACTGAAGATACGATTAGCACTCTTTCACACAAAACTTAATTTTGCAGCAGTTGAATCTCCAAGATAGACAGGCTAGGCCTCAGGAAACAGACTATCCTTTATAAAATATATGTACATGTTAAGACAACTATAAATCTAAACGTGAACATATAAGTATTTAAAAAAAAAAAAAAAAAAAAAGAATTCACTAATACTTGCAAAGATGACTAGACTATAAAGAAAACAAACTGAACTGCATTCCACACCATAGTTACCAGCTATAAACATTTCCAAACCATCTCTACTCTCACAGAACTGTAAAAGCAGATGCAACAAGAACCACTAGCATTTATGCCATGCAGTACAGTGTTATCAGTACTTTTTGTTTTCTACGTGGGGAAACCTGATCTTATTGATTAGACAATCATCACTGCCTTCAACAAAACAGAAACTACTAAAAGCAACAGTGCAAAAAAACTGCAAACTGCTTTACAGCTAAAACAATGCGAGCCTATTTCCAATTTAATCAACAGAAAGGAGACAAAAAGCCAGTACATGGGAGACAGGGGACTTGGTGATGAATGTAAGTATCATTACTTAACTGCTTCACTTTTACCTGTGTTCTGCAGGAATTTCATGGCCAGTTCTGTAAATGTGAGACAGTAATGCTGTTCTGCTGGCATAAGGGCACCCACAAGTACACTGGAAAGTCTTGCCACAGACCTCTATATGCCGTTTCAAATACCATTCTGTACCATAGGAGTTACTACATTTATCACATTTGTGCTTCTTTTCAGCATGCATTTTCATAAAGTGCTAGAACACACAATGAAAAGTAAACATTAGCCTTCAGCTAAGATAAAAAAAGAAAATCATGTTTAGGGGAGACATTAATATTTGCATTTTTTTAGTTGTTAAATAGCATTGAAGAGTAGAATTAAATTTTTTTTAGAAGTCTCATTAGGAATAAGTCACAAGCTTAAAGAAATCAACAGAAAGAATTTAAAGTTTGCAAATCTGCTTGTGCTATGTGCATCTTAAAACACAGATAAACATTTATGTGTCCTAATGCTATTGGAGGTTTCCTATGGACATTAATAAATCTATAGATGAATCTTGCCAAAGAGCGTAGTAAGTATATGTTGCAACATGTGCACACTCCTGAAGATCTACAACTGAGCAAACAGTCTCAAGTCAAACAGGTCAACTTCAGAGCAAACACCAGAATTTTTCCTTTTCATTTACGGCACCAAGTGCTAGCCACTCATCTCCTATGGTCTCCCCAGCTTATCACAGGTAACCAACAGCAGAAGAGTGCTTTTTTTACTCACTCATGCAGAAACAAGTCTTACATGTTTTCTTAAACAGGTAACTAGTAAACAAATGCATTTTGATACTGAAGCAGAGAAAAACTCTTAATTCTTGACCACTTGAAAAAGCAGTTTAAAAGCATCAGCCACATTTTAAACCTTTATTGGTTGCTAGTGTGATTCCCCCCCCCCCCCCCCCCCTTTGATCTTTCGCCATCTTTTTCATTTGTGGAGAGGGGCTGTCTTCTAGTTTAGCAGAACATACTGGCATCTGCCTGATCAAAAGGTTCAAGTCCTCTAATATCAACATGCAAACATGTAAATTCATTAACCACATGCCCATGTGGAGTTTCTGCATACAATTCTCCAACTTCTAGATATATGCTGAGGGGCTTTGCTCGTTTCTGAATGCAAAAGTGTACACCCTCTGGAGTAGAGACAGTCAGGACTAAATCAGTATGAAAATAATACTTTAGGAAATAGGAATACCTGTTTTACAAGAGAAAATTGGGAAAATGGTCTGTTTGGTCCTCTAGGGCAGCCTTCAATAGGACAGCAGTAGAATTTCTGTGAAGTTTTCAAACCCTTCCTTATTGGTGCATTATGTTTTCCATCCTGGAAAAGAACCAATTGAGAAGTTGACAATTCTACAGGTTTGCATATTAAAGACAACATTCAGAATACACACCAACTTTGGCTCACTGAGTTTACACACCTCAATGAATTGAAGGCACCTTCCTAAGTGATTTGAAAGTTCAAATGGAGTTTTTCACCTATGTGGATGCTACTTTGCAAATACACCATCAAAATTACCAAGTGAAATTACAACAAGCTCTACAGAGTAGTGGTACTGTACTATTTACTTTTACCAAGATGCTTGCTGCCCCAAGCCAATTATAACAGCCTTTTGTGTTATTTGAGCCAAAAAGCTTTCCCTATAGATACTACGCTACACTGCCAATTCAATGTGGTTTTACTTGTTAGTAGCACAGTCTACTTGAAGCTCCATTAAAATTAGTCACACACTGCGTAACACAGTTACATTGGAATGCGTAACTTCCCTGACATTGGAATTCTGTTGGCACTATTTAAAGTTTACTTGTAATAAAATGAAAAATGCCAAGTACACTCTGCCACTTAATTCAGATCATAAACCAAATTTCACTTAAGTCTATGAAACTAACAACTGGTATGCTAATTCTGAACCTCCAAACATTAAGTGACTGGTATACCTGTGCTTTCCACGTGATCTGCCTCAGTGACCATCACATGTACACTACAGAAGAAAGCAACATAACTTGCTCAAAGAGGACCTCAAAAATACATATAAAAAGGACACACTAGTGGGATTGTCCGGATTGTTCAACCACATAGAATCTATTCCTGTTGAGGACACAGCCATGGAAACCAGACAAGACATATCCCTCTAGACATATCCTATCTGAAAGAGTCTCAGTGGAAACATCAGGCATCTGTGTCTAAGCAAAAAATTGAAAGTGAACTATTAAAAATCTGATGCTCAGAGTAGCTGTGAGTCTCCTTACATCCTGAGACTGAGGCGGCAGCCAACCAAGTCCCCARAGCCAGTTACAGTAGTCCACAATGGCATCCCCAAGATGATTATTCARAGAAGAATTACCAGAGCATGCCCTGTTTGAGCTCTGCACCTGATTTTCCTTAGCATGACGACAGTTACAGTAAGCACAGTAAGTGGCAGAATGTTGATTTTACACCAGTGACTCCCTAACTACCTTCTTCAGGCAGATCTCCAGCTGTTTCATGTTTACACAGGTTAGACCAGACATAAAGAATCCACAAAGTGCAACAGTCATCTCACCTGAAGCAAACAGAAAGTACGTACTGCAGGTGCCAGAACACAAAGAGGTTCACTGCTCACTCCCCCACCTAGCTACAGTTAAGTCACAACCCACCAACTCTGCGTTCTGAGCTACTCGTGCCTTGCTTTTGAAGTATTCATTTCATTYGCACTTCAGGAATACCATGAAGCAGATGAGTGGGACACTTCAATGATTTTGTTTTTCCTCAATTCATCTATCAATCTAAGATACTCTGTGTAAAATGTAATCCCTTCAAGCAATATTTCAGTTATATTTCCACACACTCAACACTGCTACTTGCTGACATTGCTGCAAGTTCATTTTTGTTAATTACCATACTCAAAGAAGCAAAGTTTAGAGCCTCTCAACCAAAATGATCAGCTGCCATTTCATCAATAAAACCTAGAATAATTCTCTAAAAAGGGAGTTTTCATGTAACATTTTAACCTTCTAAGCATCTTTATGTACAGCAGTTTTCCCCATGGACAAACCATTCATAAACAGGCCTGTTCTATCTCTGCTGAATAATTACTGTGATTATTTTTGCACCTCCTAGAGCCGCTGCCCAAAACAGGAACATGACTCAAAGAAATCTAGTTGTTCCAGCCCCACTAACCCCAATTACACTTTTTAACCCTGAGTTTACCCAGAAACACTTTGACCAGATGCCAGTCTCRAAGTCTTCAGGAGAAAAAAAGATTTGCCTTTAAGTCAAAACCATGTTTGGTCTCTCCCACTGCAGACGAAATCAATATGCTTAGTAAGTGGCAACTGGAGTTACTTATTCCTAAGTAAGAAGTTATTCAAAGTGTGTTATATTTAATAATCACAACCCAGCAAATGACAGGGCAATATGCGAAATATGTTCAGGCACTTAACAGGTAAACCACAGTCAGTTTATTTAAAACTACTTAAGTACTAAGGTATAGAATAACACCAAGTGTTCAAAAGCTATATAAACATGATTAAGACACTTAACAGCTAGAACATAGACTTTCGAGGCACAGATCACAACAAATTTGTTGTGACTAGTTGAGAAATCCTCTACACATACAAGTAACCCGATCCAGACAGCAATCTTGTTTTGACCATCTTCAAAGTCCTCCTGGCTCTAAATGGTTAATTTTACATCTTCTCAAAAACCTGTCTGGCCAGCCATATTTCAGAGGTTCTCAAGTCCTTTCCTTGTACATCTGATTTTACTTCCTATGTTTCTACAATAGCCACCCACCATAATTATTGGTAGATATTTGTTCAATTAACTTCTCATAACGCAGACACCTGTATTATAGGGAATACTGACATTCGGACAGGGCTTGTGGCAACATGGAAAATGGAAACTAAAAATCCTTGCTACTGATTTAGTCAAGGTGGACTTAGTGACGCCTTGCTTTCCTGCAACAGAAGGGCTTACTCCAAAGGATTAGTTTAAAACAATAAGTTACAGTAGACTGTAGCCAACTATTTAAAACATTTTTTTGCAGCAGAAGATCACGCATTTCTTTACTAAACGGCACAGAGAGAAGTGCATTTATTCTTATTACAAAAACTATTGTGGTAGTGTAATATTTGCATTTGGGTAACCTACCCTTTCCAGTCCACCACTGACTACAGCCTCCCTGCTATCATAGGAATCCACAGAATCCTCTCCTTTACATGAACTCCTCTAGCTTCATTTTTAAACTACACAGAAGTCTTCCCCTTCTCCCCATAAAATAATACAGACAAAAGACCAAAGAATTAAAAAAAAAAAAAAAATCAAGCCTACTATATTAAGTGCCAGTTTATACCCACTGTTCTCATTTTTTATTGGCTTAGTTAAGCTAAGGAGCCAGAAAACAAATATTTATATATCAACACTTCATCATATCTTCTTTTGTTAGGCTAAACAAGCCAAATTCTTCTAATTTCCCTTTGTCAGACACACTTGCCATTCATCACCCCTAGTAGCCCTTTTCTACACGTCTTCTGGGTTCATTTTAGCTTATTTGAATCAGATTCTTACCCTACAGCAGTGACAGAGAATATCCTTCTGACATATTTTAGGATTGCCCTTCTCACAGCAGCATTACCCTAAATGCTCCTACGCGTATGACCAAACAGCTTTTGCAAGTGTTTCCCATCTCAGTTATTTCTGTTACAAACCAGGACTGATCAAATTTTTTGTTATCACTTCACAAGACTATAACCTTGTACTACTGCACTTGACTCTGTTTTTACAGGGTAATCTTGCTTTCCTGTGTAAGTGTCCTTCCTCTGCAGCGACAATACCTCATAGTTTTTGGTATCAAAAGATCCTACTGGTGCCACTTTTATTAATGAAAATTAATCAAGTCGACCTCCCTTCTCTTCAGCGCTACTACGTTCTCTCCTTCCCCAATAGCTTCTTACCATCTCATTTGCAAAGTTGCCTCTTCACCAGTTCCCCATGTTTCACTAACAAATGCAATCTACTAAATTCTTTTTGTCTGGGGAATCCGTTATCTCTTAAAAGGAAATACTAATACTAAAATATTAGTCCAAGTCCATCTCTGGAGAAACAGAGTAACACACACCTAGATTTATATCTTTTTACCTTCATATCCTTATCCTTTCATTCAAGATGCATTCTCAAGCTGTGCATAATACTGAAGATATTTTATCTAAGACATAGTACAGAAAAATTAGCCTCTCTTAAGCCTTGGTAACATTTTACTCTCAATTATAATGCCCTTGGAATAAGTCAGATGTTCCTGAAAATCTGCATCCATCCATGTTTCAGTATTTMTCCAAGCTATCACAAGATTTAGTAATTAGGTGTATGAAATACGTTATAGTTCTACAAGGCACCAATAGTTAATAGCTATCTAGGCAGTTGGTGAGAAAGCAGCGTTTCCTCACCCACCATACCCCGAACACGAGTTACATAACCCACTAGCTGCAGTGCTCGCTGGCTGCTGCATACGCTCAGAGTACAAGCTCACAACCGAAACGACTGTCTGCTGAACCTGAATTAACGTTTTCAACTTCTGTTGCATCTCCACCCATGCGTACATGCGAGATGTAATACATAACACACACAAAAGTTGTTAGAGCGTATTAGGAAATATCTATCAGAGATAGGAGATCGCAAATATGCTTGAAACTATTTCCTTTTGTTCATCATAAATGATCACCTGCAACACGCTTGATTCTGTAGTTAGCCATTTCACAAAACAAGTATGTTTATTGTTTGCCCACTGGGGCTGCATTTTCAGCATATAGCTATGAATGCTGCGCTACAGTTTTCCAGGAATAGGATTTGTCCTCACGCACTTGGCATTATGATTTTGAGAAAAGTAAGGATATCTTTCTGAAAGACCCACACTCAAATATATGCTTGCTGAACTGTGGCTCTCCTCCCCGTCCAGTACGTGCTGCGTTTTCTCAGGAGTACTATGGTAATGAGGGCTTGTTTCCAAAATGGCATCCATCTAGGGTTTTTTTTGGCTCACAGACATTTTTAAAAAACAAACAAAAACCCTGGCATAACAGCACTCAGCGTTTGGATTATGATGGCTTGCCAACTGCTAAGGGTAGGAAACGCAGTATGTTTGCACAGCACCTCACAAGTGGGGCTGTTATGTCTTACTGCTGAAAGATAAGCAATCAGCACATAACAGAAACTGAGTCCCAAAGAACTTTTAACTGCCTTAGTTATGTTTAACACTGTTACAAAATTGGTTATTTTCTTTAAGTAATTCTAGTGGAATTCTCAATACAACCGGTCAGACTGGGCACACGCACACACTCCTCTATACATAGACCCGCACACGCTTTTCACGTGGGGGAGATTTAAACAAGAGACAACGAGAAACGCTTCGTTATTTCCATTCCGAATACCGCCCCCCCCGTCTTACTACACTCCACAAGGTAAGCCCCACCGAAGACCAAACACTGCAGCCGCCTCCGCGGGACGCCCCCCGGCCCGAACCCGGCCGCAGGCCCCCGAGGGGCCTCGCCTTCCCGCCGAGCAGCAGCGACCCCCTCACCCGCCGCAACGGGCGGGGGCCGGCGGCCTGCGGCGCGGGGCGACTCCTCGCAGCGGGGCAGGGGCGGGGAGGAGGCCCAGGCGCCGGGGCCCGGCGGGGCGAGGCCAGGCCTCCGGCGGGGCCCCGCGGTGGCCCCGGGGGCTTCGGCCCGGGGCGGAAGAAGGAGCTGCGCCATTGCAGAGCCCCACAGACCGAGGTGAGGGGCGGGACGCCCACCGCCCGCCACATCCCCCGCGGGGCTGAGCAGGAGGGAGGCGCCCGGCCGGTCGGCGGTGCCGGCCTCGCCTCACCGCGCGGCGGGCCCGAGTCGGGGCGGCGGCGGTACCTGGACCGGGTGGGCCTTGCTCAGGTGCATGTTGAGGGCCGGGCTGTTGGGCAGGACCTTGCCGCAGCCGGGCACCGTGCACAGGATGTTGGTCCTCACTTGGGACAGCTCTGTCACCGAGGGCCGCACCAGCTCGCCGGCGGGCGGCAGATCCCGCACGGACGCCGGCGCCGGGGGCCGCCCCAACCCCCCGCCACACCGCCCGGCTGCCGCCGCCGCCATGTTGCTGTCAGCTGCTCGACCCCCCACTTCCGGGGGCGGCCGCCAATAGTCATCGCCGCTGTTGAATATTCAGCAGGCGCGTGGCCCGCCCCCGCCCGCCGCCCCGCTACGTCAGCGTCCCGCTGCGGGCAGCGGCGGAGGGCGGGAGGCTGCGAGGGAAGGGGCTGGCCYGTCGGCGGGGCGAGGCGGCCGCCGCCGCAGCCGGGCGGGGAACGGCGAAGGACACAGAGAGCGCATGGAGCTGGGCGTGTGAAAAAGCGCTCGCGCCAGCCTTCGCCCCGTTACCCTCCCACGGGCAGAGGGGGCCGCGGCCTCTCCTCCGCAGATCGGGTGTTTTGTGTTTATTTACCGATGTAGACTTGCGTTTCAAAGAACCAAGGATAATACACAGGAGTTTTTCCCCTAAAGCTTGGCCAGTTAAAGGAAAAAATGCTCGTTACGGGTACAGAGCCCACCCTTAACTGGGAAAGGGTTACGTGACGTGTGTAGCTCCCAGGGTGTGTGGAGGCCTCCTGTTCATTGTGCAGCCCCTGTCCTCTCATCTGCGTGCGTTTAATAAATACATGCCTGCTTGCCTGGAACTGCTGTGTGGTTCCTGTAATAGCCTTGGTTACAGTTAAGTTAGAGGTGAAACGTGTATCTGAAAACCAGAGAGACCAACTTTTCAGTTGTTAAAAAGGGAAGGGAGACTGCCTTTCCCAGAAACGAGGCAGAAACAGGCAGCAGGCCAGGTACTTGAAATGTTTTAGAGTATTTTGGAACTTTACCTTTATGGTAAATCATTATCATCTCAGGCATTTAAGTTATTTGGGGGAGAGCATTAGGAAGAAAAAGTTGCACAGAGTGGAATCTTAATGGGTCTGACTCCTAGAAGGCTCTATGAGGATATGAGCGAGAGACGTTAAGAGCCAACTTCCGTATCACACAAAACCTGGAATTGTTTCAGAATCCTAACATTATGTTAAGTATTTTGTCAAACTAACATCTAAATATCACACAGGTGGAAGTCCTAAAAATGTATCACTAGCAGATAATCCTAAACTTCTTTTTATGTGCGAGTTATACAGAGATGCTGAAAAACAAAACAAACCAAAAATCAGTGTATGTTAAGTCATGTTTCCAAGTCAGGCCAAACAAACTTCTATGAGAAGACTTAATTTACACATTTATTTACAGTTTGAAAAACAGAAACATTCCCATACAACCTCTCAAAATATTTACACTGTGCCATGAAGTTATGAAGACTGTCTCTGCACACTGACATACCTGAAGCGAATCGGAAATTCCATAAACACAAAGTACATGCACAAAGTTTCCAGGTAACAGAATTAAAAAAACACTTATACACTATAACTGAATCTTCAGATCAAATCAATCTCAAATTAAAAATTATGCAGCAAGTTACATAAAAATATCTATATAATTACCAATTACAAATTACCAACTTTAAAGAACTCCAATGCACAGCTGTTGTTTGCATTCGTGAACATTGCTATCTTGATTCTGCAACCTTTATGTCCCCAAGCACAAAAAAGTGGTAATGTGCAAGGACTGCAGAAGGATCAAATCTTAATTGAAATATTCTAAAACATGGACTTCCTCAAAAGAAAATTATTGCCTGTTTCATTGTATTCCTCCAAGACAAAATTTCATAAGACAGTAATACCAATAGACAGATTTTTCTTTTTTTTTTTTTATTTACGTATTTGTTATTGGCTGTTGCCCTTGGTGAGTAAGAACTCTGGATCTGAATTGATATCCATTTAAGCTGGATGGAAGCTTCTTACTGACATCTATATTCCAAGAGTCCCTTCTTCCCCATGAATATATGAATTTGAATATAATCTTCATCTACTAAGATAAAAACATGCCTGACCTGCGGACAGGTAGTCCCACTTACTTGAATGGGACTATTCACATGTTCAAAATGGGGCACATATTCTGTTATACTGCTGAACTGGAGCCAAAATAAGAAGGCCACCTAGAATATCATAGCCATCTACAGCTATGACAGTAAACTGTATAGCTACGGCTGTCTTATTGTWTCTTTATTAAGCTTTGACTTCACAAATACTAGCAAAAATACAGTTAAGAGCAGTCATCACATTTAAATTTAAAATAACCATGATCTCTGTTTAAACTTCGCAACTAATGGTTTTTTATGATTTAAGGAAAGGGCTAACTCTTATGTTAAAGACAAATGTGGAAAAATAATTCAAAGAAACCATAATTTGGAAAAAACTTTAAGGTATTATCAAAGAATAAGTGGTTTTTTTTAAATCGGTTTTAAAGTTTATGATTTAGATTAATACCAGTAATAAATGAGTTGTATATTTCTCTATGAATCAGTTTTAAATTAAGGGCTTACAAAACTTCCTGGCAAGAAACCTTTTTTCTCTCTAATCTTAAAATAATTCCTAGCTTTTTGTGGTATGCATGTAAGTAGTGGTGAAAGTGSTGCATCAGCCATACCTGGAGAGAGAGACAGATAATTATAGCTTAACTCAACCAATATTTACCTTTCATAACTGTTATAAAACTAAAAACACAGCTTGAGTATCTATGTACAAACTAGTAATTCTAAGAACAAACTGCTATTTATTGAGACATAAGTTTTTATAGTGGTAACATTTTTATTCTACTAAATTTCTATGTATTTCTAAACAAACTATGAAAGTTCTCCCTTATGCAAGATGGAAGCAGAATGTAAGATGACAAAAATATTTAACTGTGGATTTTTCATCCATTTTATAGAGTTGGAACACTTACCCGCTGGTGCCAAGGATTTCAGCGATTCTAAAAGATGTGGACTAGAAAACTTGACCAGACATCTGAATGGTTCTTTTTTATCCAAAACATCCATTTTAGGATCACTTTTAAACATCGTCTCAAGCTGTTAACACAAAATTTAACCAGGGAGTATAAGCAACGTATATATTTTATTTATATGTTATTATTTAAACATTAAAAAATGTACTAAGACTGTATCTTATTTGTCTATTATTTGTAATGTTAACATGATTCCAGCTGGAGGAATATTTTAATAAAATCAGAGGGTGCCACCATGTGGTAAACAGTTTTCTGCTGAAAGAGCCAGCTTGTTCAGTAATATTGTAAAACATTAAGTATATCTTAGAATTCCCAATATATCTGTTCATCAGATAAAATCCGTGCATCATCCAAGAAATTAAATTACGGTGTTTTATGTAGCGTGAGCTTTGTAGGTACTTCAAATAATCCTAATTTCTCATGCTTCAACACACTGCTGGTATAAGCCTACCTTTTTTACAAAAACAAGTCAAAATGCTTAGTTCACAAGGCTGAGAGACTGAAACATGATCTAGCTGTCTGACCAAATCTCAATGCAAATCTGTTTCTTAAAGATACTTTTAACTATTTTAAAATGTCCTCCCTAAAGTTTTTTAAAAAAATCTAATATTTCTTCAATTTGCAATTTAATTATGAAAACAAAACAAAATTTATTGCTTTTACTACCTTATATTGTGCAAATTCGAGTTTTGGTTGGGGACCATCGCCAAAAACTTCCCGATTCACTCTCTGTATTCTTTCTTTCTCATTTCTGTTTTCTTGAATTATCCTTAAATCTGCTGCAGGGCAAAAGAGTAGGGAAGAGAAGAGAAAAAACAGAAAGACAATTTTGTCAGCTGATACTATACTGTTTTTTCTGATCAGGTGATTACACCAGTGAAAATCTGAAAATAATAATTTTAAAGAATTCATCACAATCTTTTTTTCATAAGCTAGCTGTCTCCATCATTTACATATTTTCAGTTCTTACCAAGAGAAAAAAMCAAGCTAATATGAAAGGAGATTGGGTATTTTTGGTTTCATAACTGTGTCCACTGACAGTCATGGGGAAATACCTACCTCTCCTAGTGATAGCCAGTATTATGGCACCCCACTAGGGATCGATAATATAATGCGAATGTAGCATAGGTACATTTCCTATTATGAATCTCATTTCAGAAGCCAGCAGTAATGACATTCAAACTGCCATTTAATTTAAAATATACATACTACTTTCTGGTGCTACATTCCTTTCTTGTAGAGGTCTCGGATAATAAGTTTGGAAGTTCTAAATGAGAGAGAAAGAAAAAAAAAAAAAAGTTTTTAGTTTACTTCCACTTTTAGAGGCTGTAGCTGAAGAGAACTTTCCAGATTTTTTTTTTATTTYTCATTCTGAAAGTGAGTATTCTTCCAATTTTTGACAATTACTATAAGTCAGAAAGCCCAGCTTTATTTTCAGAAAAGAACGCCCATCCTACTATATTTGTGAACATTTCCCTATTTACACAAGGGACGTGTGGACGAGCAGAGTAAGTGCTCATTCTAATAGCCTTCAAGTCATTGCTCTAGGAAGCCTAGTGAAATGATGCTAAAAAATCCTAGGACTGAATTGTTCATACAATTTTTAGACTGAGTTTAACCATCAGGAGTAACAATAATAAAGAGTAGGTGGGATACCAAGTAATTACATCCCCATTGTAATGTTACCTTAATGAAAGGCTGTCCACCTCAGTAGCTCAGTATTATTTTAACTTGATGGTCTCTTGGAAGAGTTGAATTTCCCCCCCTGCTAGTGGGTGAGAACTAGGCCTGAAACAAAAAGCAAGACTTATCTTAGGATGTACTTGTGAAGTGGCTCACCTGGCTATATCTCTTAAACACAATATCTTTAAGGGAGTTTAAAGAATGACTTCGAAGCTCCATTTCACGGATGTCATGGTAACTGGAAGCAACAACCAGGGCCTTTAAATAAAAATTGAAATTGTTTTAACATCAGTCTTAATCATCACTGTGTTTATAATATGGAAAAAATATAGTATTTCTAGACATTGCGATGTTTTTGTTTCAAGGTAAGCAACTGCCCTTTAACTAGCAGGATTCTCATGTCTAAAAAAAATGTTGAATGGACTGTTACTAAGCTTAGGTTAATATTTAAAAGCATTCACAGGATTAACCAGATAACCCCTATAGCTTTATCAGCTGAAAAATAAATAAATACAATAAACAGATTAGTAAAATAATTAAATTACTAGTACAGAAGTCTGCTAAATAGAGAAAAAAATGAAAGACTACCAACACTGATCACCACGAGTTGACAGAAGATGTGCTTTAAAACTAATTAATGGCATTCCCTGATGAGCTCATACATTTAGTTCTTGAAGTTAACTGTGTTGATGTAATATTCTTCAACTTCTGTGAGACAATTTAACTGAACACTGCCTAACACTTGGTTAGGAAATTAGAACAATTCAAGGTCAGCAAAAATCCCAATAAACTGAATTTATTCACGATGCACCATTCCAAAGGTCACAAAGATTGGGTTTTGCCCCATTTTTATCATGAGCTAAAGGAAAAAAAATGACTATGTAAATTACATTAAGTGATGAATCTTTACCCATCCTCTTAAAAGCTAACACAATTACAGTTCTACGTGACTGTGGTGAAGTCAGGGTCTACAAAGTTTTACTCTGTACCTGACAGAGCAGAGGCAAGTTGCTCTTAAGCACTGAGGCAGAAATGAAGACATAGGGAGTCTGTGAATGGTATACAACATAGCTGGTTTTGTACTGGTTTGGTTTTGTATATGGTGTTCCCCAGGCAATTCTAATCCATATTGCATTATCCTCATATTCTCTGAAGTTAATGGTGACCTAATAGAAAAAGAAAAGCTTTGATTTAGCAGCACATTCAGGCATCCAGAAGGATTTTGTTATCTCTTAACCCTGTGTTCACAAGACCCAAACATAATCTAGTACACCACCGCTTGAATAAGAAACAAATCCCACTAGTGTGGTCAGGACTGTATTTAAATCAGATTTCCACAGAAAAACAATAATCTCACAAACTGAAAAAAAAAAAGAATCACCTTTCAAACTCTAGTATGACTTTTGTTCCTGTTGATGTACATTTTCTTCTGAAGGGTGAAAATAAAAATAGCTTATTACAAAAGCCTTGATTCTCTCTTTTGGGAAAATAACAACACAACAAAAAGGTGTCTATTTAGATGGAGGACTAGAGGCAATATTTCCAATACATCCAATTTCTGAGAGGCTAAACTTTTGATCAACTTGTGATTTTAGACCTGAATATAATATTTATCGCTGCTCAAGAATACACAATCAGGAATTTGAAGAAGATTCCCTTTCCTGTTCTTGTAGATTTGCTCCTCGGTTAATTCTTTTTACCTTGACTCAATCTGGGTGACTTAAGAGTGGGAAAACTTCCTTTAAAAAAAAACACCTCCCTTTGACTGAGGCACGCATAGTCAAGCTTTTAGTCCAGCTACGCCATAAACTGTTTAAATTGCTGGGCCAACATCACTTCTCAAAGTTTTTGTGGATTTTTTTTTAAAAAAATGAGAATATTGCAAAACTTTATTATAATAGAGTTATATGAACTGCAGCTGATTATCTGTTAGTCTGATTTGTATTTGTTGCCCTCTATTGTTGTCAGTGGGAATCCCTTGTGCATCAAGAAGTGACACAGCTAACTAGCCAGAGGCATTTTCTATTACCTTGCTTAAATGAAGCTGGTGAGCTGAAGCAAGAAAAGGCTTCTGCAAATTGCTTAGTAAAAGGGTGAGGTGATAGTACCTCCTTTCCATTTTTTTCTTACTATGCTCATTTCTGCAGTCTAGAAACTGCTTCTTGCTATTGACAGCGGTCTTTCAGTCTTCATAATGTAATGAAATACCAGGGCCAAGTTCTCACAGCCATCACAAAATATCATTTCAAAACCAGAACTAAACGGAAATGGATACAATTTTGCTACTAATCTAAGTCATAATAACTGAACATCCGTGTCCAGCTTACTGGCTACTTCAAATTCCCTCTATACTCTGTTTGATCTGATTTTTGTTGTTTGTGTATTGTTATTGGGTAACGGGACAAAGCAGTATCAACTTACCTAGGCAACATGTACACTCAAATAAGGCAAAGATTTGATAGAAAACATAAACATACTGCCTTTCTTGAAGCCTGTCATATTTTAAGGCAAACTTACATTTTATTTCACTCCAGCACAATTGTAAAGTTGCTACAACAGATACGCAATACATTTTTCCTGTTTCACATGCAGTTCCTACCATTCCCAAATTAATAATTCCATTTAATTTTTGATGCAGACTGTAAGAAAAAAAGTACCTCGCTAAAGTTATGGAAAAAACCTATTGACACCAGAGCTGTGTAACGAATTTAGAATGGATTTATTCTTACATTTTTCAAGGCTGACCGAAGTCGTCTTTTAAATTTTTTTTTGAAATCTGTTAAGTCAAAAAATTCCGTTTCTTCCCCTGTTACACAAGAAAAAAAAAAGAAACTAGAATTGTGTTTACAAGAACTAGTTCAGGGATGTTTTTACAGTTTTACTGAAACAAAATTAAGCAGAAAAAGCTGAAGCTGCATAGCCTTATATGAAAAGCTGTATATTAAATTTGAGCCTCATTATTGCTATATAGAGAAAAGGTTAATATTTAATTAGTAGTTACTAATTTCTAATAATTGCTTGAGAAGTTAATCAAAAGTATTCTAAAAACATTAGATACCTCTGTTGAAAAATCCATACTAGACTATAGTTAAATGTTAAAGATATCTCTACTGAAAAAATCCATACTAGACTATATTTGTGTTTAAAATGTATGATATGAGGCAGCACTGCAGTTAGTTGCTGAGAACTGTGAGATTACAGCAAGGAAAGGCATTTTACCTGTTTTGTTCATCTGGTAAACACTCCACACTCTTTTGTTTGGGTAGATGTGGTTGTCTAAGAAAAATAGGAATTGCTCAATAACATAGTGTATTATCAAATGGCAATTAAAGGGACAAATAATTTTACAATACTTTTATGACCAGGTTATTTCAAAAAGATTACTTCTGATAATGCAATATAATTTAGTCAGCATTCTTAAACTACCACTCATAGTAAATCTAAAGGCAAAATAGTTTTTTATTAAGAGATCTTTTTAATTCAGTTAAGGAACTAATAAAGGGTATCTCTGAGGTTCAATGTTTAAAGAAGGGTTTTACCTAAAATGACCGAAACTCAGTCTAAACTCAAACTAAGAAGTGTAGACTGTTAAAAGAAACCCAGAGATTTAAACTATTATATAATCAAGTTGTGAATTAATATTGGAGTTAGAGTTCCACCTGGAGTATTTGCCAATAATTTTGCCTGTGCCACTCCCTACTGGAGCACAATATTACTGATTTTAGGTTCGGTGCATACTGGAGACAAACATATCTCTCTACATTTATAACTGTGTGCTGGATGTGGCTTACCACAGTTTACATCTATTTAGACCTCAAAAGAAGCAAACATGCTTTTGTTGATTTTGAGCTTTTGAAAATTTTTTTAAAAAGGTCAGATCCAATAAGATTCATCATCTAAAATGTAATCTGTTTACACCAAATGCATCTGTACCTCACTAGGGCAATTGCTATGTAATTAAGGGTGTTATCAAGTTACTCAGAAAAAATATAAAGATGTTATTTTTATTCATTTTTTACTTACAAATTATGTCTAGGACAGCTGCTTGCTTTATGTCTGCAGAATTTTCCTGGAAAGAATAACAGTGCATGGTGAACTGCAGGTCCAGAATGCTCTACCATGCTGTTTAGTAAGTGAAAAATATCAGTATTGGTAGTTTAAATTACATTGCACTGAAGTCCACAGCATGTACACTCTCCTCAAAGACATCGCACCTGGTCCCAACGTGCACACAATACAGTTTTGAGAAATCAATAACGAAAACTATTTCAGCAAGGTTTAAGTGTTTCTGCAGAGGCAGCAAGAAGAACGTTGTCCTTATGGTATGATGTACAAGCAATTAGAACGTAAAATAAATGGGTATTCATGACATTATGCAACAGTGACTAGTATTTCACCGTCAGGAATTTTAACACGCTTGGTTCTTTACAGCATGAAAAGATTTTTAAGAAACTTTATGACACTACTTGTTACAGATAAGAATGTTTCAGAAACAATGCTATTTTAAAATATGACATTTGCTATCTTACAAGAATAACTTACCAGTTTCTTGCCTGCAGTTTGATCTACACCCCATGTAATTAATCTTTGAGTATGAAATTCAAAGGCAATGATACAAAAAGCTATAGAACTTAAGAAATATCAGTAATAACTGTATCTATCTGGGTTATTATACTATATATAAAGACTCCTAGTATACCAAAATCAGACTACATAAGGAGAAGATCAGAAAACTTTTTTTGCTTACAGTACACAGAACAGAAGTAGTTCTGGCCAAGGAAATTTTTCAAAAAAATCTGAAGTCTAAAAGATATAAACTACTGCTATCATTACCCATACTAAATAGATTTAAATTAGCACTATGTAATGAGTAGACCTCTCAATCAATGCCTTTATTTTACAATTTAGAAATACACCCATTTCTTAAAGGTTTAACACACTGAGCTTTTATCTACCTTGTGCAACTTAGAGCTCAAAACACATACTTCCGTACTCAGTAAGGGTCAATCCTGCACTCCTATCAATCAGACAAAATCGATGGTATTACCACCTCAGCTTTACATTTTCCAGACTACAAACTGCTATTTGATGCTGTGTTATGGCCAAAGAAAATTCATTTCTTCCCAAGAATGTTTTTTTATGGTGCTTCAACACGCATCCTGTATGTCACTGACAGGCAGTTCCCAAAGGAAAGGATTACCTCACAAAGTTGAACAACATCTTGAGAAATGTTCTCCTTTATCTGATGGAAGTTTAAGGTTTGCAGCTGTGTCTCTGAGAGAAAGCCCCATTTCTGCAGCATTGTCTTGATTTCATCTCGTGGGATTTTTAGTACAGTTCTTCGGATATACTCAGCAACAGTTTCATCCATAATGAGGCAACCTGAAAAGTTGAAACGTTAAAGAAGTTAAGACCAAGGCACAGGCAGGCTCAGGAGACTTGCTCCCTTTGTAAGGTGTACAAAGCTGCACGTAGGCACGACTAGCAGAACATGGGCATCAGTCCTAAGCGTAGCACTACCACGGATTTCAGCGGACACCGACGACAGCGAGTCAAAACGCTTTCTACAATAATTTTTCCCCAAGCCCTCAGAAGTCTCCCTCACTGACCGACGCCCGGTGCGAGCTTCTGGAGAGAGATGGGGCGCTGGCCCCTCACCCAGGGGTATTACTGCCTGCCCGGTCCCATGAGTGTCCAGGGGGCCTCAGACAGCCGGCACGGATGCGAAGAGAACCGCGTAGCCGGGCGGAGCGCCGCAACCCTACCTGCCCGCCACACGACCTGGCAGCAGCCCCCTCTCTAGCCGCGCGCCCGGCCGCGGAGCCGCACACCAGCCCTTCCTTCCCGCCCGCCCGCCGCACGCCCCGCCAACCACCAACCGCCAACCACCGCCCGCCTTTCGAAGCGCCCAATCAGGCTCCGCACGGTGCCAGAGCCGCCCAATCACAAGGCGCCCCGCCTCCCGCCCCGCCGCGCGCTGACGCCGGCGCTGTGAGGGCTCTTCTCGCGGCTGCCGGGTTCGCTGAGGCGGCTTCCGGTCGGGCCTGCCCGGGTCACCCGCGCCTCCTCCCGGCCCTGCGCGGCTGGTGTGTCGCTCTCGGTGCCTGCCTCGCCTGGCTGGGCTCGTCCTCTGGGGACTGGAGTAAGTGCGAGGATGGCTGAGAGGGGAGGCTTCGGCCAGACCCGAGCGGGCAGTGTGGCTCCTTTCTATCCCCAAAGGAAAAGAGGGGCATGTGGGGAGATGCCCTCCCCGCCGCCCTCCCGCCCCACTGCTTGGCTTTGGGGGAGCTGTGCCGTGTCGTGGCTTCTGGGACCCTCTGCTCACCTCGCATCCTCCTTCAGGGCTTTTAAAAGGGCTGTTCTGAGTGGGAATATGGGGCTCTCCATTGCGACTGTCGTAAGCTTGCTTTTCCTTGTGTCTGTGTGTATCCCATCACTATTTTAAGGACTCCTGGGAGCATTGAGAAACTACACACTGAAAACAGCGTGGGCTAGTTAAGTGGGCATCATCTCCTGCCGTAACTGTTGGTAACAGTGTAGGTACAGCAGCCCCTTTCATCTGATAGCAAAGCTGTGCTACGCTAACAGTATTTACCGTCTGCCAAGTGCTACGTGCCTTTCTTCAGGGGGTGTTGCTGCTCAAGGGATGAGACCCTGTCTTTACCAACAGGGGAGTGTGATCCTTTTGATCCCTTTCTCTCAGAAGGGGAAAAGCAGTTCTACAGTAAGCAAGGAAATTCTGCTAGCAGTACGGGGTTTATAGTGTTCTTTGCTTGACTGGGAAATGAATGAAATAGCGATGAAATGAAGCCTGCTCTAGTGGATGCAGCTGAAGTACAAGAGCAGCTTGCAAAACAGGAATTTGGCGACAGCACCTCATCTTCAGCATGCTTTACTTTTATACTGGCTGGGTCTTGCCATTCTTGACTGTATAGTCTCATCTTCATAGACATAGCAGGAACAGAAAGGGATTGCTTCGGTAATCTTTTGTGATATAATGCTATATTGTGCAGTGTGACTTGCTGCAGATTATAATAAAAATATTCCACTAACTGTCCTTTAACTATGCTGATGTTTGTTCTATGAATACGACCTTAAATAATTACCAGGAGGTGAAAATGCCTTATTGTGCTTTACTTGATCATTTATTTTAGCCAGAAATAAAACTGTAGAAATTACTTGATATTCAAGTTGGTGTTCAACTTGCTTTATTCATTAGTGCTAACACCTTCTTAACTTGCTTTACTAAGTATGAAATCAGGTATGATGTAGTTTTATCAGATACTACTAAAAGCAGCAGGTGAGTGCTCATTSTGCTGATGTGAGGAACGTTGAATTGTTGGCAGAAAGTGGTCATGTAAAAAGACAGTTAAAATCAGTATGAATCTTATTTATCAAAGTTTTTTTTTAATTCTTTAGGTTCAGGGAAAGTAAGTGCCTTCTACATAACACAAAAACATTTTAAAAGTAGACATAATTCCCCCCTCTTTTGCATTTCCTTACTATTTACAAGTCTTCATAGATATCTATCTGAATTATTCCCCCCCATTCTAGTACGTAATATTGGAAAACTAGTGCATAGTTTTCAAGACTGAAATTCAGGAGGTTGTGACTAATTTTTACAGGATTTAGCTAAACTTGGTTTATTAAAGTGAAGGTGTCTGGCTAAATTTCTCGGAAACGTTGGAAAGTTAGGGGTCATTCTCAATGTGCCTAATCACAACCTTAAAGATAGCAGCATAGAATGATACTTTAATATCCTGGTCTGGAAGATGTTAACCATGTTATTAAAAGCTAGAAACAGAGTCCTTAGTTCAGAGTTCCCTAGGCTTTTTGAAATGGTGTTCATCAGCTGTGATTTCTCATTTCACTGTATGACTGATCTTCTGAGTATTCTAAGCTGTTACCATCAAAAATATTTATCAATTGTGTATGAAAGCTAATACTAGGAGTGCAGAAGTTCTGCTGAAGTGACATGAATGATATCTTCAGGTAACACCAACCAGTTAGGTGTGGAGCTGAATCCTTTTTTATGCCAGAACTTTGTATATTACAGAAAACACCCATGATTTGAGTAGACAAAAAGCTGGTTGGTTTGTAAGTATTTTTCTCCAAAGCCAAACAGAACAATACTATGTAACTGAGAACTTAAAACCAAAATGTCTGGTCTTACTCAAATTAGACAGTGAAATGAAGTGCAAAAGTAAATGTTACACATGGTGAGTGAGCTTTATAGGAATTTGCAGATCTGTTCATGCTCCCCTCTGTTAGTACGTGTTCTCGTTTGCACGGTCATGCTGCCGCCTTGTGGGTATTATTTGAGTGTATGCAGCAAATTTGTGTGTTTTGTAGTACTGTAGAAAGAAAGCTCTGTATTTCTGGTTAAGGAGCCTAATGATTAGTAATGTAGATGCTCAGATGCAATTTTTCATGTTCAGGGTTGGTAAACGAGGATTTGCATTTTGCTTTAAGAAGTAATTTTTCTGAGCAATATGTGAATTCATGGTTGGTTTTTTTTTAATATTGACTTTAGAAACTTGAAAAAAATTAAATTACTTTTGTGTGCAACTTTTTAAATGGAAAAATTAGCAAAACTTGCTTTAGAAATACTCTGATGTGTTGTAATGAAATATGGAAGAAGCATCTTAGGAAAACAATTATCTAGATTTAAACTTTTTCTTTCATTGTCGTCCCCCAAACATGGAAATATTAAGCATTAAGCTGATCAGTGAGACTACATCAACCTAATTTAGTTTTCCTTCTGCGTCAAGGAACTGGTTAGTTCATATTTATGGGAGATTCTAGAACAGAAGGAAGGAACTTCCCCCTGGACTCCTGAGATGCTGATCTCATGCTTCATTTGGGAAAGAAGGGGGAATGTACCAAACCCCTTCTTTCTCCACGCGGGTAGGTCCTTCTACTACTATTTCCCATAAGGAAGTCAGGAGGAGAAATTAGCAAGTGGAGAGAAACAAGCACTTCATCCTGGATTTTGGCGTCTAACAGGAGTGTGAATGAAATGCATACAGTGTTCTTGCCTGCTCTTTCGGGACAGCCTTTTGGATTTTGCCTACTTGCTATGTATCTGCAGTTTTATTGTGAATTCCGTAATACGTGTTGGTTCCTTTTGCACATTAATATTAAATATTTAATGCATTGAACATGTGTATAGATAGGCTTTTAGATTAGGGATGAGTGTCACTTCTTGATAACTTATATGTTGATTCCTGTTAGGAAATGTTTAGCAATTTGAAATGCTTAGTGTACGGGATTGCTTATGCAAGGAATTATCTTATAAGTATTATTTTTCTAAACAAAAATATTAGCACTGGAAATTCAGTATCATTATCAGAGAATTTCTAAGTTTAGGCTTTTGATTTAAAAAAAAAAAAAAAATCTGGTTTATGTTGGAAACCATAAAGCTAGAACATCCCCTATTTTTCCCACTTTAAAATAAACCACACAGAACATGATACTGGAACCAGACAATTTCTTAATTCTTTTTTCCCCCTGAAGGATAGTGTAGATTTAGAAACTGGTTAAGGAAGTTGAGAGATCAGTCATCTTTATCCATGTCCTCTACCTTCAGAGGCTAATAATTTATAGAAATTTGCAGTTAGTTTTTAAGGCATTTCAACCAAATCATTTAGATACACATGTAGTGTAATTTTTAACAAGGAAAGAAAAACTGCGCAGAATTCAAAATCTCATATAAAACACATTAAAGGGCAGACCATTTTTGTGCAACCCAGTGAAATATGTCAGTGCCTTTATGTTAAGAGTTCATCTAAATACTTCTCTCCAAATAGTCGCTTCAGATATTAATGTTTGCTTAGCATTTTGCAGTCCATTTTCCTCCTAAAGCAATTCCTGTATTTTCTTAATATTGTTCTTCTACTTTACTGCTAATATTTCTTGTACCGCAGTTGCATGTTTACCTTGACATTCTTTATCCGGCATTTCTATTAGTAGTTTTCTCAGAGCAATTTATATTGCTTATTCCCAATCTTTTTCTGATAATTTTTTTTTCCCCAGTATTTTTCCATACTTAGATTCCTTATGAGCTACCACCTATATAAAATTCTGTCCATGTGGACTTAAATTCTGGTAAAATGGCAACCTGTTATCTTTATTTTAGATTAGAACATTATTAAAAAGAAACTAAGGAAACCAATAGCTCATCCTGTCCTTTTTTCATGTTTTTGTTACTCTTGAAACTCTTCCGTCTGTCAGAGTCATTCCCCTCCAGCAAAAATATTTTTGCCTTCTCTGATCATTTATAGATCACTGTCTAATCTGACACTCTTAAACATAAATATAACACTGAGCACTGATAACACTGTTCAGTCATGAACTTCAAAAGTACTTATAGGCTCCAGTTAAGCCTTCCATGACCACTGTAAGATGTTTTGCTACTTTAATCCATCATAGCGTACGTTAGCTAAGTACCGTATGTGGTAATTGAACTTGAAAGATTTTAATATTGAATGTTATTTGAAAATGGATTTCAGGAGTACTGATCTATGAACTGGTGTGACAGTTAGGACCTCTGATTTGTAGCATCTGTCCTGCAAGAGGTGCCATTGGAAAATTTATTGAGCCATTAGAAGGCTTTTAATTGATGAAATACAGTCACCTATCTATTTGTGGCATTGATAGCTTTCATCCACTTTATCTGAGAATAATTTTGTAAACAATGGCAGTTGATTGCTAATCTTAGTTTAGAAATAATGAATCTTTCCTTGAAATACTCCCTTTGACTTTCCAGCCTGTGCTGATGTGCACGCTACCTGTTTCACTAGGGCACTGGTCTTGCTTTCTCCTGAGACAGCCAGCTCAGATGGCAGTTTTAGGAAGAGCGGTCGGAGGCTGAATGATGAAGAGATTTAATAATCAGCTGGGTTCACACATGTTAAAGTAACGTGCAGTCATTGAGCAGGTCACCCTCTCAGGGGAATGCTAACTCTAGTGCTATCAAAAAAATCTACTGATAAATTTAAAACATATTGACTTTGTGTGGCATGCAATCAAAAGCTGGTGGCAATAACACAGCAGGGTTCTTAATCACTTTGCTGTTACAGTCGTGCTCCTGCTGTCATATTTCTAAAGGTTCATTTGTTAATTTGTTGAATAGAATGCTTAAGCAACTCATACAGTTTCGAACTTCTTCTGTGCTAAGAGTATATGTAGTGTAAAATTAGACTTCCAGATAGTATGGGGGAAGATTTTTGAAAGAAATTACTACATGTGTTTGCAACACTATGTGGAACATATTCTCATGGGTCTCAAGAGTCTTTTAAATCTGTTTGGTTTTTTAAAATTTAGTTTGCTTGTGGGAAGCTAGCTCTTGTTAAGCTGAACACATGATGGGAAATATTGGGTAAATTAGTGTACATACCTCTTCAAACCGAATATATTACTTGAGTATTCTAGGAATAGCAGTTTGAATTATAGCTGCCAGCACTGCAGCTGAATTGAGATTTTTGCAATTGTAAAATCTGACCACTGGCTACTAGTATTTAGCTTGTCTATTTAGCTGGAGTGTTAAAACAGCGATGGCTACATGGTGCAAGTTGTAGTGGTATTTGCCTGATGTATTGCAGCTGGAAAGGTGATCTCTGTGGGAGGAGGGGGAATGACAAAATACTAAGTAAACAAACAAAAAAGGCATCTCTTTAATTCAGTGGCAGTATGGGTCATACAAGTAGAATTTTGTCAAGATGAGCCCGTTTGTCCTGGTACGAACTGGATTTTTCTTCTTCCCTCCCTGGTGAAGTGATCTTCCACAAAAAAGATGTCATCTTATTTCGGCCACTATCATATGATGCTTTCATCCTTTTCAACAAAAGATCTCAAAAATTATTTCTGGGAGTATTTTTTTTTTTTAAATGGGAGGTAATACAAAAATTTATTTCTAGAATGAAGTTTGCTCCTGCCCCACAGAACCCTGCAGAAAAGGACCTGGGGTCCTGGTTGACATGAAATTAAAACATGATTTAGCAGTGCACCCTTGTGGCAACAAGGGCTAACAGCATACTGGGCTGTGTTGGAAGTGTAGCTAGCAGGTCAAGGGAAGTTAGTATTATTCCCTTCTTCTTGGCAGTCTTGAGGCCACACCTGATATACTGTGTTCATCTTTGGGTCCCACAGTCTAACAGAGATGATAAAAAAACCGAGTCCAGCGAAGGGGAACCTAAGAGGGACAGGAGGGTGGAACAGCTGGCATATGCGGCAAGGTTAAGGGAGCTAGGCTGCTTCAGCGTTCAAAAGAGAAGACTTGAGGGAAACCTAAATGCTGTCTTCCCCTATCTGAAGGAGTGGGGGATTCGTTTAGAAGACAGATCCAGATGCTTTTCAGAGGAGCACAGTGAAAGGGCAAGAAACAACAATGTGAAGTTGCAAGAAGGGACATTCCAATTGGGCATAATTTAAAAAAATCATTACTGTTTTGATTAAGTACTGGTTTTTAAAGCATTATCAATGATTGGATCAGGATTTTTTAAAAAGCATGTAGATAACTAAAAAAGATGCCAGTTCTCAGACTGCTGTAATGAAATATCATTGTGCTTCCTATTCTGATCCATCTTTGTAGAAGGTAGAAAGAAAATTACATATACTTAGCTTTTTTAAAGCTAGATAGAAGAATACTGAAGTAGGAAAGTGAAAAGATAACGTGCAGTTCAAGAAAGATTAAGGCTACTAGGGAATCCCTGAAAATTAAAATCCCAAATGCATGCTTATGTCCATGATAGCAAAGAATATAAACTTCTAGTTAACCTTTAACATTTGGGCTGTGTAGAAGAACAGACGTGTGCTGGTTTTAATTACTTTAACTGTGTAATATAAATTATACATATTAAGCTGCATTTTGATCTAAAATATTTTTTGTTAAAATAATACTGTGTGATAATATCTTAAGTGGTTAACTCAAACTTTCTAGTTATACTTTCATATTTTAATGTTGGCAGGTGGAAGTTTTCTCAGATTCTTGTCCTCGTACTACTAAAATTATCACTAACTGAAGATGCATCCAGACCTGTCTCCTCATCTGCACACTGAAGAATGTAACCTAGTTATCAGTCTGCTCAAGAAGTGTCACAAGGAGGTAAGGAGTTTTGAGCAGAGAAAAGAGTGGGTGGGTTGGGGAAATGAGTGTCAGATAAATTAGTGAGAATATTATATGATCATAGAGAGAAAAACCTCCTCTAGGCAGAACAGCCATGAAATGTAGCTAGTACGTTTTCTCTGAAGAGGTATCTGACAACTGTGTGTAAAATTTTGCCAGTGATTTCTTTAGAAAATAAAACATGCCTTAAAATTTCCTGTGCTACARCTTGACAAGTATGGACCTATTTTAAGAACTGAAATAACTTCTGCAGCTTTTAATACTGTGTGCCCCTCAAAAAACAATAATAAAAGCAACTTCAAATGCCCTCTTTTTGTATGCTCACAGCATTTCCATATTCCAACTGTCCACTGGGCAGATGCTTCAGTCTATTTATAAGTAGACGTGTTGATGGGGATCCGGACATGCAGCATGCCTTACATTCAGTGCTTGGAGAGCTGAATGTGAATTACTGTTTGACTTCCATCTTCTTAATAGGCACCTACCCAAGGATGTAAAATGCCAGATTGTCTTCAGGCTTCTCAAGGCTCTTCATTGCCTCAAGAAGATAGAATCTTCATCTCACTCATTTAAAAGCCTTTTTTTTTTTATTTGCTCTGTAGTAAACCTCTAGATGTAGAAGAGTCAGCCCCTGCAATGAAAGCTATCTGCAGCATTGTTGCAATATTGTTAATTAGTTTCCCAGTTCTCTCATATACTCTAAATAGATGTTCTGTACAGATGTATTTCTGTATTAGTGCATAAAAAGTTCAATTTCGTAGTTTCCACTGAGACAAAAATATATTTAAATGTTGAATATGAATGTGAAAACAATGGTTTACACCACTACATGCAATCTACAATATTTTCACCTCTGTGTTCAGATGTGATGTTTATACTTTTTTTGTAATGCAGTTATCCATAAATTCTAAGACAAAACATATGTTAGCTTTACTGTTTTAAGCAGAATTCTAAATTTTTCTTTGCAAAAGTCATTACAGAATGAAAACCAAGGCTGATAATCCATGAAATGTGAGAGAAGACGTTTTGCATGAAAAAGGGGTAACAACATTTTTGCAGATTTTAAAGTAGCTAAACTAACATATAAAAAAACTTTTGTGGTACCACACTTTCTGAGATTTCTAAATTACAACAATGAAGGGAGCAGAGTTTTAATACTAAAATTCACTTGCAATGAGTATACCGTACTGGGTTTGTTCAGCAACATTTAATTGGTTTTTGTTGGCACTTGTAGTGCAATATCTTGAAATATAAGCACACTGGAATCCGTTGATGCCATCTCATAGGTGGTACTTCTCATACCATTGCCTGTCTGTTCCTATGCACTGTCTAAATTTTTTAAACCTAAGATACAAAGTTCTTGCACAGAACATCCCCAAGCTTTAAAACTAGAAGTTGTGTTAAGTATAAAAGTTACGCTTTTCTTCTGAGTTCTAAAAATTTTAATTTGCCTAAAAATGCTTTAGGTAATTTGAGAGATTGTAGAGACTTTCTGTTTTTCTTTTTTTAGTTGATTTTTTTTTTTTGAAACAACTTTAATGTTGTAATGTAGCTAAAAGTGTTCAGTAGCCAGAATTAAGTGAGAAGACTCTCCTTGTACATTAACTACTATAGTATCAAAAGGATTGCGAAATAAAATGACTGTCAGTTAAGAGGAGAACAAAACTTCTATAGGCAATATAAAAATAGAATAATTTTTCATAATTGTGAAAACAAATCCAATCAGGAAGGAAAATACACTCAGATTTGTCATGCTTTTTGGTACATACATACTTGGGCTTTTCTATGCTTTGACTAGAGAATCCAGAAATATTCATTTACTACTTGAAAGTAATGGTTGCCTGTTTTTTCGTTGTTTGTTTGGGGTTTTTTTGTTTGTTTGTTTGTTTGTTTTATAAAAATGAATGTTAATATACAAGTATCAGGCTTTTTGTATAATGTAGCTTATTAGACTGCCTTGAGTTTGAGGGAACTGGAACTAAAAGGTGTACTTGAATTCCTTGGCAGCAAGTGATTCAATGGTATCTATTGCCAGTTTGACTTATGAAGGGACTAGGAGCAGCAATAATAGAGTCACGCACAGGATTCTATTCTCTTGGTTTTGTTTGAAGTTGATCTTTACATGAAGAGAAATTACTTTTGTCAGTCTTGTGCTCAACTATGAGAGGGTATTTGTGCTAGCAGTCTCAGAACAGAAAGGATGAAGATGGCTTCTTTCACACTCAGTTGAAAGGAAGCAATACCTTTTCGTTTAAAATTCAAGGGGAATGTACTGAAATATTCTTTTAAAATTGAAGTCACTGAAATCTGAAAAGTCAGTATCTTAATCAGTTATCAGTGACTACCTGCTGTTTTGTTATAATGCCAAAATGTTCTAAGAACCTTCATCTACAATTTAAATTCATATTCCTGAGGGATGAAAAGCATTATTTTTTAATTGGGTGTCCTGTGTGCGCATTTTCACAAAAGTCAGTTTGATTTACTTCATTCCTAATCTAGAACCAGCCCATTATATCAAGTTTTGCATCTAGTGAGGAGAGGTTAATGGGATTCCTATTTGATCTCTCTCTCTCCTTTTTTTTTTTTTTTTTTTTTTTTAACAACTCCACTCTGGTGCCAAGCGCGTGCTTTAAAGAGACTTATTTTTATAGGTGGCAGCTGAAAGAAATGCATATTGTCTTGCAATCATATCACTGTAATAGATGTAATAACTATTTCTGAGAAACTGATTTTTTTTTCCTCGTAATCTGAGCCAAAAAGTTGACAGCTTAGGAATCTGGCTAAATAAACGTAGATTCAACTCACTGTATGCACTAGTAAGAGTGGAGTTAGCTTGAAATGTGAGCGCTCACCTTGAAATTTAACATGCAGGTAGGGGAATAGAATACAAAATTAAATCTGTATTAGCTAAAATAAAGATGTTGTAAAAGCAAGATCAGCTTGCAGTAAAGTGACCATTTATCACATGCAACTGCTTCAGAGTGTCATCTGATGCCCTTTATAAAGCAGAGAGGTATAAACAAGCTAATTATAGCACTGCTACAGTTAAGTGTTTGTCATAATCTTTATTAACCCACTCCTACTTTCAGTCATGTTCTATTGGCTGAAATCTTGTCCACTGTTTGAATTCTTAGTAGTGTTCCTGTATTACTTGTATAAATCCATCTAGCTGCTCATCAGCTACAGAAATCCACATAGGTTTCCCTCTGAAATACGGAAGTGACTTCATTATCATCTGTTTTGTTCTTCATGGTCTTTTT
This sequence comes from Phoebastria nigripes, assembly GCA_035582835.1. Taxonomy (NCBI): domain Eukaryota; kingdom Metazoa; phylum Chordata; class Aves; order Procellariiformes; family Diomedeidae; genus Phoebastria; species Phoebastria nigripes. The sequence goes on along the minus strand of JAYKAV010003410.1, from coordinate 2,112,535 downwards.
TTTTTTTTTTTTTTTNTTTTTTTAATTCATTAGTTCTCTAAAAGATTGGTCAAATTGTCTCTATTGATTGTATAGCTGTAAATATCTACTAAAACCTCCACTCCTTCAGGTCTTCTGAATTGCTTGGATGCTCTGCCACCAGATTCTGCTATGAGATTCTGTGGCATGTTAGCAAGCATCACTCTGAAAAAGTAGTTCTTTCAGAAGGATGCATTGTGAGAGTGATTTGATGGCTGATAATATGAAATCACTTCACGAAATGCTGGCTAAGAGGACAGATTTTTATGGTGAATATCATCAGGTTAGCTGGGGAATGCCTTCATGAGGACAATGCCTGCAGTTTTTTGGAAACTAAGTAACACTTAAGTATGCATAAGGCCCACAGTTGAGCTGTGTCATAAAGATGGTAAATGCATCTTATTTATTAACCTCAAGATCTGGAGAAACTTAATCCCCCRTTTTTTATACTGGTTCTAACATTTCAGTCATTTAAGCTTAGTGTCTGCATCTTTTGGACCAACAACACATTCTTCATGTGGTTGGGATGATGTAGCATCAAGTCCTTTGCCTCTCTAGGTCATGAAGAAATAATGAAAACTAAAGCACAGAGGACATTGCGTCCAGGATGCCTGTAGATCTCCCTACATCTTTCTATATCACAAACTGGTGTTCAGAATATTTTTTTTTTTGTACATTCTTCAAGCTAGCGTGAGTGAAAATTGTAAGACTGATTCCTAGATCAATAAAATGTATGTTCTACATTTAGACTTCATAGCTTCAGCTTAGGTATCCTATTTTAGTCTGGTTATACAACATGGTGAGTACCTTCAACTTTCAGCAAGGTGGGGGTCGTTCAAATGAGGTTCAGGAGTAGCTCTAACTTCTAGCTACTCGGTAAAAAAGTTACAAAGCATCATTTTTTCACAAAAAGAGAAAAGGAAAAGAAGACCAGGATATGTTGCAAAATGCAAGTGACTTCTAAGAAATCTAGAGCTTCAGAGGAAGAAACCTTTGAATTGTAAATTTTTTTTTCTCTCCCTAACTTATCAGCACAACATTTTGAAATTTTTTGGCCATTGCAATGATATTGACCGTGAGATGCGGAAGTGCTTAAAGAAAGAGGTAAGAAACAAATTTACTATGAGTTAAATGCTTAATTAAAAAAAAAAAAGTCCATGGGGTAGAAATAGAGTTGCTTTTTACTAAGTAGAACAAATCAATAAATAGGCGTTGAAATGTAAGCACATTCTGGAGTGGGCATTTGAGACCAAATTTAAACTTTTTTTGATAAATTTGTCAGGTAAAATCTGGCCTTAACAAATGGCATGGTCTATTTTTGGATATACAAAAATAGGCAAACACGCATTTTAACCAAACAAATATTGAAATAGGAACTGACACTTCATAGGTTTCTTCTGATTTTTTTCTTAATTTTTTTTAGTAGTGGTATTTGCACAGAATAGAATATAAAGCAGTAGTGGTCACTTCTGTATGAGTAATACTTATTACTGAAGTCATTTATGCTGACTGAAACTACTTGCTGAGTTGCCCTAAATGAAAATATTGCTGCTTAGGACCTACTCATTGCCATACTATGTCTGCAGATATGAAGGAATGGAAGACTAGGAGTTTAAGTAGATTAAATAGCTAATGGGCACATTTTCAGAAGAGTATCAACTGGTCTTTATATTTGTGGTTGTCATGCCTACGTGACAGAACACATAAATGAACTTTTCACACACCTTTTAACTTGAAATTGTACTTAACTAATTTTGACATAAATTTCACAATCGTGTCTAAAAAAGGAGACTTCAAGTGCATGATAGCCAGGACAGTTTGGGCCCCCTCTTTTCCCTCTGTCAGTCTATGGGAATTAATTTCATCTGCTTGTGTCAAATAGCATCTTCTCCGCCGCCCCAAAAAAAAAAACTGTAGCACAGATCTGGAAAATAATGAAGTAAAGTTTCTTTCCATGTAATCTTCTTTTTCTTTGTTCCATTGAAGCCTTTACATTAAAAGGAGTTCTTGATGGCTATATTTGTCTGCCTTCTTAAAATACGGCTACATTGATATGCCATTACTAGGAAGCCCCTGAAAGGCTGTTCACAAGTACAGAATAGGTACAGATGTAGCTTTTAAAGATCCATTGTTCTCATTCTACATAAAAACATGGATGGGTTATTGAAAAATTAAATACTGGCATGGGAAAAAGTTAAGCATTCTGTAAATGTTAAGTAATGTTTCGGGCCATTATTTCAGTTATAAACCAATCAGTATAATGAGTGCAAAATTGCAAATCCTTTCCAAAATCAATCTCCTTAGTAGTTTATTACATTCTATAGAGAACTGAGTATTTGTGGGTTACTTGGGTTTTATTCTTGATACCAATTATTAAAAAATTGAACAAATACATGCTCTAACTTAAGGCCAAGAATAATTTACTTCTCATGAAATGTATACCAAATCATGCATTGATTTTTAATTTTTCATTTCTTTTAGCCGTGAAAAGGTTTCCTTTTTGGCTGCAATGAAAGAAAGTTAGGCTCTTCAGTCTTCAGGCTTTTGCTAGTGCAGGGGCATACCTGAAAGCATGGTGGTCTTATGCATGTATCTAAACTGTGAAGGCTTTCTTGATTCCCTTTTACACTGGAGTCCTGTCTCTGTTGCGTTTCTTTTTTAAACCATAAAAAACCTCAAAACACCTTACCCTCATTCAACCCAAATTTGCCTTTGTTCCTTTCATCTTGATATACTACTTTATCTGTGCGTATAATTAATGACCAGCATCAAAGACCAAGTCTGTGATGACAAATTCATGTTTCAGATGGCAGACACACTTAATCAGTATCTTTTAGAAGGAAAAGAGCCTGACTTGTGCTCTAGAATAGCACCAATGCAACTTTTTTCCTAGTTCATGTGTGAAGTGTAGCTGTCGTACATAAGATGGCTGTATAATTAAGTTCCTCCATAAGATTAACTGAATCTTCTTTATTAGAATGTTCTAATACTCTTTAGCTTAATAACCTCAAACTTAGAAACATGTATTTTAATCAAATAAATGTTAATTTCCAAGTAAAAATGAACCAATATATAGATATTAACAAGAACTGCATTTCTAATGCATCCGTCAAAGATATTGTTTCTGTTCCTGAGTAATAAACGCTCTCTACACTTTTAAATTTGACGTATCTGTTTAATGATAACAGCTGATCTATTAATTTCCTTATCTGTCTTCCAGTATGAAGAAAACAGGGCCAGGAACCAGGAGGTGCGACGGAGGCTAATAAATGCTCACAAAAACTCAGAGAAGTGAGCTGTACTGTAGTTGGACAGCTGCATCTCAATAGGGACACTTGCTTGAAAGTTGACAGAATACTTCTTTCACATCACCAGTGCTCACCCTGTGGTTTGTGGAATGGTGAAAAAATAAACGCACCTAATACATACTCATTCCCAGCAAGGCAAACAATGTGGAAAAAAAAAATACAATAAATCATCACTCACAACTTAATTTAATTTTGGACCTCTAAAAGAAAACTACTGTGGCAAGTCTTTGTTCTGGCATAGTTTTCATTATGATTGTTAAGTAATGAGGAATCAGTGCGTGTGGAGTATTATGTATTCAAGGCTGCTATATTCCCTGCCTTGTGTTGAGTTGCATTTATTTCTTCGTGTTTAGCAGTTTTTCTTTCATCTCTTTTTTTTTTTTTCTTCTTGCAAAACACTGAATGACTTTTCCATCACTTTGTAATGTTGTGATAACACTGCTTAAATGAATTAGCAAAAAGAAATTTTAAACAGATGTGGCTTGAAATTGGAAATTGCCTATCAAGTAATAATTGGAGTTCTAGTATTTTTATTGGAGCTAAAATGATGAAACTACCATCTTCCACTGAGAAGATTAAAAATCTTTCCTGCCAACCATACGTACAGTGTAGACTGTTGTAAGACAATTTGTTCATCATACCCAAAGCAAGCGGCTTTAGAAATTCAGAATGGAACATTTCCAGGGATTTACAAAGCATTGCCTTGATTTTTGTTGAGTACAATCAACGTGTGCTGAGTGATTTTTGAAGAGGAGTGCTGCCAAAAATACAAGCTCAATAGTTCTTCCACATACTCTAATACAAAGGTGAAGTCAAGTTATGACTATTGCTGTTGAAGGAAAACCCACATTGAAGTGAAAGAAAGTGTAACTTGCCCTTCTGTTAGGCAAGTCAGCTAGTATTGTGTTAACCAAGTTGCCTTGTTAGCCTACAAGAGCTGTTTATTTGCTATCAAACTGCAGAAAGTCCTCAACAAGCCTCTGAATTCAGAAGATTTGATATTAAAACATATGTTTGTGCAGTGATGGAGCTGCTTCTCTGGGTGTCTGCTGGATTCACTTTATTTTTAAATGACTTTTCTGTTCTGCCTACCAACAAAAGACTATTTTAAAAAAATTAATTTTATTGAGCCAAATATACTAAGTGTCTTGAAACCTTTTGAAGAAAGGGTGCCTATTCTACAATGAATTCGACGGTTTGTTGTAAGAACCATTGTTGACAATCTTGAAATTAGTACATGCACCTGTTTTTGGAAGAAAGCTGTATTTTGTGATGTATTTTGAAAGATTAATTAGAACAATTTTACTTATTTTTCAATAGCTGGATGGACCCAGTTAATTGGTAAAACTTAACCACAAATGTTTTCAGTGAAAGTTCCAAGAAAAACTGAAGCAGTTGTTTCTGCATCTTTTGACATGCTATCTGCTTTCTTAGAACAAGTAAATGATGCATTATTTGAATTAAATACTTGAGTGGTTGGAAGTGGTGCAGTCTTTTTATTGGTACTCTTCAGAATACTTTTGAAGAGTACTTTATAGTGAAGTTCCCTAACTGGGAACTCTGCATCCTTGATCCTCCTTCCATTTGTGATGACAAAATCTACTTCAGGCAAGCTCGTGAACAGGATTTGGTGATGCTTTAGTATCTTTAAGTAAATAAATAAATTGAGAATTGTCCTAGAGATTAGGTTGAGAAGCTGATATCTGAGTGCAGAAGCACTGAAGCTTTTCTTTCTTTCATCAGCTTCTGTGAGTCCAGATCTTTCATTAGAATAGCAACAAAATAAGAATCCAAGAGCCACTTAACACAGCTCATTAGTCAGAATCATGTTTTCAAAGACAAATATGCTTAATGAATGAAAGGCCAAATGGCATGCACAATTTCTATTGATACTTTGGACTACATTTAGCAATAAATCTATTTACAGATAAACTTTGTTACCTAGTGAAAGTATGATCATATTCATCCTTCTGTTTCTCTTTGCTAATTGCCCACTAGTAGTGTGATATGAGATTGCCCATTCATTCCTGTATTTTTTTTCCTTTTTTTTTTGAGAGGGGTTATGTTGCTAATTTGATCTTGAAGCTGAGAAACACTGGTGTAATAATACTTAACGATTTATCTGACAGAGAAAGAGGGTAAGGGTGAAATGGTAAACGCATTTTTTTTTTCTTTCCTAAAGTGAGCTGAGTGGTAGAGTAGGGGACATGTTGGGTGAAATAAACCTTACCTATAAGGACTTTGAAGACGCGTTATATAATGTCATTTGTTTACAGAAGCATTTTCCCCATTATTCTTTCTGAAAGAGCGAGTTTAAGAGGGAAGAAAAACAGAAATTTGATGGAATTTTCTGCTGCATCAGAAAACACAACAGACCGTGAGAAGCTCTTAGGCGCTTCAAGTGGGAAAGTGAAGAAGGGGGAAATATAAACAGAGGGGCAAATGGCAGCTATAACACAGACCTGGCCATAGCAGTGAGTGCAACAAAAGTCTGTAGAATACATGGACAGGAGGAGTGCAGAGCAACGGAGTGGTAACTACCCAGCAAAATCCCTCCAGCTCTACTAGAAACACTACACTATCGGTAGTGTACTTTCTCTTGCTGGGAAATGAAATGCTGACATCTTGTTTTCTTTTTTCTTTTTTTTTTTTTTGTATTTCTTCCCTGCAGTAGAAGGAAAGCTATTCTGCTGAATAGCAGCAGTATAATGTACGTACAGCAGTGCTAGTTCCTGCTCTGGTGTTAAGCTCTGCCTGCAAAGATGACTGTACTGGTGCTCAATTCTACTAGGAATAGTTTGAAACATTAGTTGTCTGTCAGGGGAAATTAATGTGAGATATATTCCAGTGAGTGCTCAGTGGCCAGCTTGCCGTAAATTAACTTAGGACACCCTTAATCTGCAGTGAGTGCCCTGGCACAGCATAGCTTTGCCTCACAAGCACAATACCAGAGCATAAGCAGCACCTATTGCGTACGTGTTTGTGGGCTCCACRCTGACAGGGAGATAAGAATTCAGTACATCACCATCTAGTCTATCCAATTTAACCTTCATCTGTGCTCTTGTGCAGTTAATTTAATAATTAAGTTGATAAAGAGCTATAATACTGGCTTTCATGTACTTTTTTTTTATACCATTTTACATCCCATCTGATGTATGGCCTGCATCTCTTTTGCCTAGTTTTTGGACTTTGTGGCGTCAAGGGGCCAAAATGTGCTCTATCTGCATGGGTCTTTATACAACAGGATTTGAATCTGGTATTACTGTTAAGCTGCAGCGCTGAGTGTTAATATATTATGAATATACTGTTTGTCTTTCCCCGTTTCACTCTAGTTGGTAATGCCCTCGAGGAACTATGGCAGAGGCATTTGTTGCAGATAAAGACTACGTGTAGTTTCTACACCTTGCAGTAAAACCTCAATTCAGTTGAGCTGAACCCATTTGTACAATTTGGGTGAGGACTGTAGTCCTGTGAGTGTTCTAGCCACTTGCTTTTTCCCATTTGCTTCCCAGCTGATACACTGGTTATTCAAACAGTTGGGGTAATTGCTCAACAGTGATGAGTTGATTGTGAATTTTAATAGGTGTGCATAACTTCCTGAAAATCAGGGTGTACTCAAAAAAACCCTGTAAGAAATAGTCTTGGTACACACTCCACAGGAATCATTAATATGAATAACTATTACTAAAATACGCAGCTGAAAAGTTAGTTATGCCTACTGTAGTTGTGAATCATTGTAATGAATATTTCCGATGTGTTATACACTTCGTGAAAGCTCTACACCACAAGAATAAAGTGTCTTCAACAGCCAGGCATTTCTTAATGTTGGCACTGCCTGTGCTTTAAAAGAATGCATGACATCTAATATAAAATCTTTCTGATATAAATGAAAACACGTTTCTGTGGAATACCTAAAATGACGTGAACAACAGGAAAACTATGATACCAGAATCTTGGCAGTTTAATTAAAAATTAATTATTAACACTTATGCTTAAGCAAAGGGGAGTCTCTACCTGGACAACATAATGGATTTTAGGGCTGTAGACTGAAGTTACACATTCAATTTTATTAATATTCACTGAAATGGAGTATCATAGCAAATCACAGTGGTCCCATTAGATACTCTGTTTATTTTACAGAGCCTTTCACTTGTAATTTGCTAACTCTCATTTTACTTGGCATAACAGGAGGAACCTGATGAAGTTAATAGCCTGCCCTCTTTCGTAGAGGTGTTTGCATCACTCAAGGTAAATAGGTGTTTGGTATAACTGAGGCTCAGTGGTAACCATGCTGCTCATCAACAGAACCTGCTTTGCCGTAAATGAAGGTCTACTTTGAAGTGAATACTAAATTCACATCAGGTTCCCCAAACCTATTTAAATTGCTGTGTACCAAAAAATATATCAATGGGAACAAAATATATATTTAGCCTAAAAATGGTTCTTGTGAACTGCCATGCTTTAAAATTATTCTTTTGAACTATTTGGTGACATTTTAAAGGCTGGGAACTTTGATATGGAGCTATCACTTTAACCAGTGAGCCTTTTATTATTTTTTATGTAGACCCCTAGATAAAACAAGCTACATTTCAAAAAGGTAACTGTGCAGAAAGATCTTTTGGGGCATTCATTACCTGGAAAAGATCTCAACTGATGGCTTGACAAAACTCATCCCCAGTACACACATCAGCCATCCAGAATCTGGTGATTTGTTTTGGCTTGGGARAAACATCAAATGCCTTAAAGAATACAGATGTGTGTAACTAAGTTACATTACAGAAACGCAGATATGACCATCTTGTCCCCAACATTAAGATGCTGAAAGAACAGGTTACAAAATATGTGTTTTGTTAGCATGAAATCAGTGGTCTAATGGCAATACTGTATTTTTACAAAACTTTTGATTAAAAACTGTTCTTGACCTTTGCTGCCAGCAACCTAGGGCTAGGCTATTTTGACTGTAAGTAAATATGTGAAACATTAAGCTAATTTCTCCTCCAGCACTAGGCTGAAATGGATCACTGCGCTCTTTTTTTTTTTTTTAGTTACGCAGTTATTTCCAAAGTGATGTTTTGCATCGCGAACCCAACTGATGATTGCGGTTCCTTCCAGGCGGTCCGCTGCATTCGGCGACGCCACTGGGAAATCCTTCGTTTACAGCCCGCAAGGAAGAATGATGGGAATTTTTAGGTATTTTCCCCGAGCCCTCGCAGAGCTGCTCGCTGTCACGCTAGCAGCCACCGGACGTGTCTCCCAGCGGCAGCAGTTCCCAGACCGGCCCCGGCGGCGGGGCCGGTAGAGCTCCACAGGGCGGCCTTCGCTGCCTCCTGGGGCCGCTTCAGGGCGAGCCGCCAGTGCTCGGCGCTGCTCGCTCGCCGCGACCGCCTGGCCCGGCAGCGCCGCCTCCCTTCGCCGCCTGGCAGCCGCGAACGCCGCCAGGCTCCGCGGGTGCGGCCCGGCCCGGCCTCCTGCGGCGGCGGCCGCCCTGCTCCCGCTCCCGCTCCCCGCGCCGCGGCAGCCGCCAGCGCCGCCCAGCGGCAGCCGCCAGCGCCGCCCAGCGGCCGCGCCGTCCCGCTGGGAGGCAGCGGCCTCCCCGCCGCGCGCGGGAGGGGCTCCGTGTAGAGGGGCCGCCATCTTGGAGGGGCCCTGCGTGGGAGCTGGCCGCCTCCCGCCTTTCCTGGCCGTTGGCCACCGTCGCAGCCTGGCTGGCTGTGCCCAGGTGCTGGGTGCTGTGCTGAGGAATGGCCTCGGTCGTCAGAAGGGCTGGGTGCTGGTGTGATTGCCATTGCCCCATGGTCTCTGCCTCAGGTAAAATGACACCCACGCTCTTCCCTCAGTGGTTCCTTCGAGCCAAAAGTTCTCACAGACATCCCTCATGCCCTGAAATACTCTAGGGATGCTATTGATCACTTGTTCATGCCAAATTCTCTTGCACAATCCTACTTTATTTATYGCCCACTTTTTTTTTTATTTAAATTAAGTCGATGCTGTGCTCAGAACAGCACTGTTGAAATAAGCAAACTTGGTTGGACTTCGCTGCGCTCAGCTTTGAGCAGGGCCCTGGCGCAGGGCCTCACGTGTGTTCACGAATCACGGTAGGCAACGGCGCTGATATTGTCAATCCTCTCTGTGTTGTTTTGATAGGATTAGAAGACCACACGTCACGCTTCCACCCCCCCTGGATTTGTAGTTATAGCTGTAATAGGTATTTTAGAAAGAGCAATGATGTGCCCTAATGCAGGCATTCCTCTTTTCCAAAGTTCAGCAGGGTATTTGAACTGGCTGATGCACCTGGCTCTGGAAGCAGCCAGGAATATAAGGACATCCTCAAAGACAACTGGCATTGTTGCAATTTATTTTATTAGTGATTCATTTTGGGTAGCATAGTGATTGGTTTGTTGCTTGCTTTGTATATTCTACAATATTGTAATTATTTATGCAGTGGTACCTTAGACTTTGTGTGCGATTCATGAAACAATCCACCTGAGCCGTCTTTGTGAATTGAAAATTCCAGCTTTTAATTCTTACACTTTTCTGTAGCTTTCAGAGCTAAATATTTGTGTGGATTATTTTGCTGTATTTTGGTTTGCTTCGTATTCCAACATTACTGGTAATGAATATATAAAGTGCTTTGTGTATAAGTGGTGTTAGACAGCTGCGGTTACAAGCAGCCCACATAATCACATTAAATCAATATTAAATGTGTGCTACTGAATAGTTGTCTTTGGGATGCTGATGGTCCCAATTTAATTTAAACTTCATCCCACTAGTGCTTCCAAAAAACCTCAGAGGAAAACAAATCAAAAATCAAATCCCCAAATGAGTAATTCCAAATGGAATAACAGATCTTTCATAATTGGTCCACAGTGGCTTCATTTAGGTAGATATACAAGTGCGTGGTATGCGACAGCAAACAGTCGAAAAACCTGGTCACTGTTCACTGTCATACAGCTAGCAGGTGGCAACCACGGAGAATGGGTTTTCAGATACAAGACTTTTTTGTGATAAGAGAGTTTGCTTATTTTAACTAGGAAAATAGGAGAGGCTGTTTGGAGTTACGGTATTTGGTGTGAGAAAAAGATTTAAATACTAGAAGTTTCTGCAGAAAGCCGATTTGCCCTTACCCTGATGCAGCTGTGCTGCTGTTGGTTCTGTTTTGCAGGATGGCCAAGAATAGATAGCATAAAGGCTAAAGAGGAGTAGCAACAAGGAAACCTGAAACTTTCCTCTGGAGCTTCTTGGTATTCAAAATGGAAACTCTTAAATCATCTTGTAGTTATAACAAGAGCAAAACATTCTCCCTTGAATTTTTCTGTGCTGGGCTTGTGTTCAAGGGCTTCTGTTTCTGTGCTTGGGGCTGTGTTCAAGGTGAGGGGGAAAATGACATAGTTGAACTAAATCTCCTAGTTGGGAAGTTGCATATTATTGCAGGGAGCGGTAGGTCAAGTGGAAACCAATTCCAGTGTCCAATACTCACTGGAGATGTTGTAATGTTATCTCTAATTGTTTATTAGGTCTTACTATGTGTTAGAAGATACTGCCTACAGAAGCTGTGTACTACATGTTATACTGGGGAAGCAGAAAGGCCATACCTGCAAGTGAAGTGAGAATTCTCCCTTTGAACAGAATGGCAGGTAGGGAACCTTGTCTGTATGAAAATATCTCTGTTTTAATAGGTTGAATATCTGGGAAGAACTTGGGACATTATTCTTAGGGACTTTTATTTGTGGCATGATGGGGCTTGCATTGCTTGTGGTTATAGATCAACAAGCCAGTTTTAGTGTATTGTGGTGCTGCTAAGTTGAAGTTTCCTCATGTCCTTACACCAGAAATGGTGCTTAAGAGATGTGGGTCATGCCTGGCAAGTGCAGGTCACGTGAACCTAGGTCTCTGGTGTGTCCTTTCCTTAGTTGTTGTGTTGCCTTCCATTTGCAGCCAAGAGGGTTCCAGAGGTTGCACAGCAATTCTTGTCTGTTTTATGTGAGTGAGTTATTAGGGAAGGGGAAGAGGAGAAAGTAAAGGCAGCAATGTAGGTTTGTTGAAATTATTAGTAGCATCCAAAGCTACATTTGAAGTGGTGCTGTGTGTGTGTATATATATGTGTGTATGTATAAATATATAAAAATTAGTACAACAGTGGAAGAAAGGAAATGGCAAATTTAGCCAACATTTCAAATATGGAAGGTGTATGGTTCTTGTTTTCCTCTGAAGCTGCCTGCTATATTGAAACCTAGCAGTAATACAACAGTGCAACCTTAGCGATGGCGTTTACTTTTATTTTGGGGTTTTGATTCAGCATATGAAAAGGGAAAAAATATTACCTAAAATCAAGAGAGAAAACAAAATACATTAATCTTTCTGTTGTATTTTGAGAGTGCAAATAGGCATTTTAATTTGGGTGCGTTTGACTTGGCTTTGACAGTGAGAGAAGCTAAAATAGCTTAGCAGCAGCAAGAAGTTTTGAATTATCATCTGCCTCTGTGCTAACCTGCCTTTTAGAATTATTTAAGCTAAGTGCAGAATTATGTTCTGAGTCTTGCCATTCCCAAACAAATCAGATTGCTAATACTAATGAAGGATGCGAATGGTGTACAAATACAGCAAAAAAGGAATTTGCCATTTTTCAGCCCAAGAGAAAGCATGACTGGCTAGTAGATTTGCATACAGACTACACAGATGCTAAGTATTTTTCCTTAAATAATTATAATAATTTCTTGTAATAAATACTTTTATTTCAACTTGACCAGCAATGACAAGTAATGCAAGTTATTTTTGTTGTTGCCATAAACTCTTTTAAGTAATTATGGCTTACTCTCCAAAGTTAAAACACCATATTCTCATCTTCATTTCAGCTTCCTGTGAAAATGGTGATGAATAAATGCTTCAACATAGCCCCTTGGGGTCTATGGTACACTACAAAGGTCCAATATTTAGCAGCTATAGCCAAAAATAGCCTGGGGAAACCTCAAGTCTATCGAGACACTTCGATTTTAGCTAGTGATGGGCCCAAAAAAAAAAAGTCATGGACTTAAACATCTGTGAACTTAAGTTCAGATTCAGATCTCTTTTTATTTTACAGCTTCCTCTTATCTTTGTAAGCAGAACCAAAACCACGGTTTCAAGTCTCTTTTGTCCTGAGGATTAGATGTGTGGGCTTGAAACTAAATCCAAATTTGGTGGTTTAGGCTTGTGCTAGTTTCATCTTTTTTTCTTTTTTTTAAATTAATCAAAGTATGAACGCCACCTTAGCAGCTGGCCATATAGGCTGCCGTTTTACCATAGCTAAATTAGGATTCTCAGTTTAAGTGTAAAATTGGTCCTTAGGAAAGGGAAGAACACAAGATGCTGCCCTGAGACAGTTGGCAGGTGGCAGGTTGACATAGCATTTTCCTCCAAACCTATGCTGGGCCCCTCAATCTTGAAACCAAGTACTGGAATGATAATATATTATTACTGTTGAGCAGAGACTGCTTTCAGCATCGGACAACAGTTGCATACATATAAAGTCCGTGAAGGAATCAGATTAGATACACTAGCGATTTTCTGTTATAAGCGAGTTTGTAGACAGGGAATTTGTAATTGCAGTTGGTTTTCTGCAGAAATTGTTGTATTCTATTGCATTCTTTTCACAGCAACATTAGGGAGTTCTTTCAATTAGACATCTTTTGAAATTGGTTTAAAAAATGGTATTCTTCTTAGTTTACAAATAGACACTGGAGCCAGGCTAGTGGTTTTGTTTTGCATGGTTGTGGGGAATTGTTTAATTCTCCTTTCTGAGTCCTTTCTCTAGGTCAGCAGCCAGCAGTGAGGAACATTAAGTAAAAATAAAACTCCTATTTTTAGTTCAGCTACATAATGTCCTATTTATAATACTGAAATTTCAGCTAGTACCTGGCCCCTTTCAGTTCAATGAACCATCTCTCCTCTGTTAGACCTCATTGTTCTTTTTTCACACCTGCCCCATTTGATTCTTTTGCAGTTATTTTTGTAGGTTTGGGGATGCTTTTCCAAGAGGGCTCTTAATTCTGCACAGTGCTGACAGCTATCAATTCAAGTAATTTGACTAGAAGTAAGGGCAAGTAGCAGCTAGCAGGGGATACTCAAAACTTGGCATAATTCATCCTCAAAATTTTAACACTGTGGAACTCTTAAAAAAAAAAAAAAAAAAAGCTGCTGCAATCATAATGATGTATCAGTTTCTGCAACATCCAGATAAATGTTTGTTTCTGGTTTCAGTCCCTCATGACTACTGAAAATAAGATACTTTAACTTTGTTTTCCTCCGGATGATACATGACAGTCATTTTCTTTTTTTTCCCCTTTTGTTTTGTATAAATTTTAACACAGCTAACCACACTAACAATATACCAGTGAGAGGGAGACAAAGAAGAGTATGTACATAAACATCTTATGGCTAGCCAATAAGCTGCCTCCTATTTGGAAGTGAAATTGTTAAAAATGTGTTGAAAACCTCAGAGTCTAGCTGAAGTCTGGGGTTTTGGCAAGTAAAAGACGGCCCTCAGCACAGGACCTTAGGAAAAATGCATTTGTGCAAAGGCAGTTGTGACCCTGCCCGCAGTCTTGGAGATAAGGCAGTAATTGTAACAACCGGAATAGTTCCAAAATACGTTTGTCAGCTTTAAGAGTTAGAAGGAAATGTTGATGTGCTACTGGGCATGGTTTTGCCACCATCATAGAGTGGGCTGCAAAATGGTAATATCACTCGGTTAAGCCAAAACTAATGTAGAAAAATTCCCAGTTAGAAGMAGCTTATGAAACCACATAGACCCTATTATCCACCAGGGACCAGACACTGAAAATGAATTTTGTAAAACATTTTATTTATTTCCTCCATATGATGTATCTCGCTTGAAAGAAATGAAATTACTTGGAAACCTACTGCTTTTCAACTGGGTTGAGTCATGCTAGAGACTGATGAGGAGTTGGATGGGGGCGGAGGAGGAGGGAATGTAATTCTGGTAATGTGGAGACCTTGTCATTGTGTGGCAAAGTTTAAGAGCCATGATTATGCTTGAGAGAAATTTTTGCACAATATGTATGATACATGATGCCACATATACTGTGCTGTGCTGTGTTGTAAACTGAATAAATAGATTGAGCAAGTAGTTAGCCAGGCATGGTCGGTTTGTTGTAACAGAGGTAGCAAAGTCTGATGGCTGGAAACACCTGTTCTTCAGGAAAATGGGGAGCTGCTTTAAAAGAGGCAAAAATAACGTAAAACCACAATTTAAAAAAACAAGCAACAAACCCTGTAACCCATGCTGCTTCACAAAATTCAGCGGCAGAGGTACAGAACACTTTATGTAATTAGATTGCATATGTAAATAGCTGCGTATTTAATGAAATTTCAGGTATCTTCTGAACAACAACAAAAAAGCTATTGTTTCTTTGTGTCCTGTTTCATCTCTTTATTTGAATACAGATCCAAAGAGAATTTCTCCTTCTCAGAGAGCTCTTTTTTCCTCTTCTTTAATATGCATTTTTTAATATCAGAATAAATGTTAAAAAAAAAGAAAAATAAGTGAGGTATAAATAAAAGAAAAAAGTACATCTTATGGCTGCTCTGTCTCAAAACCTTCATCTGTAGTTGGGTAAAAGATTCCTTTTGGAGAGAAGGGCAACGGTTGGAAGGAGGTTAGGTGGGATAAATGTGTAATTCTATTGTTATATTTAGTATTGCAGTATCTGTGAGAGGAGAGAAAGGTGGCAGGGTAGAGATCTGCAAAAGAGGAATATTTGAGGGTTGTCAGTCCCTGCTTGAGGAGAGACCACATGAGTGAATGAGGTCAACAGAAGGGTAAAAATAGAAAATGTGAAAAAGTGGTAGGGTGAGAAGAGGCCCTTGGAAAATGTCCACAGCGTGTGAAGGGAGGAGGAGGAAGAGGAGACTACTGAACGTAGCTCTGAGAATAAAGTCAGGGAGGAAGCCCACTGAGTATACAACTGTGTACCAAACTGAAATTTTAGTGAGAGATGGGTAATTTGTGATGTCAAAGATGCCGATGGGGATTTGTAAGAGATGGTAAGAAGACGACAATGTTAGGTCTTGAATTTAAAAAAGCCATCAGTGATGCCTGCGATGGCTGTTTTAGCAGACACTAGAAAATGCATTTCTATAGACCTGAGGTGGAGACTGTTCTGCACTCACAACAGCTTCCTGAGTGAAGAAATTCCCATTTTTAACCTTCTTTATCTTTAACAAGTTATGATCATTTCATGTCTTGTAACAGACATCCTCCAGCTATTCATTAAATGACTAATATTCTTGCACTTTATACAGTATAAATAATGTGTGTTAGATGTGACCATTCCTGGCAGAGCTCCAAACTCTGTTTCTGCAAAGAAGCATTTGTTTGCCTTCTACTTAATAACGATCAAGGGAATGAAGATACTGCTATAGTATTTTTTTGAGTATTTGGAGTGTTTACTGCAACATAATACATTCACTACTCATTGCATTCTCCCAAATTATTTTTTTTAATAACAAACACCCGCCTCCTTCCTGATCTCCTTCCTCCATTCACCTTTCACTTTGACCAGAATCCTTTCCAAAGCAATCAGCTGGACCTAAGCCACGTACAAATATGCTAAATTATGCCATTGTTCTTCTATTTTTCCTGATTTCCGCCCCCCCCCCCCCTTTGTTTAATGCAAACCCATTTGATACTGTCGTCTTGGCTTTGTGGTACACAGTGTATACATTTAGTATAGCCTTTCAATTATTTCTGTGTATTTAATTTCAGTATCTCTTTTTGGCTTGCTTTTCATAAACTTTGCAAACAGTTCCAAACTGGTGAAGTTTTCAAACCTGGTGCTTTACTTGTTTCTAGAGCCTTAAGTGCCAACTTAGTATAGCTACATCTGCATTTGCAATTAAATATCTTCACTTAGAGACTGGTTTAAGACAGGAGAAGAGTAATATGGAAAACATGGAATTCAGAGACAGCATGATAATTCCCTTTAATTATAATAATAATTTATATTAGAGAAGAACAGTTCATGGGGGCAGTGATGGCTTCAAATATTTTCTTGGAATTAAATGAAAAACTAGTATTGTTCTAGAGCATAAAATGTGACAATAAAATGGGAATACACTGCTTGCTTTTGCACACATGCATTCTGCCTGCTGTAGATGAAAGGTCATGAAAAAAAATGATAATGAAAACCATGATAGTGTGTGAAAACAGTTTGCATCCCTGTATCTTTGATTCATTAAGGTAGCTAGTGCACTGAATGGGATTGAAAATATTTGTCTGTAAGCAGAGGGAGCATTTATAAACACAGATGGTGAATATTTTCTTATGGTGGTATAACTGTTCAAGCTTGTCTGTTTGTTGGACACTAACAGAATAGATCGGTTTTGTTCCTTGTGAAAAGGGGCCAGTGCCTATCCATTGGGTTGTATTAACCAGCATTATCAAATTAAACTCTAGGTGAAATTCCACCAGGAAGGCAGCTGATCCACTGTTTCTGGTCTATGCGAGGAATATGACTGGAACACTGCTTCGGTTTTTGCTTTAAAAGTCTTGATTTTTTTATTATTATCCAAAAAATTAATAAGATACAGGAGAAATACAAATTCCATTTGATATTTGAATATGTATGAGAAAGAGAAGGCTATCTTAGGAGACAGCTGCAAATAAGAGAGAGTCTTATTCACAGGAAATTGGGAGCACAGTTCAAAGAATATATTTAAGAAAGTCAGCAGCATTGAAGCAGCTAGAAAAGAATGTGTGGTGAGAGAATAGTCTGTTAATAATAAATAGAAACACAATGCCACTGCAACCAGTAATAACACAGAAAACAGTATGTAACTGTCTTCCACTGAGATGGAGATAATGAAACAGAGATGAAGTACAATTTAAGCTTGAGATACAAACTGGCTTCAGAATCCAGAGGTTGTTCATTAAGTATCTTGGAAACTGAGAGCCTTCAAGATACTGCCTCTTCCTTGAATGGTTTTGTAAAAATTAAAATACCAAATTAATTGCAGAGAAAACTGTTCTTCATATTTTGTCTTAAAATTAGGAATCTCAAAAATTATTTCCCATCCTAGCCAGAAAATTTCTAACTTTTATTCAATGAAACTAGTAGGTCAAGAAGCATAAGCTTATCCTGAAATTAGGTAACTTGGCAGTATTATGTCTATGATAGGTTACTATCGTTCCAATCATTTCAATAGTATATTAACAAACAGCTTAGTAGCCAACTGTAAGATGATCCCAGAACATACTAATTTCACAGATTCAGTTGACAGATAACACAGTCCTAAAATCCTTGCCCTGCTGAAACACAGTGTGGCTAACTGAATGAATTTACCAGAGAAAGACTTACTGGCAGTGATAGCAACATAATTGAATTTAATAGGGATTAAATAATAAATACTGAGGCTTTATGATCAAATACAACTTGTCCTTTGTCTTTGCTATATGCTAAGCATAAATGATGAAAAATATTGCTAGAATTTTATGGTTTGCTACCAACTATGTTTAGAATTTAAGGTACTGCTTTATTGTGTATCCTCCAGGTTTTCAACTCTAAATCTGGTTTTCCTGAATAGACTTGGGTTCTGGAAATCTGAATGATTGCTGTAATTTGCAAAAGCAATTGTGTAATTGCATTTTGCCAACTAGGTGGTAAAAAATTCATTTTGTGGAAGACAGAACAAGGTATGAATTTACATTTCAGAAAAGCTTTCTTTCCACCACTAAATATGATGATATCGGTATAAAAATAATAAAACATCAGTACTACATGAAGACAGACATGCATGGGCCTCTGAGCACATATAGAGAACCTGGTTTTCTTCAAAGGACTGGGGATCCCAAGGCCATTAAAATGCCATGAAAGCTTTGGTTTTGAATACCATTTTGGAACTCCTCTGGAGCAAGAAGAAAAACAATGGTCAACAGGCAGGACTTGCAAAAGGTAGACCCCAAAATCTGTGTGTGATGTTCTATACACCCAAGTTCTTCACTGGCACATTCTTGCCCTTTCAGCTGAAACGCGACGTGGAAGAGCTGAAGACTGGTCTCGGATTCTTGAGTGCTTTGCTGCCCAGGACCCTTTATAATCTGCATGGCATTCCCTTGCCCTTTTTCCTATCTTTAGACCCTTTTGGGGAGAAAAAAAATCTAATTAATATTGTGGATTTCTGCTTCCGCATGGAGATTTTGCATCCTTGAGCTCATGGCTCTAAGGGAGTAAACTTGAACGAGAAGGCAGCAAAGACTTATATGTCCCTCTTGTCCCAAATGCTTAGTCATTAAAATGCACCAGCCTTAGAAAACTTTATGTGTGAAAATTTTGTAATATTGTGAGGCAATAATATTTCTTAAGTGATTGAAGTGAAGCATGGACTTAAAGGGTAAAAAACCACTGCTCCAGAAAAACTTCCAGTTGGTTAAGTAGGATTTTTCCCTCAAGAGTAGTTCTCAATCTGGTCCGTTTCTGCAGACCCTTTTTTTGCCGCTAATTCATGTTTTGCGTATGCATAAGTAGGACTTGTCTGTTCTGGTGCTGGATGTCCCAGGCTCTAAAGGTTCTCACTTCAGTTGAATAAGTAGAGAAAAGCAATAAAATTAACAGGTATATGTCTCCTTTAATTCAGCTGTGGAAAAATCCAGTTGCTCCATCAATTTGAGTGACAGCTTTGGACAAGAAATTATCATGTTTATTTTCCTCCCAGTCATCTTCCTCATTGTTAAAGGACAGGTGAGTAGATACTGTTTCTCTGCTGGTAATGTTCATGGCAGCATAGAAAATTAGCTTTAAGTAGGTGTATTTCTGAAATGTCTGTTTTTCAGTCCCTGTCAGGTATTGGAATTTGTTGGCTGTTATGGTTTTAGTTGCTAGTTAACATATTTTTCTGTTTTATTCTTGGGACCTGTGTCACAGATGCCTGTGGCTCATCAACAGGTGCCCTGTGCATGTTTTGCATGGTAAAATTTGGTAAAAAAATTAGGCTTGTACACAAACTCCTATTTGTCATGCTTTTGTGGTTTGAAATGAGAACTGAACCATGATTCTAAAGGTTGTTGTCCTGTTTGAAAATGATTAAACTGAATTGTACAATTTATTCAACACAGAAGTAAAATTAAAGCAGATAAAGATCCTCTTCATTTACTGCTCCTGTCAAGTTCTCTGTTAATGATGACACATTAAAAAGAGGAGGAACATGCTATTCATTGTTTCTTTACTGTTAACATAAAGCAGCTACTCTTGATTGGAATTTGGAAAAAGCAGTGACATTTCTAGGGAATTATTCCTGACTTGATTCTTTGTGCCCCTGAAATTGTATAATTTTCATGCATTCTCCTGAATTTTATCCTTTTCTAAACTCTCTTAGTTTTGGCCCTTTCCCCTTTTTCTGTATCTCCATTACTGTGTATAAATATAAATAAACACAAATTAAGATATTAAGTAGCTTTTGATACGAATATGCGCAATAGGAAACTTCCTCTGTTGCCTGACCCTTTAAGAGTTATATACCACATTGCGATGTTGCCACTAAGACTTTCTAGACTAATGTGATCCATTTTGTTTTTCAAGCAGAATTCCGTTTTCAGCAGTGCATCTTTGGGTTTCCCCTTGCTGCTTTTCCTTCTGACATTTTGCTATAATTCTGGAGAAGGAAGAATAGGAGCCCTTTTTAGACAATCACCACAATTTCCTGTGAAGGAGAGTTTTTGCATTCCTCTCAAATATGTTCACATCTTACAGGCTTATTAACCTTTAAGATAGACAGAACTTTTCTTGTGCAATGGTGCATAAGGTGCATAACGATGGAGACCAACTCTTATAACCTTTCTGCTCTTACTAGGTACGAAACTTTAATAAGCGAGCGTTAGGTCTTTCGTGTCTTGGCTGTTTGTCTTAGTGCTGTTCTTCCCAGTGTATCTGTAATACTGATTATTGCAGCCGTCGAGGCATTGCTGGCAGTGCTAGGTTAACGGTTGGACTTGATGATCTCAAAGGTCTTTTCCAACCTAAACAATTCTATGATTCTATGAAATGATCAGTGTAAACTACTATCACTACTGAAGGAACAACGTGTGTGGCTGTGTTTTGCCTCTATGACAATCTCTCCCCTAACACACTTGCTGCTTCCAGACATGTGGGGTACCAAGCTGGGTAAGCTGTTTTCCTTGGGTAGTTGTGCATCGTGCCTAATTTTTTCCCTACTTCTCCCCGAGCTGGCAGTGATTCCAGAGGCAACAAAGCAGTTCATTGACAATCATCCAGGAAGAATTGCTTTGTTTTCTTTATTAAACTGTGAGTTTATAAGACAGAGACTGGAATGGGCTTAGTTCTAGTAAGTTAGAACAGCCTAGAGGGTTTTCTGTGCAACACCAGCAATCTCCTGTGTACCAATGGTAACATCCCTACTGCACTGTAAATCACTGGGTAGCTCAGCATACCTTTTATTTAGCTGAATATAAATAAACAGCAGGATACTTGAAAGAAATAACACTCCAGAGAAAACACAATCCTAGTGCAATTAGAGCATTTCTATTTAGATAATTGCTCACTGAAATTATAAGCTTGGATCTAATCCTCAAAGGATACAGAAAATTGGCAGTTCCAGGATGATCTGCTTCTTCCACTCTTTTTTTCCCCCCTAATACATGAATATCTTTGTTTCTCAAACCCTAAATGCTGATTTTTTTTTTTTTTTGCCTTTTTTCCTGCTGTAGTGAGAGTGATACTGAAAATGACAAAATAGCAAAGGATGCCCTGGAGATAATCTAATTTTTGTGGGAATCTGTGTAGAGGAGTGATAACAAGCATGGTAATTTACTGCTGCTTGAAAGAAAAACATGACCTCATGCAGTTACAGAGGGGCTTGCCCTAATTATGGGTGCAGACAGGGTGGTCACTAGGGTATTGGTGAGACAGGCAGTAATCTCCACAAACAAGTATTTACCTCAATGAGAATGTTCTCTCCTACCCTCTCTTTTATAGGACTATGCTTTTTGTGAATATTTTTTTCCATTTCTAAGAACTGTAGCTTGGTGCTTAGGCTAGGAGGTAGAAATAGGATTCTGTTCCTGACTGTCCTATTGACTTTGGGTGTGAGTTTAGGCAGGCTAACTCCATTTCTTTGCATTTTTTCCCATATCTATAAAGTGAGGATTACCATCCATGGGTAGAGTGCTTTGCGTTACTTCACATGTTTTAATTTGGTTTCTTTCTTCGCTTCTCTGTTTGTTGATATTTTTTTTTTTTAAATCCTGAAATTTTGTGTTAAACCGAGACCCTTAAAAGCCAGAAAATTAGGCGTACAAAGAGAATTCCCTGTTACACTGCTCAGCAGAGTGCTCTGCAAAAATAGTGTTTTGGCCACAAAGAAACTGTTTTTAAATACTGATGTGTAAAACAAATCTCCCCTGTAATCCATGTCACTGCTTTGTGCAGTTGTGTTTTCTTAAATGTTTCCTCAATTCTCTGTTTGCAACGCATTTTATGAGACTTGCACTTGCAGTTTATAGAAACACTTGCTGCCTTGAACACCTGCCAAAAAGTAGATTTTTTAAGGATGGAACTAGAATAAAGATCTTAGGATATGCTGCAGTTCATGAGATTAAAATCAGAAGTTTTTAAAAATAACATTTCAACACATTAATTACTGAAAAATGCTTGAATTCATTGATAAAGCAAAATGTGAAGCCAGTAAAGATGTGTATGAGGTACCCTTATTGGTATTGAAAACTGACTCTGTATTTATATGAGAAGATTCCAGATCAGAAAAATCAAATGTTGCCCCGTGTATGACTGACTGACTTAGAAATACTTTTTGGCTAGAGGAGTAAAATATGCCTTGAAATAATCTTTTCTGTGTGCAATTTTTTTCTGCATATTCCAGAGCTCAGATTTTTTTTCACAAATACATGAAAAAAATGGGTATGTATCCATATGCAGTTTCTGTRCACTAGGCCTCTTCCCCAGCTCTTTAACATTTAAGGGAAGGGAAAAAGCGTGGGTGTGAAAGTATGGGGGCAGTTTGAGAAGGCGCCCTTTAAATGGTATGGGATTGTGTCATTCTGTCTCATAAATTACATCCTCAAACCGTCATTTACTTCTTAATCCTACTTTTGAATAATGAATATTCATCTAATCTGTTCTTGGTTCTCCATGTTACTCGCATCGCTGAAGAACATCTTTCCACAGCCACAGAAAGGCACTCTGAATTTCACTCCTCAGGGCCACTGTGACTTAGATTCACAGGGGCTTTCTCTGCTGTGTTTTGAACAAGCCTGGAAGGTCTGGGTGCAGGAGGAAGAGATGAAACTGCTTATTTTCCTTTCCACCCTAGAGTGTGATGGCATGTATCAGTTCCAGTCCCTAGCATAAAGTAAAACTGATACAGGCGAAGCCTCTGCCTCAAAGGACTGTTTTTATTGATTTGGAATTGGTAAAATACAGCGACAATCTGCTCAGTGTCCTCCCCATTCATGGTCTGTTTGACACTCCCAAATGGGCGCAGAGTAAAAGCCACAACAGTTGAGGATTCTTCTGAACTGAGGAAATGCTTGTTGACAAATTTCCTTGATTTTAATTTTGAATCATGCTGTTAGATCAGGGCACAGCAGACTTAATGGCTGATGAAGTCATCCATGTTTTCCTTTGTTGCTTGTGGTCTGCTGAATGTTCACTTGTATTACTGCAGGACACAAGTTTATGAAGTTGATGTGTTGTTATCAAAGCCTTTTAGTGTGGCCATTATACACCTCTTTTTTTTCTCCTCTTTAGTAGTCAGCCATCTGCAAGAGCTGTTTATTGTATCCAAATGATTGTGATAGCATTCAGTTAGGGTATAAACAATAGCAGAGCTGGTTTCATTAGCAAAGGGCATGCAGAATCAATGTCTAGGTCTGATTCCTTCATTCTTAAACTTGTATCAGTATAATTCATGTTGAAGTGGTTAACTTCTGATTTACTTGAGCTCAAGTGAAAACAGATACAGGTCCACGGGCTGACACTATTCATGTTGATGGGAAACCATTTGTATTGCTGCCAAATTGTTGGGGTTTTTTATTACAGTGGCAGTGAATAAAAGCCAGAGTAAATCATAAATTTCACTACCTATAATATGTGAGAAACTGAGACATCTTATAGTAGCAGCCCTAAATTAATTCACAACAGTCATTTATCTTCATTGTTTTCTACAGAGATTGGCTGAACGTTTTTAATACACATAGCTTTATATGGGCACTGATTATAAAATATTGTTACCTTTCTTAGTGTTAAAACAATCTTCACTGATTGTATAGTATTTGTCCCAGAGAGGAAGACAGTAGAAGGGCTCCCATGTCAAATTTTTATTCCTGTAGCTTCTCAAAGAATATTAAAAAAAAACCCAAAACCTCATGAATCTGAACTTAGGCTGCTAGATTTCTACATTTCTGCAGGGAGTATATCACAGATGAAGCAGGCTTTCTCAGGGGGGATTATACCTCATTACTTGGGAAAGTTAATTGGTAGTGCAAACCCCACAGAAGCATCCACTTCATCTGCAGACACAAGATACCTGAGCTGTCCACAATAACCTCATTTTCTAGTCTTAAAAAGGAAAAAGGAGAGAGGCTTGTGCACTTAAATATTATGAATTTAACTAGGGTGAGTCTATATGCTGCTGAAGCAAATGATTCCACTTGGTGCGTTACTGAATGCTGGCAGGAATCACATTTAATGTCTCACCTCACGCTACGCTACCGTTCTGCCATGCAGCTTTTAGATTGAATGCTCCTTGGGGGAGGGTCACTGTGCACAGTGTTGAGGAGCACGTGCATGGAGCCTTGTATGTGGATGTTCAGGGAGGGAGTTTACCACCAAAACCAGCTGCAAACTTCTCTGTGTCATCAGATTCCTGTGAATTCATGTGGAAGGCAGTGGGACTGGAAGGCAGCGGCTTGCCTCTATGGAACATATACAGAAGATGAGAGTAAGGGGGACTTGGACACACCAGCATCTTCTGTCATATCGTATAAAAGGCTGCCTGATACTTGTAACAATGCATCTGATTTTCCATTTGCATGGACTTTTCTGAAATACAGCTTACTTTTTCTTTGAATCTCCTTTAATACATATGTTGATATTGTTACTGGAGCGAACAGAGGCCTTTTATTTCTGTACGTCTGTGGGGAAGGTCCCCTGCTCTGTTCAACATCCAAACTGAATGGATATTAAAACTGGTGCTGACAATATCATGTCATCACCAGTTCTTTGGAATAGGGCTTGTGCTCATCACAGCGTTGAATGTTTCTTACAGTACCGCATTCTAGAAGGCATAAAATTACCGGTGCAGGGAAGAGGCTGGATTCTGTGTGAAAATAAAAGCAAGATTGTATTAAAATAAGACAGTATTTGAAATGACAGCAGAGGCTTCTCAGCATTCACTGCTGTAGCTGTCATTGCCTCTTAGAGACAACTGGATATGCCTGGAAAGTCTGTACCATTCTGCAGGGTTTTTATGATTTTTCTTACTGCCAGTGGTTAGCACATATCTGTACCTAAAACTGTTCTGAAAATACCCTTTCTCATTATAACTCATCCAATCAGAAGAATAACTGCTGATTCAGGTACTCCAGGCAGGTTTTGGGACACAGGGACTGCTTTTGTGACTAGGCAGTTTCAAGAAATGGCAGAGAATGGCACTGAGTCATGGCACCAGCAGTGCTTGCTCAGGCTGCAGTTAAAGGGCTTCGTTAATTTGTTGTCCAGCAGTTTGTACCTGTGCAAAGTACAGGTAGAATGTTACTAAATCAAAAAGGTTGCTTTCACAGGGACAGATTTATTGAAATGGGATGAAGGGGGTTGCTTCTTGCCTCTGTCTCTACTTTGCATTGCCTGGTATGCTGTCCCCCATCCCGGTCACATAAGCAAGAGCAGCTGTGTAATTCCTCCATCCACACTAAAGCTGTTTCTGCTTTTATATCATCTCATGTACTTCAGAGGTTCTTGGGCCATAAACTGAAACTCATTTCGCTGAGCTAGTGGGAGAGTCTGCTGCCCCCAGAAACTTATCTCTGCCAGAGGTTTCTGTATTGCAACAGAAACTCTGTGATCGCTCCTAAGCAATTCTACCTAATGGTGTTAATCCACCTTTGCTGGAGGGTATTGACCTGGTGGATAATGATGAGAAGGTAGAGATGGGTGCAGACTTCAGCTGAATCTGGCAAAGATGTCTGTCTGTGGTTTCCAGTAGTTTGTGGACAGGTGGCCATCTTCCCGGCCACTGGAGCTGCTCTGCAACCTATTTCTGTCAATTAGAGAACTCTTCTACAGCTGTTTCTTGTAGCCTGTCAGATTTGGCTGAAACATTTGGGGCAGTGCTCACACAGCATGTCTGAGGAGATGGCGGCAACGGCATTGTGTTGGAGGATGCGAATTCCTTCTAGGGACATGGGTGTTTACAAGGTTTGTGATGCCACCACTGTGTAAGCAGATGTAGCCTGTATTGGTTCACACCAACAAAAAATGTAGCCCATAAGCATAGAGGAGCAGGAAAAGCAGATCAGAATGAGGATATGGGCGCTCTCAGTGGTTTTTCTCCTTTGTAGCATTTAGCCCAGGCTCTTTCTTCTCTGCTGTTTTCTATAGTTGCCTGTTCTTTGGGACAGTAGTGCAGAATTTGAGAGTTTTGGTGTTAAAATATAAGTTCAGGACCAGCCAGGATATGAAGAGAGATAATGCTGTTATATCCCAGCAATAACAAGGGGCCTGGGAGAGCTGAAGAAATGCCTTGCCACCTTATCATCTCACATCTTCCCTCTTCTCAGGTTGCTCTGACTCTCACAGCCATGGTATAAAGGCTCCTGTGAAGAGTTATCCATTGGTAAATGTAAGAAACCGGCTGGGGGAGTAAAGAGAAAGGGAATATTGTGCACTGTGGTCTCATTTATGAGGCTTCAATGTTTTGTTTGCCCCAGGACCTAAAACAGCTTGTGGTCTGAGAGCTGAGGTTGAGCTGGAGTTCTGTGCTTTGGGGGGACACAGATCAATAAGTGCATGTTGGTAACAAAGGAAGATCTGACCCTTGGCTGTCACTTCCATCTGGCAGCTGGAGGCCAGGGAGGGATTTCTTGCAGTGGGGGAAGGGACTGATTCGTTCTGTAGAATTACAGCATGACTCTCGCTGCTGGCAGGGGCCAGCGACCGAGAATGGCTGATGCTGATTTGAACCACTGAACTGATATTTCACAGCCAGTCTAAGTCATATTGTCTTTCTTGTTTCCCTTATTGCTTTTGTGTGTTGACCATGAGCACTGTACTTGCTCTGGTGTAAACAGTGGCTTTGAAGAACTCAAGAGTAGAGGAGGAAATGCGGACATGCACATGTAAGCATGCACACACACAGAAGGAAATTAGGAGGAGTCGGCAAAGCAAGGAAGAGACAGCAACGGAAAGTGATAGAAGTGTAGGAAAGAGTAGCATCTTGAGGAAGTCTTACTAGGGGTCCTCTTTTCACCAAATACATGTTTTAGTGATGAACCCAGTGAAAGGTTTAGTAATCTTACAGCAAAGAAGCAGAAAAGGAGGACATTCTAGACAGCACATTTTTTCTTGACCAAGCAAGCAATGTTTGGATGAAGTAGACCTTTATTGTTTTGAAAATAAAGTAGTACTCAAAGCCATATTTGGTTTAGTACTTTTCACTGCAGCATTAAAAAACCTACCTTCTGCCCTGAAAAGCTTACAATAAAGTAGACAAGGCAGAGGTATAAGGAAGCCTGTGAAACGATGAGTATCATTTTTCAAACAGATGGAATAGGATCAATAGTTTGCAAGACTGTCTACCGTAAGGATTTTTGGGGGGAGTGAGTGTTGTTTAAAGGGGTTACTTCCATCGAGGTCAAAGAGTATGTTGTTCCAGGGCACTGTATTTGTGGAGTGCCTAGACTGCCAGGGATACATGTTGCATCTAGTCTTTGTTGATTGTCAGTTAGCTCAAGGAGACTAACCCTCAGGGATTTGTTCTCCTCTTGTCCCCTGGATGTTATTGATGCTGCTGTACTGCTACTTGTACATGTTCTTTCAAGGTATTGTTAGACTGGCTGAATAATGTATTTCTGGCTTAACAGTAATATTTTGGCACTTATTTTATTAGCTAGCCAACTTTCAAAGAGTGGGAATGAAATAATGTTTCTGGAATGGTATACTAGGAGTTAGGACACAGAGTTAAGCTATTCTGGGTATGTGGTCCCAAAGGAAAAGATTAATGCTCATACTGGAATGAGAAGAGCTTGGACTCCAGGTGCGGAGGGAGGAAAAGGACTGTCTGGCACTGTATGTAGTCCACGCTGCATGACAGACCTCATACAATGCTTTATTTGCTAGTCTAAATTGCCACAGCTATACGAGGGACTGACAGGGATGGGCTGTATGGAGGATTCACCTCCACATGCCATCTCAGTGTGGAAGTGATCAGCCTTCCCTTCTTGGTTCACATCAGTACTACTTATGTCACACATGATGTTTTTGCCATCGTGGACTATTACAAAGATGATTGCTCAGGCTGTATCTTCTGTAAGAAAAGATAATCTTGGAGTGTTCTGCGCAGCACAGTTTTAGTGAATGGGTTAAATTTGTCATTGCAAGGTTTACCCAGAATGCATTGAAACATCTTAGTTTTGTGAAAAAAGACCAATGCCACTTGGTGAGATTGTTATCCATGCAGTGGGCAGGAGGAAATTGAAGAGCTCTGAAGTTTTGGTCTGAGCTTGTTGCCATTGTATTGCAGAAATGCAGTTGCCATAGCTAAGGTGTAATTAGCTTTAGGTTAACACTATAGTGCTTTTGAATTACCTTCCCTAAAATATGCAGCAGTTCTACTCTTTTTTTGTTGTTTTGTTTCCACAAATTAGACACTGCACATTAAAAAATGCTCTTACATTCACGAACACACATGGACTCTCACACTTTTTTCTTTCTTCTTTTTTTAAGCAAGCAAACACTGGAACACAGACATAAAATTAAATACAGGACAAATGTTGTAGTTATTATATGCATAAGCAATAAGTATAATTTTGAACTTGACAGTGTTATCTGTTGTACTCCAAAGCAGAGAAACTACATCTTTTCTACACTGACAGAAGCAATAGTAAAAGTTAAAACATCATTTCTCAGGTTCTATAAACCAAACTGACTGATGTGCTGTCTGCTGAAATATACATTGCCTCAAAATTGATGCTGCTGTTATTTTTTATATGTCTAAACTTTTAGCAATTTGTCTTCCTCAAAGACAGAAAAAAAGAGGTGTGGGGAGGAGATTCCTAGCATCTGCCCATAATGAAGGATTTTTTTTATTCTGTATTTCAAATATTTCTTGATCAAACCCATGCCATTCTCTGAACTGCTTCTTGAGAAGGAAAAATAGTTTTTAGCCTTGAAGACAAGAATTAAACAGCTTGCCCTAGAGGGCTCTAAAACTAATAGCAAGGGTGAACACTCTTGTAATTATTCATTCTGGTGTTTCAGGTTTGGAAAACGTAAAGTAAAACAATCTGAATAGTCTTTCTAAATGGTTGCACAGTAAAAGATTTTCTTGTCACGAGAAGGATAGGAGATCTTGATCCTAAAGGAGAGGAAGACCTGGGATGGTTTAAAATTGTCTTGCAATATACTTAGTTTACTCTTTTCTGGGCCATTTCTTCTGTATTTTATCTGTTGAAGAGGAAACATAACATTTCTCATGAGGTGAAATAAATTAACCTTCCTTCTGTCTCCCATTTATATACTGAAGATAAAGCCATGGCTTCCTGGTTACTTTAATCCGGGATACACCAAGATTGCAGCTGAAGAGGGCCTTCCTGCTTTCCCCCTTCCCCCAGTTTTTCCCCGTTCAATAAAAAGTCATTATTTGTCTATTTAGCATCCTGTGATGCCTAAAGGGGTCAGTTAAGTGCTGTTGCTTGCATGAGGGAGAGGATGAGTGGATTGGAGGGGGAAGGGCAGGGTATGCATTGCCAGCTTTCATCGGTCTACATTTTTCTAACAGTATTAAGAGGCAGATCTGTGCTAATCTAGTTTGTTTTGGCTGAAGTGGTTTTGGTACCAGTTAAAGTGAACAGCTGGGAGCTGCTCTGAAGGGGCAGTAACCTCTGCAGCTGAGTTGGTGATGAACATCTGGGGATCAACCTTTTCCACCAACACAGCTATTTGCAAGGTGGGTGTTTGTCCACACCCTTAATTTCTTCTCTCTGCAGATCTGAACTAAGAATCTAGTAAAATAGATGGCTGCATGCAAACCCCTTAGATATCCATTTGGTGCTGAAAGCTCTACATGTTAATTTCTTATTATCTCTTATTATTTCTTATCCGTTCCTATTTGGCAGGTACAGTATTTTAGTTCATTGGAATACAGAGCACAAGGAAGTTTTGCTATGATATGTCTCAGGAAAATATACTTGAACATACTGTCAGTTAAAGGATTGGCAGATATCTTACTTCATAGTTGCAAGAAAATTTTGAGAATATATTGCTCTTTATTTTCTTTTTTCCCATTAGTTGAATGACTGATTTTTTCAGGAATTAATAGCACCATCTTCCTTCTCTTCCCATCTCTTGATCAAGGCCACTGAGGATCTAGAGTAAGAAAAAGCAGAGAAGAGCTGGTGGCAGAAGTTGTGTTTTATGGCATTGCCAATCTGTGTCCTTAATTCTTAATTCTGCATTGATTAAGAACCCATGGCATTGTTTTAAGAGGAAAGATGAATTCAAATTGTAACAAAGCATGAGCTCTTATTTCTTTTCTCCAGTCCTGCCACCCAAGGTTTTGGAGGAAACCTGGATATGAATGCGTGCTAAGTCTCTCCACAGTGCTGAAGCATTCAACCAGAAGCTAAGTGAAGATACTGTTTGCCTCCTCTCTGGAGTGGCAGTTGTTGGACAGCTGTCTGGGTATCCCCATTAGCCCTGTGACACTTTCATGCATAGCAAACCTGTTCCATTTTTAAAGATTGGGAGCAATGTCCTTAAACAGCAATAAATGAAGCATGTTCCTTTATGTGGCATGGCCTGTGGGTGTATAGCGTGTACTTCTTAAACTTCGAATTCTTGATCCTGTTAGAAGGCAAACCAGTAGCCAATCTGTTATGAAAATTCTT
Source organism: Phoebastria nigripes (assembly GCA_035582835.1). Classification (NCBI taxonomy): domain Eukaryota; kingdom Metazoa; phylum Chordata; class Aves; order Procellariiformes; family Diomedeidae; genus Phoebastria; species Phoebastria nigripes. The sequence continues at coordinate 2,082,082 of JAYKAV010003410.1, read as the reverse complement.
ATGATGAAAACTGTCATTGCAAGAGTTCAGTACACACAACATAAAACACACTTAAGGCAGGTAAAAAATTGACAGAAAGATTTTCTCAGGTCTTCATCATCCTCTTTGTTGTCATTGTTTTGTTCTTGATTTTCTTTTTCAGAAAATACTGTAAAATGTCAACAGCACAGAGCTTGGAAATTAAAACTTGGATAAATGATTATCTAGTACAGCAGAAACTGATGTATTAAAAATTATGGAAGCAAGTATCTTTTACTAAAACAGTGTCTTGTGCAGATCATAGCAGCTGAAGTTGGTTATTTAGCCTTTTGGAGAGCTGGTTTATATTTTATGATGGGAGATTAGAAGCATTATTGAAATGTGATAAAGATCAGCTGCATGTTCTGAAATTAGCGACGCTATTTCATCTGGCTGCTTTGTTTTTCGTAGGGTTCAGTACCTTCCACAGTGTAGTGCACACTAGAGGACCTTCAAAATGAAAACATCCTAGATTTGATATTTGTATCATGACGAAGGGAAAAAATACTTCAGTACAAGTATATAATGAGCAAGATTCTCCATGGATGTAAATTATTGCAGCTCCATTGATTTTAGTAGATCATGGTATATAACGTACAACTTGGGGATCTTGTTCTGAATAATATTCCTTACAATATTTGATGCCATGAATATGTATGTCTATCTTTCTTGCAGCCATGATAAACTAAACAACTCGCAAGTATCTACATTAAAAAAAAACATCCAACCAGAAAAATGTTATTTGAGCAGTTTGTGAGAGGAGAAATAGCCAATCCAAAGTATTGTATTTGAGCTTCATGCTTTGTTCGTGCCATGAAAATGACAAAAGTCTTAGCTGGGATCATGTATTGGTTTTAAAACTGAGAAACCTAGTTTGAGAAATTGATGTGATCTCAGCTTCCTGCTGTGTTCATTCACACCTGTAAGAGGATATTGAGTGTCAATGTGCTTGGATAGATTAGTGTTGGTTTTGGCAGATGATACAGACTGGTAAAAATCTAGTATTGTTTCTTACAGATGAGTAAGAAACAAGAAAGTGGGTTAGCAATTATTTTTTTTATACAATGTGCTTTGGCTTTCGTTGTATAAAAATGTTATGACAAAGTACTCTAGTTACTCTCAAATAAACTATCTTCTGCAATGTTATTCTCATCTACCCCACCTCTGAAATTCTGAAGTAAAAAGTAAAGAATGAAATAAGTGAAATATGTCAGCTGAGCTGCATTTGTGATCTGGTAAATGCTACAAACAGCTCAGATTCTTCTCAGTGTATCTGTTCGAATATTGGTGCCACCTAGTAGATCTGATGAAGTGCAACTGACTGTAACAAGAGGCTTTGGGTTCATTCTAAGTACTGCTGAAAAGACCATGAGATCGGAATACAGGAAGCTTTAGGGCACGTCAGAAAGAGAAAGTAAAAATCTTAGATTACATGAGGACTAAGGAGGCTAAAAAAAAAAAAAAATCAGTTGAATTTTTTGTGTGGTTATAGGCTTTGCTACAGTAATCCTTGCACATGAATGCATGCATTCACAGCTGTTTTTTAATGTACATAAGCAGTGCACATACTTTTTCTGTTCTACATTGTGCTTCTTCCTCCTTTCAGCAGTAGTGAAAACTGTTCTTGCAGATGCTGGTAATACCCATGTACGAAGACTGTAGTAAGTAAGGAAGCTGGGGCTTTCGGTAATAAATACATGCTTATCTGGTAGTATGTGTGTTTTCTCTTATAGTCAGAGTTCAAAAAGAACAAGTTATTTTTGGAGTTTTCAGTGTTGCTTCATGGTTAATTTCTTCTCTGTAACAGCAAGAATTCATCTGTAGTTCTTGCTCCACATGTAGCGAAGTGAGAGGAATAGTAAAATAAGCTCTGTTAAGAAAAGTGGTGTCATTGAAGAAGATCTGCTATGTAAAATACTCTGCAGCCTGTTTTGCCGTGCTCTGAAGATAAGTGAATTTCAGTATGCGCATGCCTCCATCAGAAAGCTGAAACTTTGATTGCTGGTTTCCAGTTTATTGTAGGTTTGTATGTCAGCTGAGCTTAATGTTGTGTGTGGTATCCCTTCCGTAAATGTTTTATGCAAATTGCTGAAAGCACATGGTCAGATTTGCTAGAAAGGTAGCAATTTCAAGAGTGAAATTCGTGAATGAACTTCCTGTACATTAAAATGGCCAGCAACTTGGTATTTTGTTCTTTTCTGATTTTTCAGGTGACTTATTCACAACATTCACACTCAACCATGTAGACAAGAAGATTAATTCCTTCAGAGGCTTTCTTGTATAATATGTTTGTTCTGTAATCATCAGGGTTTTTCAAAACAGTCTGAGAGATGTGTGAGTACTATCACCATTTTACAGGTAATAAACTGAAGCAAAGGAAAGTGAATGACAGTTTATACTAACGCTGGTTGCCTAAATTGAGACACCTAGGACCTAAGTTACCTTTTTTCAACCACCATATATGATCAGGGAACAGCTTCCATTGCAGCTAGTCAGTATTGAGAAACGTTGTACCGAAGGATCTCCAGTCAGAAGCTCTGAAATTGTGGAACAAGTTTCATTCAAAAGATTTTCCAACTATGAGAAAGTAAAGCAGAGATGGGGATGAATCCCATTCCACTATGCAATATTCAGGTGTCCTAACATGAGACTGCCTTCTTTCTGCTTGCCTTTCTCTTCCCACTGCCTGCCATTTTGTTTCAAATGTGCTTGTGAACTTCAGCAATAACATGGGAGCCTTTTTCTCTAAACAAACCAAGCCCAGCACGTATCTGTCCTGAGCAATAGGGAGTGTGGAAAAGAATAATACGGAATTACATAACCTAGGGCCATATGATACTACATAACGTATGGGATGTTTCCCCATATACTAGTTCTGCTGGCACCTTGCATAGCACCTCCCAAGTTCTTTCCTTTCCCTTCCCCCTGCAAAGTCTTATCCTGCCAAGTGTGTTTTAGCTCTCTTTGCTATTTATCTGCTGTTCTCCTCCATCTAGACAGACTACTGGCATGAATGTTCAAAGTCTGGCAAAGACATTATCAACTGAACGCAGAGTTGCTGGGCTAGGCTTTACCTTGGTGGGGCTGCAAGGCCAGGAGGATTTCTGTAGCATAGCTATAGCTTACTGAGCTGCTGCCATGCAATACCCAAGCATGTTTTTGTGAGAGAGGCTTTGTTAGGCTTCATGTGTAATGATTTGTTGACTTAAAGTATAAAGCAAATAATCAGGCTGAGTATCGTTTCTAAATGGAATCAGAGTAACCTTGTGTAACCTATTACTACTTTTTGTGATAAAACCTCTTTAATAGACAGGCTTGCTCTGTGAGATCATACCTCGTTCTAGTGGCTGGCTGTGGAACAAGAACATTTAACTGCTTAAACAAAGGTGCTCTTAGCTTAGAGAGTGGAAGACAAGTTTGATTTTTGTTCCAAGATGTGAAAAATCCAGTCTTCGCTGCCAAGCCTGTGTGGTTATATGTTGTTGTACATAGTCTCATACATAAAACATGCTATCATGTTGACTCTGCATATGTGTATAATGTAAGAGTTTAGTTTAAGCTTTGACTATACTTGTATCCCTCCACTTTCTTCAGCGCATAAGAATAACCAGGCATCCTATCGTTTTATTATTTAACAGCAACTTCTCTACCCATTTAGAGGTTTTACTGTATCATTTATATAAAAATTTGTGACTGTGGAAAAAAATAGTGTGTCTGTGGCCACTGTATAGCATTGATGTAAGAGCTGTATTGAAGCCTTACTCAGTGACACAGAGGAGAGAGTTTTTCTATACAAATGTCCTTTGGCAATTATTGCTGACAGATGTAACAATAGAAAATAATGATATTTTAATGGAAGTTAATATTTCAAATGTCTTGAGTATATTCTGGCACTAGTGACTTTCTGCAATTGTCCACAGAGCATCCCAAAAGCATTATTTAAGGTGCATTAAGCAAGAACTATTTAGTGTTTATTTTAAAACACTTATGAAAGGTAGAGCACAATAGAAGAGAACCTTGTCCATGATCTGTGGTTTCGTTTGCAGTATATTCAACAGTCTGTAGTTTGTGTTTCCCTTTCTGGAACAAATTGCCTTTACTTGTGCACTTGCAAAATGTGCAAGTACAGTTGAGTATCTGTAGTCCTTATGTTTTAATTTGTGGACATTTCTGCTTGTGTGTGTAAGCTGGGAGCTGCAAACTAAAACTCGTRCCCAGTTTTGAAGACATATATGCAAGTTTGATGGTACGAACACCTGAACCTTTTAAAGGTAACAGAGAGAAGAGGGATGAAGTTGTTGAAATATGTTATTGGAAAGGTAGAAATGTTGAAGCCTGTTAATAGCTTTACTTTCCTTCCCCCATGTGAATTATGTATGTTGTAATAAAAGACCAAGTGTATGTTGGGATGAATGAGTAATTGAATGAACTGTCATATCTCTCTCCCACTCACCAGCTTGTGGAATCCACAATTAGGGACCGTTAGCAATGATCTCAGCTGCAGGGCAGTAGATGTGAAGTTCACAGCTAATCTAGCACAGTCACAGTTAAAAATGTTTGCTTATTGCTTCAAAGGCATCACTGTGAACTCTCACACTGGGATTCCAGTAGACCTCATAAAAAGTTACTGTTCATGAATGTGCAAACACAAAAGGGAAAAGACTCAGTAAATAAAATGACACTTCAGTCTTGTGAGTAATTCTAGAGATATTCAGTGTTTGGTTTATGCAGTTGATACTTTCAGGTGTATTCTTCTCAAGTGTAACTTACACGTCATACCAAAAAACCTGAAGCTCTTCAGTTCAAGAGTTAAAATAGCTTGATGCAGCAAGGAAGCAAAGTTTTGACGTTTAGAATGACAGTCTAGATGGAGTAAGTAATTTCTTCTAAAAGTAACCTTCCCTGGGTGTGATGTATTTTAAAGTGTGTTTGGTAATGAATGCTATAGTTAAATTTAGACTTGCACAGTAAGCCTGTTTTATAAACTCACTTCTTTTCAGCAGATTTTTTTCTCATCTTAGAAGAGGATTTTTTATGATTTTAGATTTTGAGAAAGACTGCAAAATCTTTCTTTTCCTCTCTTCTGTCCAAGCTTCTTATCTACTTTCAGACCATATAATAATTTCTGAGTGTTTTTAATATTCATCAGGGTCACAAGCCAAGCCACATTACTGATCTCTTTGGACATTTTGTTCCCCAAAACTTCACCCCCTTTCATTCTTGTGGCCTCCCTCCTTGTCACTGCTTTCGTTGCTCTTTCCCCCGAGAGGCCTCTCTCTGTCCTGGATACGTTTCTTCTAAACTGAGAACTGTTTTTATCCTTCTGCAAAAGAAAAACTGTAGAGAGCTTAGAAATTCCTTAGCTATGTAAAAATGCAAGCCAAGGTCTAGAATGCCTTCAATGATGTAACTGATGTCATTTGATTCTCTGAAGTTTCCTGACAAGGACAGGGAAATGAGGACTTGGTATGCCAATAATAAAATAAAATGTTTTAAGAAATCTCTGCTTCCCTGTAGCTTTTTTTTTCTCCTTACTTTTAGAGGCACATCCAATATTATTGAGAAATGCTGAAGAGCAAAAAGAAACTTACTCTGTATGATTCAACCTAAAAAATTATATCATATTTTAATTTCATAATCCTTCAAGGTAGAAATTGCACTCATTCAGTGTTCATGGAATCACCATTAATAAGAAGAAAAGAGTAGCTTTTGTATATCTCAAATGAGCACATAGTTCTTACTTTTAGGGTAATGTTTTCAATGTACACGTGTATATACGTTGAAAAAACAAAAAGAAATTTATCCATGAACATTAACAATATTTCATGAACAGAAGTTTGATTAATTTAATACTAATATTTTCTAATTTCCTGCTCTTCTGAGAATCACTTTTAAACAGGATATTGATTCTGTTTACAAAAAAAGAGCCAGTTTATTAATATAAAATTGGAGTTGTGCCCAGATGGAAATATGTACTCCCTTGCAGCTATCTGCCTTATATTGGAGCTAAATGCTGAGGTTCACCCACCATCCACAAACAGCATCTGACTTCACAGTAAAGGACTTTTGGGGCTTCTTTTTAATTTTTCTTTCTGTATATCCTTGGTAGATTTCCTGTAGAGATTACATGACTGATATCTGCTGAGGGTGTGGTCTAGTGCAAGTTAAAATGTCTAGGTTCTCAGTAGGAGGTCCAAGGCTCTAATCCTGACCTGTGAAAATTAGCCTATGTTTTATCACTGGTTTCAGTCCATATAGAGTTATGCCTTTTCCAAAGAGAGATTTATTGACACCATTCATGCAATATGTATTATTTATTTACAAATATACTTGTTCAGTGACTAATTTCTTAGTCACTTTATTTTGCATTTACTTAACTGTGGAGCTGGAAGCTTGAGTTTATCTCATGTGTGGATGAATGGTTAGTCTGTGTGATGTTGTTTATTTTTCAGAGGAACCGTAGTATCTCAGAAAAAGACAATTAACACAACTGTACAGTGGTGTGCACATACAGAACAAAAATATGTCTCCATTCCCCTCTGGTATCTGAGCTTTCAAAAAAGCTTATGGTTTTATTGTATCTCTTTTGACTTGATCAGTTGAGCAGAGTTTTGGAGTTTAGCGTGGTAATTTGGATGGAAGGGGAAACTGATGGTGGAGGGAGGTGCTTCATTGATACAATCTGGTTTAGGGGATTTCAGTGAAAAGTACCTAAGTATCTTTGCAGAGTGAGACCAAAAGCAGTTCATATGTCACACCGCATGTTTTGCTGGAGCTGAGAATTGAACCTGAATTTTGTATAGCTAAACCTACCACCTTAACCTACCTACTTGTTTTCTCTCTATAAGCTGGCTGATTCATGTGAATTTATTTGAACTTCATTTGAAGTATGAACGGATTCATTTGAATGATTTGAATGTACTGATTCATTTAGAAATGCACATGTGACCACGAGAAAAGTAAATAGTAGATTGCAACAAACTTATATTGCAAAGAAGGGAGAGCAAATTCGATCTGCTGTGATGTGTCTGAGTTCAGCTGTATTGGCTGGAGTTTAATTTGGGGAAAAAATAAATTTCTTGTAAATATGATTAAACAATGCAATAGAGCATCTGATGTTTTCTGGTAAATGACTGGTCATGTACGAAAACCTCTCCGTCTTCCACCCTTACAAATCATTTAAATTCCATCATTCCTTGGGGTTTTAAAATTACTTCCAGTATTTTTAAAAGGGGCCGTTGACAAGAGATGAGTAGGCAACCCTTCTCTTGAGATAAAATAGACTCTTTGGCTTGCAGTCCCTAATTCATTTGTCTTGCTATTGGTCACAGTGGAATTATCTTTATATTTTTTGAATCAAATGTCGTTCATAACAATGAACTCTAAAATCAATCATGTGATACCCACTAACTACTCATTTGCTTGTTAATGTCATTGTGCACTCTGAAACACTCAATTCTCAGTATCCTTACATTTCTGTGGTTATTTTAACAATTGTTGTTTACGGACTTCAAAATATTATGTAAATTAATCAGTGTGTTAATCCATCTCTCATGTTTAGGCTAGTTCCTACTTCCCTTCAAATCACTAAAAGCTCTCTTACCTAATACCTTTCAATATGCGGGCTGACAACAAATCCATAGATGCATTGAGTAATTCCAAGTCTCGATTTTGAGAGAAACATTTTATTTTGCCTAATTACCTTTGTTAAAAAATGCACTCAGCCATCCTCTTTTCTTGTAGTAAGGCCCCATTTTCAACTTCTTCATTTTTTGTGCTTTACCCTGTTAGTTTCTAAGCCCTGTGTTCAAGAAGTTGTTTCACAGTTCTCTTGGAGTTGTAATGATTTGTATCAGCTGCTAACCTGTGCTTCTTCCTACTTGTCTTTTGTCTCATTGTCTCCCCATCCCCAGCCTCAAAACCCATTTTTAAATCTCATACAAACTTACTGGGTCTCTTTCCGCTTTGTATTGATCCTGAAGACCTCCCTCTAATGTGATGATTGTAATAAATGAGACTGTGCAAAGGCTAGGTAGAGTCTGATGAGCAAAACTGGCATATCTCCCATCTCTGGGCTTGATCCTATTTCCATTCAAATTGGTGAAAAATCTCTCATTGATTTAGTACAGCAAGGTCAATATTAAATTTCCATGTATCTGTATTTATAACTCTGCATTTCTGATGGTGAATTTTCCTCCTTCTGGGACAGGAGCTATGTCTTTGTCTGTGTTACCACAGCATCTTGGCAACTGAGCCAAATCTGGATTTGGGATCTCATCTCTATTGTAATACCAACATCAAAGACTGGCAAAGAAAAAGAGAAGGGAAAAGGTATTGGGTGTTACTGATCACCTTGTTGCCACGTTGCAACCAGTGAATTTGCCCACTCTGTGTTCAGTTTTATGAATTCTTAAGTGAGAGAAGTTTTCGTTTTTGCTTGGCTATATTGTATATATATGAGCACTGTGTCTGATCCCTGACTGTGTGTATACATATTATCATGATCCTTTTGTCAGTTTGTAGTGACAATGCAGTATCATAATGCTCCTACTGTTTTAGTTTTGTTTTAATTACATGACTGACTTAGCGTTATTTACTAATCAGTCTGGGAAGGTTCCTTGAATTTAACTTACATTGCTGCATGACATGTAACATCCTGCTTTGTAGCTAAACAGTGGATATATAATACCACATGAAATGAAGGAAGACATAATTCTCCTAAAAATGTAACATAGAATTCTGCAGAAAATGAACTTCTGGATTCTAGGGGCCTGTCTTGCAAGAATCTCTCAAATCAAAGCTTCCTTCTGTAAAACTTGAAGAACTGAGTCTGTGGAGTAAATCTACACATAGTTAATTTAGATTTGTATTCGCCAGCATTGCAATGCCTGAATCTTAAGGTTTACGTGATCCACAGCAAGTTAGGTGCTGAGGTTTCTAAATGGGTTAGAGCAGAGGATCCATAACCAAGCAGGAAAACTCAAGAAAAATGTAAGAAGGCCAGTGAAGAGATACTATCTACTTCTATCCAGTATCATAGCTTTTTTCCAGAATATGGAATGTGAGAGGTGTAGCTGTAATGTCCTTACCTACTTCATGGATTTGAATCTACCTCCTGCAGCATCCAAAAGTATATCCCAAATGATGAACAGGATACTTAGAAGTGAAGGAGGGCTTTCTCAGTGCCTCCCATTGAAACTGTTCTACTTTGCAAAGAGCAGTTAAATGTTCAGTAGGCCAGTGAGAGAGAGCAAGCAAGTGCTGGTCAGGGCACTTGTCTGGGAGGGTGGGAATGAGGTTCCTGTTCTGCTTCAGCAGCGTTGCTTTGTGGATCAGCACAACATCTGGAAAACAAGCTGCTGTGCATATTATACAAAGGGAGTCCTGAATAGAGTGTGGCGACTAATTAAAAATGGGTCTGAGCAAAAACAAGGTGCAGAACTGAGCAGCAACAGATGCAATCTAATCTTTATTTCTTGCCTGGTGCTGCTGCTCAGCAGTCTCCTTGATGACTCAGTTACATGGTGAAATCAGCTTTCTGAATCCAAAGAAAAAAAGTGGCGTTTATGACAAGGGAAGGTTCTTTCTTGGTAATCTGTTCACAAAGAACATTAACCCGCTGCAAATTATACTCTCGTAATATAAATGTCATCTTCCTTAATGGTCAAAGCACAGGTTTTACACAGTGAACATTGGGAGGTCTTGCAGAATAGAAATAAGAACTTTTTAGAGCATTAATTGACTGACTTACAGGGTTAGAACCTCACCCCAAGCATGTGGGTTTGGCTTTTTGTTCTTGGTTGGTTATAATTCTTTTTATATCAGTTGAACATGACCTATTTTTCTAGTGGTAAGATTTGAATCTCCAAAAAATGTACTGTTCTTGTCAAATGAACAAGACCTTCCTCCTGTTTTAAAAAGATAGTTATTTTCATGCATATATCCTGTGGTCAGCTGCTTTAATTAAAAAACCTAAACTGTGATTTAGTGTTTTTGTAGATCATATGCAAGTAATACACAGGCAAAAATAATCCAAGCCTCCGCAAATTCAGTATCTCAGCCCACCTCTGTTTTGTAAGGTGATATGAGGACTTATTTTCAAGAAAGAATGTTTTTAAACATATGGCGGTTACACATGTTAAGAATATGACTGTCTGAAAGCTACATTACTGAGCACATGTTCAAAATGCTACCTCAGTGGACATACTGGAGTTAGCCAGTGCTCACAAAAGCAAGCACTTTTGTATTTTAAAAGGGATTATTGGCACAATTCTAAGTGAACAAAGACTTTGCCTAAACACGGAGAGAAAGCTTGCCAGAGAAGACACAAAGGACAGGTTTTCAAAAGCAGCTATGTAAATTTGGTACCTAATTTCCATTGATGCAAATTTTGAAAAAATTGCGTGAGGAGATGCCCTGTTTTCTTTGACTTGGAAGGAGCCCCATTGCTGCCATGATGTGTGGTACAGTCATTCCACAGGTCGTCTTAAAAACACGTGGAACTGTGGCCTCAGGAAATCTGAGGGTTTTAATGGTGCAGAGATGTACCATGTTAGTCTGCAAATCATAAAATAATTTAGGTTGGAAGGGCCTGTCAAGCTTTAGTTTAACATAGAGTAAAAATAAAATTAAGTTTTCAAGATTATTACGTATATTTATAAACTATTCGTCATCGTAATAATTATATGAATGTTACTTAGATTTGATTTAAGAACAAACAGTACCTTTTCCAGAACTGGGGCCCATGTTTGCAGCAGCCTGTCATTAATTAGTCTAAAAGACACCAACGGCTATTACTGAGGAATATAAAGATTTATAAAAAATATAAAGATTCTGTGAGCAACTTTGGGACATGTTAAACTGTCAGCTACTTACTGCGTTTATACCACAAGTAGACAACTACTGTCATCAGTAAGAGGAGCTGTTAGAAAATCAAAACTTCTCTGTACTTGGTGTTATTGGTTATTATATTCTAAAGAAAATAATATAAATTATATCTAAGTTATAAACATTTTTCTCTCCAGTACATTTTATTTAAATATGATGGCAGTTTTGTGGGACTGCATTTCAACTTCTTCCTTATGCTTTTTTCTCCTGAGCCTTTATCTTCATTGACATATTTTTCAGTTTTAAATACTTACATTTTCTTTTGGTTGAAATTCATCCTGGCTGTGCTGTGTTTCTTTTGCCTACTGCACTTTTTGTTTACACACAGAGAATTATACCTATCTAACTGTACCTCGCTGCAGCAAAAGATTTTGGTGCGTCTTCCACCAAGTTCATTTTTTAATTGAATGCCTTAGCCTTTGCTGTATACTGTTGGGGACAGGTTTCTGCTGTGTCACCCGTGGTGTGTTCAGCATGTATTGTGTGCTTCCTGACAGGCTCTTCCTTGTTTTTGTGGTGTTTCATTATGACTGTGCAGAAGAGCTGCTGGCCTCACTGCTACTCTGTATTTATTTGTTCCTGTATGTGTTAAGAATATGATTTTTTTTTTTCATTTGTGATGTAATTTCAGTCCATTACTGTGGCACGTCTTTGTGCTTGTGGTGGTCTTTTTCAGTGCTTTGGATATTTAAAATTTTTTTATTTTTATTTTTTTCTTTTACTTTCTGTAGTTCCTGTTAGAGAAACTTAAAGTGTGCTTTTAAATAAAAGCCTCTGTGACTTAGAGCATAAGTTTCATAGCTTGCCTGTACGCTGGCCACTGTACAGTGGACATTGGAATCCCTTCTGTTTTTAAATGGATTAGCACAGCGCATGAAAACTGAATGCGGTCTATTGCAGAATGGTTTTTGCACTCTTTTTTAGTAATTACATATCATTATAGTGCTATTTAAATGCAACCTGATTAAACATTTTGTTAGTACTTTACTACTTAATTAACAACTATTGCTGAAAACAGTCCCCATACTGAGACTTATTTCCACTTAAGCGTCCATCCTGATGAAATCTAACTCCCCATTTGAAGGAATATATGACATTCTGTGGAATGTTTTTTCTTGGTTGTTTCTTGAAAGCGAGCCACTTATTTAGTGCTGAGTATCTGAAATTATTTAAAAGTCTCTGCTTATGCTTTCTGCATAAAAATTGCAGAGACTATATAAATAAAATTCTCAACAATAATTCACATTCTTATCTGGGTGAAGAGTCTTCATCCAAGAAGCCACTGAGTTGTAAAGCATTCAGATTTTTCTGCTGCTAAATCAACAATTGTGGTAGTCTTGTGGTGCCACTGCATGTGTCATTTCATTTGGTCTCTTACTCTCCTGATTTGTTCAATATGTTGCAAGCAGTGTAAACTGGTATAACCTGTAGGTGTTAGCATTTCCAGGGTATGGGCACAGAGAAGACCAAAAAGGTGTTTGGGTATGGGAGTGCAAAAATGGGCAAATAATTTCTATTTGTAACTGGATTTTTTTTTTTTTTTAAGACAGTTTTTGATGGAGGAGTGCTGGGTATATGCAATAGTGCTCTAGAGAGTTCTGGAGCTCTGCAGGATTTCTGGGAATTAGTGCTGGGATGATGATGGAAGATTACTTAGAGCATTCTGCATACAGGAAAGATGTGTCATGATTTCCTTCCATAAACTGCAAGCTTAAGACTGCAAGCAATCTTTTACATTCCTCTTTCTTTATGAATTTCAGATGGAGGAATTTAGCAGCATACATGGGGAATTTGCTTTCAAAACTGAAGTTCTGCAGGACTTGATTCTGTTCTCACACTTGTGTAAGCCATGACAGTATCATTCACAGTGAGTGACATCAGTTTATCATCAAAGTTATTCTTCGGTCATATTTCTGTATTTCCAGTATGTTAGCTCATGGTGGAGGGGAATGCGATGTTTGAAGAGATAACCTCCTCCTTGCTGCTGTTTTCCTCTGTGGAAGGTTGACATCTTTCAAGTGTCCTAGATTTTTGTCAACCATTTGAGCTCATAGTCAGCTCAAATTTATATTCTTTGTGCAGATGAGGCTGTCTAATCTTCAGCCCCTGCTACAGTTGCTAACATCTGGCAGAAAGACAGAGCTGAAGGTTGGGGTAAAAATCTTTTCAACCACTCCAGCAGGGTTTGGCAGGGCTTGTCTCTTAACGCCATAGGTGATGGGTTTGTCTAAACTTTGGGCTTAGGCTTTATGAGGGCTGTTAGACGGGAGAAAAATTCTTTAATGGATCTGTGCAGGGAACTATGAGTATTTCCACCCTGGTCATACATTAGGTATCTGTACAAACTAATTCTTATCTCCTTAGTTTCACAGCCCAGGCTTAATCCAGGGCAGGACAAACAATAACATTAAATGGACATTGCTGGCTGTGAGTTGAGTTCCTGTAGAAGATGGCTCAGGCCGTGGAGTTCAGTGGGGCAAGATGTGTGAAAAAAATTATTCGTTTGTGCAGGTGTTTGTAGGATTGAGCAGCATGAGGTATGGCCGAGCTAGCTGTTCTCAGCCTTTATCTGGAAGCTGTATCTGTTCGTTAATGGGGGTAAGCTATAAATTCACAGCTGGTCTAGAATTACCCTTAACTAACACTGTGAAGGTAATAACTAGAGTCTTCCCCCCGCCCCCCCGCCCTTTCCCCTCCTCCACAGATGTCCAGTGTGGTTATTTACACCTGTGAAGAGTGAGTAAGAAAGTAGGTATAAAATGCTGCCATTCTGGTTTGGCAGTGTTTAACAACCTTGTAAATGAGCATTCAAATTTTCAGGTGGAAGATTGGGTCCTCTTTCAAATCTTTTTTAATTTTTTTAATCCTCAATCTTTTTATCCTTTTTTGCCATCCTGAATAGAATATCTAGGGTGATCATGCAAAGTGATGCTTCAGTGGGGAATTTCTTAAGAGGGATTAATTTAAAAATGATTTAGGAAATCTCATGATTTCATCAAACACTCCACAAGAACACTGTGAAGCAAAGTAGCATGCACAGATACTCCTTTGGGAATATGACAGATGATTTGAACTGTATTTTCATTAGGAAAATGTACTCTTTTTTATATCTCTGCAAGTATTTAGTATTATCGATTCTAATGCTCTCATGAAACCCTTCTGCACTCAGCCTTGCCAGGTTTATCAGTGGGATTTTTGTCAGAGTAAGGATCATAGGACTGGACTGATATGTGTTCATGAACCTCTTTCTCATCAGTTTGCCGATTGCTATTTTCTTAAGCATTTGTCCTAATTTAAAATTTGAGAGCTTCTGTAAGTTGGAAGAAAATTGAGATAGTTGCCTGTACTAATAGAGAAGAAATGCCAGTAATTTTTTTCTTTTTATGGAGTGTTTTTATTCTGTTCATAAGAAAAGTGTTCTCTGGAGTGAAGGTTAAATGCATTCTTGACACTTGATTCCCTACCCTGCCTGCTGACTCACCATTTTGTTGGCACACAGCCATGGTACAGTTGTGGAGTGTGTTTACCAAGTGCTTGAATCGCCAATGGAGTGCTGTTGGATTTTCTCATGCTTGAAACGGTTGGGAAAAGTTTTAGCCTTCCAAATCAGCTATATCGCAGCCTACTTCTTTAAAGCTCAGTTTAATCTTTCAATAGATTTTTAAAGAAACATCATTCAGAGAGGGACAGTGTCTTTGTGTTCTAACTAGTTACAGCCGTGCATGGAAGATGAATCCTACAAGGTCTAACGTGTTTTGGGATATTTCTTTCCAGCTGGCATCACACTAACATCCAGGAAAATAAGTCTATCATCTGTTTTATCCTGTTCCATGTAAATACATGAAAAATATAATGTCCTGTTTTTCTGGTCTGATTAAGCTAGGCACAGCGTGGTGCTGGGGATGGTATGGGTATTACAGTCACCTTGTCCATTGCTTTTTTCAGGTGGGCCTGGTCACTGGTGTAAGAAACTTGCAGGTTGCTTTATAGTTAATAACTTACATTGCTTCAGATGTCATTCCAGGGAACAGCCCTGTGCAAAGGAGTGATGAAGTGTCATTATGGCAGGAAAACCCTCAGAGGGCTGGACCACTGATATTATTAAGGCTTGCTTTCAGAAATAAAGGGAGGATCAGGGTCGAGCAATTGTCGACCCCAAACCCCACACTCCAACCAGTGGGCATGCTGCTGCTGATCAGCAAAGCCATGCTCATCTGACCTTTACCCTTGAAACAGCAGGGAATCCCTTGGCAGCTCAGCTGGCAGGAGTTTTGAGTTGTTGCTCATTATGAGCCTAATGGGCAAAAAGTGGACTTGGAAGAAATTGTTTGCCAGAGTCTGAGTCCCTGACAAACAACTCGCTGCAGMTGCATACAAAATAAACAAATGAGAAGCTAAGATAATGCAGATCTTGAATAATTAGGCATGGGAAGAGTTTTATGTGAATGCCTTTATCCATTTAATGAACCTCTTGTAGAAAGTGAATACACTAGAGCCTGGTAGGCAGCATATGTAATCGCTAACCAGAAGGCTGGAAGGACAGCCGTATGAAATTGCTGATCTTTTTGGAGTAATAGAAATTTTAGCACTTATTTAAAGACACATCAGAAACACGTTTCTGGATGACTGTGAATAACTTACTTCTAGATGATAGTAATTAACTTAATCCTAACCAGTCAAGATTGCCGCTTAGCGTTTAAATCATTTTTCATTATAGAAACTCTAATGTTAGATGCAGCTTTTTATCTAACACCTTAGGAGGCAGTGGCAGTTCCTGTTTCAAACATGAATCTTAGTTGCAAAGAGAATTTTCACTTTTCTCTTTATTGTTGTTCACCAACATATTTCTGTCTATGACCAATGTACAAAATAAGTTTCACAGATGTTAGATAGTCATCCAGAATCCAAGTTGATAAATGTGACTGAAGAGTTGAGGAAGGTTAAAACAAGAGTCTACTAACAAGCATCAGTGACAAAGTTGAAAATGTTGAATTTTATTCAGAATTTCTTAGACACCGCTGCTAAATTTTGAAGTAAAGATACGGAACCCTGCCTCCCATGCTAATTACGTCTTTCTGATCAGTGCCACATTATTTTTCGAAGAAGGTAACTACAAGATATTTCCTGTACTGTTATGGTGAAGGAGTTTGCTGTGGTATCTGTCAACCACTGGGGTTGATCTAGAAGCAACTGAACTCAGTAGGAGGATCTCCATTGATGTTGGTGGGTTTTGACTTAGATCCGCTGAATTTGCTCAAGTGACACCAGTGCCAGGAAGTGATAAAAGAAAGGTGATGTAGTTTAGCTTAGGACTTTTAAAGTTACCCTCTGCATTACTGACTTCTGCTCAATGTGGTTCATGTATTGTGGGGAAAGTGTTGTGAAGGCTTAAGTTACAGGTTTCCTTTGGGGTCATGCCACTCCATTTTTGCTAGGAATGGGACCTGAAGTCACATTGACAGTACTGTATCTGTCACATACAGACCTCAGGTGTTAATGACCTGTCCTGGAAGGAGGATATTTGCTTATTACATGGAAATTTACTGAAGGACAGATGAAATTGTAATTGCTAGGATTGTTCCTGACTCATTAAGTAGCATTACAATTTTTGTGACAAGAATTTGATAAGGATGACATTCTGTAAATTATGTCATGATAAAAACTGTTGTAGTGCTTAAGATAATTAAAATCTACCACCCCCCACGCAAACCCCCAGCAGTTAGGGCTGCTTTCTAATAACATATAGCTGGAGATTATATATGTGTTTAGATATTCCTCTGTAACCAGTTTGTAGTAGAAACTTGGTTCTTGCACTAGTAGAGACTTTGTATAAAACTCTTCATTGTTTCTTGTGCATTTCTGGTCTTTGCTTCATCCTCTGTGTAAATTAATTTATTCCCTACTAAATGATAAACTGTTTCCTTTTCCTGAAATGAAAATTCCCTTCTTTCTCCTACAGTACTTTTGACAGTTCCAGGTGAAAATTACTGTGTCAAGCCCGGTGGACTTAATAATTGGAATTCAACAAAGTTCTAAACGGTTCTATTTTTATTATACATCTGTAATGAGCAAATTTTGTAAAACCAAAGAAAGCGTATAAATTAAAGCAAAGTGGTGCTAGCACAATTCAAATGGTTTGAATTCTAGAGCGGGTTGTTACTCTGGCTTTCTCTGTAATTTGAAACTCTCTCCATGCTAAGCCTGTAGATTGGTTTTGAGGGTAAGTCAGACATCAGTCATGAACAGATGTGTTACATTTTATTAAATTTTATAATCTTCTGAGGGGGTTTCATGAAAAATAAGGCACCAGGGAGAGGTGAATACCTGAAGTTACTAGGCCCAGAATTTCACCCTCTGACTTGTTTCTCCTCAACCAAACTGCCCCCTAGTCCGACTCCTGAGACTTGATTTGCTTTGAACTCCCTCAGTCTTTAAAATGATGTCCTTCTGTTTTTCTCACATGCTTTCATTTGCTGTTCATTTGTTTCAAAACCTCTCCTTGTTCTTTCCATATGCAATATTGTTTCTGTCTGTTACTCAAAACTCAAAATGAGAAATGGCATGTCTTAGTTTATGTAGAGCTTTGACCTGTTTGAGTACTTTTTATATCTTAAGTGGGATTAATACCCACCTGTTCTTTTCTACATGCAGTTCATAGACTAGTCTTTTGTCTGCTTCTTTATATATACTTAGTGGGTTCCTCTTCCATACAGTTTGTTGGTATATTAATTTACAGCAACAAGGACTAACATTTATCTTGGTTTAAAAAACCTTGACTTACAATATTTGGATGGGTTTTTTAATTTTAAATAATTTTTGTTTTCCTTTAAAAATGAGTTATTTAAAATAAAATTCAAATGTTGGCAATCTATGTTAAGATGAAAACTTAACAATAAAACTGTTAGACAAGAAAGGTGTCATACTCTGTTCATCACGTGCACATTGCTTAGTCCACTGCAAGCTACGGTAAGTTAATTCCTGACAAGAGTCACCGTAATAAATAATTGGATTTGTTGATTGTGAAGCAAGACTAAATTGCTCAATCCTCTGCTCTAAATAGCTGACCACAGTTTTTACTAACAGTGTCTGTCAGTTTAAAGCTAACCAATATAATTGCTAGAAATAATTGTTGTCCTTTGAATCAAGTGTAGGTAATTTTTTTCAGATCTTATTGTATAGGTGGTTTGGGTAACACTGGTTCCCTTTAAAAATATCCTTCCTTTTCTGCCCCAGGCAGAACTAATTTACGGTTACTCTTCTAATCATGAGAGATACATGATTGGAAACAGCATTCATGGATGCTACAGCCAAATGATCACCTTGTATACAAGAGACCCCATGGAAGGATTGCAGGCTGTAGCCATGTAGGAGGACCACAAGGTGATTCAGCTTCGGCTTCTGGGCTGAATCTTGGCCTCCTTGGCAAACACCACTTCAAAATCAAATTCCCTCATGTGGAGCCGAAATACTTTTGCAGTAGTCAGTTCTGCTTTAAGCAGATATGCTTTAGGTGACGTGCACATATCAAATAGTGGAAGTGATAATGGTGGAGAAGGTGTCCTAGAAGTGTATTTATAAGACAGTTCTCGGCGGTTTTCTTGGATTTGATCATGAAACGATAAATGATGATCATGATGAATGATTTCAGAGAGTTCTTACTGCAGTGTCTTTTAGTGCCCTGGTTTTTGCTGTTGGAAAAAAAAAAGTTTTAAGTTTAATTTCTCTGTTAAAAAGCCTGCTGTATGACTGCTTTCTTTTAAAAGGCAGGTGTCCATGAATAGCTTTATCATATATAATACAAATGTCTGTGGCTACTACTTAAAACATTCATTCTGATTATGTAAAACTGAAAATCACTGCATTGAAATGAAGTTTCAATGTTTTTATTCAAAGCAGCTTCTCACAATGTATAAATACTGCATATTAACACACATGAAAAATACAACTTCTAAGGCACCCAGAAATGTGTCCATACACTAGTTACAGGACCATCAACAAATAAATTGTGTACAATTTGATCTAGACAGTCAATATTTGATATATCAGAAGATACAAGTCCCTCAGTACTGTACCAGTTTCAGAAAATATTTACAACACTGTGATATAGGGGTGCCTGTACCCTTATAATATTATAATATGTACTCATCATTACAAATATTAGAAACTGTTTTAGTCTGTTCCATGGCATTCTGACAAAATAACTTAAGGGCCTAATTTGCAAAGTTCTACAATTAATTATTTGTGCAAGTTCTGAAAATAAATTTACATTGACATAATTTGTGAATTTTTGGTTTTTTGCTTCATCTCAGAGGTTTGGTAATAAGCCTTACCAATAGACATGCCATCCTAGCTGAACGTCACTCCTTTCCCAATAGGTCAGTGGATACATCTTTTCCCCTTACACTTGACATGGATGAGAATGCAGTGTTTGTAGCAGAAAGAGACTATCTGATCTTCAGTACAAATGTCAAACTAGTTCACTGGCAAAGGAACTAATGCTTTGTTAGAATAATGCAATTCTTTGGTCCTTTGTTTTTATGGAAGGCATAATATTTTTATTCACTAAAAATTTAAATCCTGTCTGTGAGTAAGCAAGCTAGTGAATGACTTTCAGTGTAGTATTTAAAGTAGCAGTAAAGAGATTTAATATGGCTTAAAACATACGGTTAATTGGGCAGACACAGATAACACATCTAGGATACCGAGTACCCAAATGTACTATGATTAAGATTGTCTGTAAGTCTCTTATGTAAACTTCTTTAGTGTCTCCTAAAGAGCGCTGGCTTTAGCCAGATTTGACTTTTATAGACCCAGCCACACAAAGCCTGAGATTAAACTACTGTGGTTGGGAGCACAAATGCACAGTTTATATATAACAAAGCCCATGCTGACAAGTCTACCTATGTTGTTCAAAAGAAACAACCCGTATTATCCTTTTCACAAGAAAAACTTAAGGCCCTGTACTCTGATTTGCTAACTTTCTTACAGCAATTATTTGGGGAAGTCCTTAGTACTACATAAGCAATTATGTAGCTTTAAAGATTTCTTGTACCTAATGGTAAGGCTTATTCACAAATGCAATACATTTATAAATTACATTTAAAACTGTAAAGGCTGGCAAAATAATAAAAAACCCAACAAAATAAAACAAACCCCAACCAAAATTGCCTGTTTATCCCTAACATTAAAAGAGCATTTTATTCTAATGAAAAACTATTGGCACAAAACCATTATATTATAGATTAAAAGAACAGTTAATAGTAGTGAAAAAGATTGCCTAAAACGCATACCCTAACCTACCACAGAAATATAAAAGTTTATATTCTGAAAATATATACTGTATTAAAGTTTGTAAGCTTATTCATTTAAACAGAAATGTACTGAAATAGTAAACTAAGCAACACTTATCTACAGCAAAAATATACATGCAGGACAACACAAAATAAATTGCTTACCTTTAATATCTACAAATGCAAAACTGTAGATTTTTAAAGATTGTACAAAACAATTTACACAAGAATAAAATAACATACTTAACAACAAATTGCATTTATAATCTTAAATACTGTGAATATTAGTAAAGGTACCCAGACTAATATGTACAGTACATCTAGATATCTGAATACCGAGTAAGGACAGAAACACAAGAGAAAATTGATTCTGATCTTTAAATACTGGAAAAGAAGCTTTTGACATTGTTATTACTCTTTATTGAAGGGAAAATAGATTCCATGAAAACTAGATTGTAACTGTATAGATATGAGTAATTAAAAATGTTAACTATGGTTAGCGCTTGCTTTAATGGAAAAATAATTATAGAAAATGTATTTCAACCATTCCTTTGTCATAAAAAACGCTAAGATACAGATATCTGAAAATTCAGATGAAATGATGCAGTTTAAAGGTCTAACAACTTATGATTCTTCTCTGTTTGAAAATCTCATATGGAAAGCATACCTTCACATTGCTGCGCAATTTTTCTATATTTATCTACAAAAAACAAGCATAGTATTGAAATAAACTTCCTAATATCTTATTAACACATGACTAGGAGTTATGGCTCTCTGGACGGGAATAAAGGAAATAAAGGAAATTGAGGAATCATGGTACTTTCCATTGCTTTTTTTTTTTTCTTTTTTTTTTCTGGAGTCATATGCTGGAGGCCTGATTGTGCAAAGACGTGTGCATGTGAGTGGTTTTCAGTTGAGTAATCCCTCTCATTTTAATGGAACTGCCATACAGGTGACTCACGTGTGCACATTGGCATAGTGGGGGGTCTTGTGGCCTTGATCCAACCAAGTCTTTGCGCATGCGCTCTGTGGCATTGCTGGCAGGTTGTGGAAATAAGCAAGTATTAGAATAAAACAAGTGGTGCATCTATCACTTCAAATAGTTACTGAAAGAGTTCTGTTTCAGACATTTAAAAATAAGTTACTTTTGTTTTGATAAGTTTTTTTGAAAACATTTAAAACAGGCTAATTAGAAGCCAGATTTTGTCTTTTTAATGAAGAATTTCCATGAGAACTTCTGCCTTTAGGGTAATGATTTCCTTAAAATTCAGTGGTACAATTAGGCCATAGAAACAGCACTTTTAATTATTGTGGAAAAAGAAATGTTATATTAATGTGTTGAAGGCTACTCTTTACTATAATCACCTGTTTGTTAACTTTACAAAGGCTTTGTTGAAACTTTTCATGGAAATACTGGGAAGGAGAAAACCTAGCAGCCTCATTTGCAGAGGTTTAAACCATAACCAAGTCACTGAGCTCAAGGATGGAGAGCAAGTGCACAAATTACAAAGCAAACAAATGTGCAAAGCTTCTGCTTCAAGAGGTTTTAATTTGGGCATACTAAAATGGCAGGTGAAGTCACAGAGCATGCTTGTGTTATTTCCATATTAATTGCCTTACTAGCAAGAAAGAAATGAGAGCGATCCAGTGTTCAGAAGTCAGTCAGTGTCACTGAAAAGTACTAGGATCACATTCTAAAATAGCAGATTGGATTTTTGTCATTTATTGTGGACTGCTTTTATGGATAGCCATAAGTTCTTGTAACAGATGGTGGGGTGGCCAGATGTGGAGAGCTGGGAAAAGCAAAACAAAACCTCTCCCTCCACTTAGTTCAATACCTAGCACCTTGTATAAACTGTTGGCCCACACCCAAAGGCCTCCAGAGCAGAAATTATCTCACACCTGAGGAATCAGGCAACTAGACTAAGGCTCATAAGGATTTGCTTTTAGACTTCAGACCAAAAGGGGATGTTTAATCCTGAAAAACAGTACGATGCCACATAACGGCACCACTAACCCTGTTACTGACATCCGGCTAACAGGAATATAGTAAACTTAAATAAAGCATCTTGTTGGCAAGCCCTTCAATGCTCCTCAAGAAGGCAGAAAGTGAAGAGAGACTTAGGGGGGACTCACTGTTTCAGAATCCACTTTTTTCCCCTTAACCCTGGCAAATGAATCTATTTCATACATTTTTTGTACAATTTAGCACATAGAGGAGCATGCACGTGGCTGTTTCTTTTACTGCCCACAGCATTCTGTGTGTTTTCTATATAGTCTTTATTTTTCTACACAATTTGGTGCTAAAAATGTGTTTGCATTCTCATGTGATGCCATTAATTCAGTCAAGGGAAGTATGAAATAAGATCTGTGATCAATAAACAGCTGAATATGAACACAAAATAAATAAGTTAAATAAATTCAACAAAGAAAAAAATCCTAGTAGTTTTTGTAAAACTAACTTTACATATTATACATATAAATTATCAGATTTTTCCATTACACTGTTAGAACTTAGAAAAAAATAATTAAAATATTTCTAAAGTATGGTGTTTGGGTCTACAAAATATTGTGCTGACCCAGTTTTTAGATTGAGCCCTCTGTGTCAGCCCAGATGTGTTGCAACAGCACGAATAAGTTAAGAAGGACAGACAAAATAAATCATTACAGATGGTGTGCCTTATTGGGCCTCAGTGGTGCTTCTCAGCACATGGAATGTATACTTTTATCTGGATGAGCACGTGAAAGATGCAGCCCTCTGTAGAGATTATGTGCACTGAACAAGCCTGCCTACGTCTCGGTTACACAAAATCAAACCAGCTACAAGCAGCTGTGTAGCTCACAAGGAAATCGACACAACCATATGTATTAGGATACACAGTCACAAATTCCTCAATGATGCATTGCCTCTGCTTTTCAAACACAGGTAATGTTTGACTCTGTTCACAAGTGGAGCATTTTCTCTTTAAGTTAGGCCAAGACATCAGACTTCATAAATTTTGTCTTGCAAGTAGCTGAATAATGAATCCAGTCCTTTGGAAGAACTCCACAGCTGTTTTAACATCTGACACTCTTTCTCGTTCACATCTTCAAGTCCGGATTTCAGGAAGCTCCGCACGAGACATTTGGACTCTTCCAACACCTAAAGCCAAAATATCACTCAGTATTTTATTTTGAATCTGACAAAATTATTACAGATAATGGCGTGAACAGCATTTTTACACTACTGTTTTACAATCTAAATAACTCTTTGGGCACAGAAATTAGATCTGATTTACAGCCATAACTCCACTTGCTGATAGTCAGCATCTTTAAGAATCAAGGACTTCTGAGGTTTATGCCTTAGTGCCACCATTTTCAAAAGGAATGAGGGATTCTGAAGTACCTTAGTTTATTGAAGGTCTGCCATGAAGCGCTAGAAGGAGCTGAACTCCCTCCTGTTGAAAATGCGATCCCTTGAAATGAAAATGTGTGAGGCATGATACATTGGCTACCTGTTTTCTCGAAGGTAGACTTTAAGGTTATAGAGGTTGGAAACCCAAATGTGGATGTCCATCATCTTTAATAATTTTCCCTCATGCATCATTTCCTTTATCAAAACAGAAATGAATAAGAAAGGGCCTTTACTGCAAATACCTTTTAAAGTTTATTTACTTACATTTTTATAAAAGTGAAATATTTTATAAAGGAAGGGTGTTAAGTAAAACAAGCACCCTCTGACTGTGTTCTGGAGTTAGATTTGCTTAGCATATACAAGCAGTCATAAAAAACTCACCTAAGGTTTTTACAACAAAGCCCAATCTCAAGCCCTTAGTAATCACTGCAAATTCTTAGAGGCATGAACAGCAGGTCCGTGGTTGCTCCCATCGTTCAGCTTGTTTTTCCCAGACCCATTTTTAGACAYGTTGAGATTACCTTCTTTAAAATTCTTTTTGAAATACGTAACACCAGTATGTATCTCACAAGGAACCCAACTAATCAAACAAAACCATTAATAATTCATACATTATTGATTTTTTGGGGGCAGAAGACTTAATGTAAACTAATACAGTGTTTATGGTAAGGGAGATGTATACTCTCTACTCAGCTTTGTCAACACTTACATGTTAAGCCCAGTTCCTATCTGTTTTAGGTTACAACACTGCTATTCCAAAATAGTATTTCTCTTTAACTCAAGTAAATGGTGTTAATTGCAAATCGTGGGGCCTGTGTATTTTTTTTTGGTCTGTTTGTGAACAAGTATCCACAGTGAACTTGGATGAGCTCATCATATTCATTGTTTTTGTGACTTCAGCCTGATTTGCATTTAGGATCTCAGAGAGTAAAGCTAGTCTTTGACAGTTTTAACTCTCATCTTTGTCCACAAGTTAGCACCAGTCTTCCTAACAGGTCTCAAGAGAAAATTTCATTGGCAGCCAATAACAGTGAAGGAAGGAAGACTTCACAGTAAGGTCCAGAGGTTTTCCAAACTCATATAATACACATTATATCAGCTTATGCTACGTTTCCAGAGAGTTTCATTCTGAATGTCTTTTGTGAGATCTAATCTACACTTCATTTAATTAAAAATCTCCTGTGTCTCTACCTTCTCTTTTACAACGGATCTTTTAAATGAAACTGAGGGATGCTAAGACAGTTTCAGGCATAGGAAGTATAGCAAGAAACTGCAACAATTTGCACTTTAGTTAGTGCAGTTTTATTGCAGCCAGTATCACTTTCTTCACTGCATTTTTTTTAAACCAGGATGTGCCCAGAATAGGAGTATATCAGCCTGAAGGGAAAAAACCTTAGGAAGTCAAAATAGGAAAGGATTTTCTTTCAACTTTTATGTACACAAAAGGAAAGTTATAATCGACTGTGACCAGCCTGTGTTCAAATCCCTCTGTGTCTGGATCTCACCTCTGCTTCACAGCAGAGGTTAGCTGGCAGTATCCTACCCTTCTGGTGCACTGTGTAGAACATTTTGCAGAATCAGGAACTATGCAGGTGCAGAAAAGAAGGCAGAGTCAGCTGAAACATAGTAGGCCAGGACAATGTGAAAGGCAAATATATTTTCTTACTGGCCCTACAGAGATTTCCCAGTATACAGTTGTATAGTTTCACAGACTCTTCCACCTTTATGAAGGAAACCTATGCTAAAATCCCCTTTCAAAATCTGGGGCAAGGAGGTTCCACTCATAATGAATAAATGTGAAGATGGGGAAAGGAAACAATCCTTTCTGCCACTGAAAAATGGGAAACTCCACAAGCTCACTGATCCCTATCCAGATTTTCTGTTAGCCCTCTTCCACAGGTATGGTTGTGGAAACTGAGGACCCACCGTGTGATGAGGCTTGGGAGCACACCTTGCCTCTGTGAAATGTAATTTAATCACAAAGGAGTTTCATTTCTTACCACTGCACTGCAGGATGCCATTTCTTTCACTCGCAGCATCACTTCTTGGCTAAATGTTGTTGGCCAAAATACTTGTGACACTAGTCCTCTGCTGCAGGCTTCCTGTGCTGTCAGCTTTCTCCCACAGAACAACATTTCATTTGCCTGTGAAACCAAAAGATTACTTGTGATCTTGGGTTATATTCCCTTAAAAAATTTTCCATACTTGCCTGCTATTTTCAAGATTAAATTTACAAATGGTCTTCTGTATCTTTCCATACTGCAAAATACTTAAAAAGGAGTTTCAGTAGCTATTTCAGGATTGTGCAGGTGGCCAGAGCACAGCATGGGTTTCATTTAAGAGAAATGTGCTGGCATGCGTGATGAATCTGTATTGCTGATTTTACAAGAGTAACTGTCAGTGATACACTGATACTGTGCCAAGAGTCATGGAACCTAGTATGAAATACTTTGCGGGGCAAATTCTGCTTTGTTATACTGGTAAAAACTAAGCAACCTTATTGGAATTAGTATAGATTGTCTTTAGAGAGCAGAGAGCAGTATCTTGCTGTGTTACTGCACAGATCCTAACACAATACACACAAGTACTCTGCAACGTTATTCTGCTAATGCATTTCTTCCCTTTTCTACCATGATCTTGACAATCTTTGCTTTTTCAGCCTGTGTTCAATCTTTCTTGTGTACAGCATGTGTAATATATTGAATTCTGAGGTCATTTTGTGATAAGAAATTGGTAGGGATTAGATGAACTTTCCACAGATTCATTTCCATTCATGACAATTAAAAGAAACAGTTGTTTTCCGTTTTACTTTTTAAAGAGAGAAAGAACAGCATGAATTTAAGAAAGGTTCTTCAGCAATTTGAGGTAGAAAACCTTACCAGTGCAACACCCAGAATTTGTGGGAATGTGTATGATGAGCAGCCAGCTGGAGTGAGTCGGATTGTTGCATATGGTGTCTGAAACCATGCCTTCTCACTTGCCCAAACGATATCACATAGTGGTAAAATAGAAGCTCCTAACCCAAGAGCAGGGCCGTTGATAGCAACCACAATTGGCTTCTTAAATTGAATAAAAGCTTTTACAAAATCCCTAAAATAAAAAATAAAAGGAAGATCTTGAATACAGAAGTAACACTTAGATAAATACCCAAGCTTAAAGTACTTAATCTGAAAACAAATTAGAACCGCAGATGAACACAATAAATGCCATGGCCCAGTTTTAGGAGGTCAGAATTGCAAGATACTTTCTAGTTTGCACATGGAAAATTTTGCTCATACTTAGTTATTTAAACTTTCTGAGTACCTGGGATATTAAATAATTTTGTATATGTTGTATATGAGGTGATTAATTGGAATGCACTGACTGTTGTACTTTTTGCAGAATGGTTTGGTTAGGTTTAGTTTTACTTCTGGACCAGTGACTCATGAGTTTGTACACATAGCGCTTCTCAGTTTGCTCCACAATGGCTAGTATGGATTTTGACGATCTGGTTTGGCTAACTTCATGAACATATTACAGCGTGAAAGACAGGAAACTCATAGGTGGCTTGCTGAATATTTATTTGTTTCAAAAAGTTCTCTTAAGATCCTATGTCAAAAGTTACTGCAAGTCCCATCAATGGATTGGGAGATAGTAAATGTTTATGGCACACCAGCAGAAAGAGCAAGACCCACAAAGGGGAGTCAGAGAGAGAGAGAAATGTTTGAACAGGGAAAGAATTAGGCAAGTGATCTGTTGGATCTTCACTGCAAACGTCTTCGGCAAAGACATAACAAAGTAGATGCCCTTGCCTGCCTACAGCAGTAAATGTGAAGTGATGGGAAATAATGGGGAAGTAAATGTGATCAGGTTCATCTGGATGAATGAACTAGAACATGTTAAATTCTGTGCAGTGAGGAGATGTTTTAAATCAGTTACCTACCAGCTACTGTGGAAAGACATCTGTTGAATGGAACAGCCTATACACCAATTAGGAAAAAGCGTGAGTGTAATTGTGGGCAAATTATGGGCTCTAGCAGCTCAGTGCACAGCAGGTATATGGAGGCAAATGAGATGCTCAATTACTTTAGAAAAGAGACATGTATAAATCAAATTCAAAACAAAAGAGGAGATTCTGTTCCTGCACTGGGTATTTATTAGATCCAGAGTGCATCTTTGCTGACAGATTTCAGGAAAGAACATTTTGTCAAATGTGCCCTTTGATGAGTTGCAGCTCTCCCACTGAGGTCAAAAAGACCTAGACTTCTGTATCTGAGAACAGGAGGTGTGCCTTGCAGGTTAGAGTGCTGATTTGGCAAAAAATGGAAAACATACCAAAGATAAGTATTTTATTAGACTGAAGTGTAAAGGCATTGGCTATATTTTAAATGAAAACGAAGAGTCTGAGGTGACCCAGCATTAAATGTTCAATGAATGAGTTCTGTTTTTCAGGCTATCTAGTAAGGAGTTGATTTTTGACCATGGAAAAATAGAGACTCATGGGAATTGATGCAGCTCT
The DNA here is from genome assembly GCA_035582835.1 of Phoebastria nigripes. Classification (NCBI taxonomy): domain Eukaryota; kingdom Metazoa; phylum Chordata; class Aves; order Procellariiformes; family Diomedeidae; genus Phoebastria; species Phoebastria nigripes. The sequence goes on along the minus strand of JAYKAV010003410.1, from coordinate 2,053,995 downwards.
GTTCACACAGTGAGTAATAAAACAGAAGATCAGCGGCAAGACAAAGAGAGTGAAATGAGGAACATCACATTTGTCTGTTCAAGACCATTTCTTTCTAGAGGATAGCAGGGTTAAGGAGAGTTGTGGTTCATTTTTGTTTGCAGAAGCAATGCTGTTCTCTTATCTCATTATTTCTTCGGTTGTTTATGGTTGAGTAATGACTGTGGATCACTGCACCTGATTAATTCCAGAATTTTGAGAACCTTAGTAGTTAAGCAAGTAAGCCTTCCAAGTAGGACTACAGATGGGAACAGGGATGTGATGAATGATAAGTAAAAGGAACAAACTATGGATAAATGGTGGCAGCAGATCTGGGGACCATGTGGAGGCAGAAGAAAACAGTGTTGTGGAGAAAAGCAGGAAGCATGTGGTGATAAATGGGACTGGAAGTGAATATGGAAAAGCAATTAGGGATGTGGAGAGGAAATGGTTAGATGATGGGGAGGAAGAACAAAGCAGAACACATCAATGGAGGGGAAGGGTTGAAGGAAATGTGAAATCTTCATATGAGTGAGCAAGGAAGGGAGGACCTGGAGATGGAGAGAGAGTGGAACAGAACACTGAGAAGACACAGTGAGCCTCTGTTGTGAGGGAAGGATGGGGAGCACAGAGGATGGTACAATGGATGGATACGGAACATGCCACCTATAGGATGGAGTGGAAGGCTACAATATTGGGAGCTTACAAGGGGAACAAATGCCTGCATTTGGTCTACAGAAGCTGCAATGTTCAGCACTCCACTTATCTGTGTTCCCAGTTTCGTACGTTGTTTGTTTCAGTGAGTTGTCTGTACCCAGAACCTGGCATGTTTTTATGTCTCTGAATCTAAGTTCACACATGTAGTTTCTGAGCTGGAAGATCCTTGTTTCAATTCAAGGCAGTCTTTGGAAAGGACTTAAAATTGTAACTGTTGTGGCACAGTAGAGCCAGAAGCTCAAAGATAGGAAAAAGTGTCACATGCAGAAGGCTTTTGGTTTTGCTAGAGCATATCTGGGAAGTTGACCATCGAATACACTTTGGGATGCTCAGATACCTCTGCATTGTTGCAGAGGTCTTGCTGCAGGTCAGGGCTCCTAAGTACATCAAAGGCTATAAAGAAGTTGAGCAAGTAAAGTCGTCCTTCTTTGTTTCCTTCTGAGCACATGCAGAATTTTATGTATCGGGTCACATAATGATGCCCGACTGATGATGTGAGGCTGATGCTGGGAATGCCTTCCAGTGAGTCTTTCGATTGCAGGGCTCTGTAGGCCACATATGCACAGTCACAGTGCAGTCTGTCTGTCTGCCTTTTCCCTGCTCCAGGAGTGCAATGCCGGACACACGTCTAGATGATCAGCTCAGGCTGATGGATCTATGTTCAGTACCTGCAGTGAAGCTACAGTGTCACACATCTGTGAGTTGCAAGCCCCAAAGGCAGTGGATGAGGACAGGGGCCAAATGAATAAATCATTCATGTGAGATGAGACTTAATGGGTATTTAAACTTCAGTTTTAACTTGTGATCAGTATATGAGATCCATACTTTAGAGAGTGGAAACACACAGTAATCAAGATTTTAACTTCATTGTGATACAAATCTAACTTGATGTAAAGCAGTGGAGGCAGAGATCCGTTAATGTGTTTTAGCACATCCTAACCACTGAAAAAGCGAAGTGTACATTTTTTTCTACTCTTATTACAGTATATTTTCCATGAGTGGAGTCCTTTGTTCACAGAAAGCACAGAGTGTGCTAAATGGAAAACGTAGTGTATTGTTTCCAGAAGTACAATAAAAATCTATTTCCAGTGGGCCTGAAGCCGACATTCTTGACAAGGAGCAGTACATTGTACCAGTATTTCAAGAGTGTTCTGTGAGTCCAAGGATGGAAAAACTGAATATCATAGTCTGGCTTATACTCATTTAAATGTTGAATTGATAAGTATACCTGTATATTAAATGTGTGCAGGTAAATGTATACATATATAACAATACCAATCTACACAATATTTATGAATTCATATTATTTTATGAATAATATTAAATTTGTATCTTCTAATGGAGTGTGAGTGTGCCTGTGTTTTCAAACAAGAATAGTGATTTTCTTCCCTCACGTTTTTTTTGGTTCCACATTATTAAAAATCCCTCACATTAAAAAAAATAATAAATTAGGATGTGTCCTTCAAAGGGTTTTTCTTTTTTTTAAGTATCGCTACATGATATTCAAGAATAGCTAGGGTCTTAAAAACATGTCATAATTTATTATATTTAAGAAGTACATTTTAAATTCTTTCAAAATAATTACTACTTTGAGAATTTCAAAAGTATTAAACTGAGAATCCAAACTGATCTGCAGTAGTTGTAACCAAGATAATTGGTGGTTAATATATGTCATGTAACAACTAAACCTGATCTTATGTTATACTAATATATGCAAAATATAGATCTGTTGTAAAATAAATTCTTTAATATTCCTTCATATAATTGTTGCATAAAGTTTTAAAGCTCTCAGAAGAATAATATTTATTTGTAGGGGCGGGGGGGAAGAAGGGACGAAACCCTCTCCTGGTACAGACTGGTGAAATACCATTGGCTTTAGTGGAGTAATGTTGATTTATACTGGAAGATCTGCCAAATATGTATAAAGTATACCTTGTGGATAATGGAAATATTTGGTGATGTATTGTGCAGATTGATTTGTAGACTGCATGTCATAAACCCTGGATTTCTATTAAGGTAATGTGATATATATAAGGAAAGTCACATTTTAGTTATGAAAATAAAACTGCATTTACATATATATTAAGTAATTTAAGTTTAAGAAAAAGAGTGGAGACCCTTCTAATAAGGTTCTGAAATACAGTGGCAGACTGCTATTTCAACAGAATATGAGTAAGCCATGGATTACCATTTGTACTGAAATTCATTAAAATGATGAACATTAAAACAAGTAAAATATCTGCCTTTCAGGAACCACTTTAGAACATGAAGCAATAGCTAATTTGGTAAAACAACAACAAAGTTGTATTTGAATTTGGAGGAATGATTTGAAATATTAAATACAGAGAATTGGAATAAAATAAATCCCTATGGATATTAGCACTGGAATAAATGTGCCTTCTTTTCTAATAAGGAAAGGTCCAAGGTTCTTCTTACTAAACAAATTTGTAGGACTATAATTAGAATGCAATCAACACTTAAATATACGACATTTTTGGACCTGATAAATATCTTTATAATCACACACTGCATTTCATAATTTAGAGATCATAGGTAAGCTTGGGTCACCTTATAGCTTCTGCAATCCTAGTGCTTTCCTTTCTTCTGTCATTGGATAACCTGCCAATTAAATATGAGTAATCTAGGCCACTACAGAATACACTTCCCACTGCGCTGAGAAGTAAGAGTTTACTGTCATCAGCTGATGCATTGCACAATGCTCTCCGAACTTCCTTCATGATCTGTGGATAAAGAAAAGTAAACAATTCGACATGCATGCCGTTGCAATATCATTTCCCTAGTTTTACAAACCTTATTGATTTTGAGAGACTTAAATTTTGGGCACTATTAATACTTACATCAATTATATATATTTATATAATTTTAATATACTTAGAATGATAACAGTGAGAGTTTACAAAATATTTTATATTTGGAAGTGCTTTGTTGATGCTTACTAATTCAAAGAGTTTTTAGGGCTTGGCTGTTCTTTGCTTATTCTATGGGAAATTCTAGCCAGCTTATGCTATCTGATTGCAATTTAATAATTTCAAATATGACTTTTTTATTTTCATCGTGTATATTCAGTGTACATCACTGTATCCTCAGTAACACGGTTATCACAACAATAACCTATTAACCTCAACAGGTTGTAAGCAAAATCTATAAACCCCAGTTTTCAGTTCTTCAACTACTTTGGTTTATATGACTTCAACCAGAGCAAAGCAGGACAAGAGGACATCATATACATCAACATGACAAATATATTATTCATTTTTCTGTGGTCAGTGATATTGTTAAAGTCTACAAAAGTTAGAGCAAAAAAGCCACTTGAAAGAGAGACATTTTGACTCTGATTTACAACTGGATCAAGCTATTAATTGCACCATAAATCAAACCTAATCAAAATCTGTATAGAATTGAGCTGCTGGTATTGTAAGAAAATGGCCTTTCATCTGAGCAGAGAATTGTTTTTCTAATGATTTTTAAAAGGAAATATTATTTCATAAACTTCTGATGGGTAACTTCTTGTTTGGTCAAAATTCAGCGTAGTTTGTAAGCTGTAATTGATTTCAGCCATTTCAGCTTCCCCTCTTCTCTTTAGTGATTTGCTCCTCACTTCAAGGGCCATGATTTCATCTAGTGTGACACCTCCTACGCTTAAACATACTCATGTGTCAAAGTATTTCCCATAGACAGGGTCCTGTTGAGTCAAATTTTTCTCATTTGTACTGAAAGATTTGCTGTTAGTGTAAATTTAGGTAAAAGATAGCAAAATGTGGTTGGGGGATTAAATATGGTTTCCATGTGAGAGAAAACCAAGATTTTTAGCTTGTGATTATTTTTGTTCACTACTTTCTGTTTCCAAAAATTCTTTAGATCTCTGAAGTGCCTTATTTAAGAAATGTCCCTAAACACAGAACAGAAGTTTTGTTTATACCATTCTAGGTAGCCTTTTATTAGAAATCCTGTGGCTTGTGAGACCAAGCTTGAACTTGTATATTCAAACCATGCAGTGCAGTGCTACCTGCCTGCTTTCCATATGTGTTTGCATAAAAATGATTGTTACTGGCTGCTGAGACCAGGACATGAGAAAGCAGGTGGTGAACTTTTAGATGCTTCACTTTTACAAGTGCACTTCAGAACGCCTGTAATACCGAGTATGTGACAGTGGGTGGAAGTGAAGTAATTAAAAGCAGCAGAATTTGGAAGTGTATTTGAAATTCTTGTGCAGGTACAAAAATGTCATCAGCGATTTTACAAGTACTGTTTAGTCTCAGAGGCTGTCTCAGCCCTCAGGTGGTAAAAACATAGCAAAACCGCACATTTGTAAAGGGGAAACGAAGGAAAAAAAACCCTAAAACCTCTGTTCAAAGTTAAAAAAGAAACTTTAGAAGGTGGTAGATGTTAGTTTAAAAAAAGATATGTATTTTGATTTTCCTAGTTCCTTGTGAATGCAAGATTGTCCTCTTAGTTTATTTTAAATGTTCTCAAAATCTGTTCTTTCTTAGGGAAGATATATAAAGAATATCAGAGAATACCAGTAAAACATTTTTATATACAATGAGGAGTGTTGCTTTAAATATGATGCCACCATATGATACTCCATTCAGCAAGTTTCTTTACCGTTCTCCTTCCTCCAGTGATATTTGCATATGTACCATCTCTTTGATGTTACCACTGCTATCCCTCAAACACATCATTACCATTACAAACCTGTCTCATTTTTATCTTACCCCTCATTGATTTGGATGGCTAAAGCCATCTAAAAGTATACCAAACTTTTAAGCAGAGGTTAAACTACTTGTAGGAAAAACCAATATTGTGCTATCACTGTTTTTTCAATGTTTTGGAGAGGATGATATTAAAGGTCTGTTATTAGGAACTGATTTCTCAAATATAGTTGAAAATAGGAAGGCTTTGACAGTATTTTGGATAGTATTTTTGAGCAGGAGTGGAAATTTAGTTCCACTGCTCCACTAGTTTCTAGCAAAAGAAAACAGTTCATCAGAAACCAGGAAACCATAATGTATCAGTGTTTTCAGTCTCCAAAAAGTATGTTTTTTTTAAAATATCTGTAAGTTTGTCATTAACTTTATCATCAAAAGGTGCTTGGAGGCTCATTGGAATACACCAATGCCAGCAAAGTCAATTCTCACTCCCTTGTTCTATGCCATGATTCCTTTGCTGATGCCATCCAAAATTCACCTGGGCACCTTGTCACTCAGCCTAGTTATAGCCAACCTGCCATCCACTGTTGCTTCCGAATGCCTTGGCATCATGGCTGTCCTCACTGATTACTTGGGTATGGGTATTTCTCTACAGATGTTTATATGATTGTAGGAAAGCTACTAACAAAAAAATAAAGTGTTACTTTTAGAACTGTGTATTAAACTGCAGTACTGTAAAGTAAATATAATTTTAGTTCAGAACTGCTGTCTGTTTTAAGAACAAATTTCCTTTTAATGCAGTAGTGGATTCAGTTTGCAAATATAGAGATACTATGTGTCTTTAGTTACATTTCTTTGTCAGATTCCATGTTCTTTTTCTCTCTTCCATGGTCCTTAAACCTTCCCTCATTTTGGTATAAATATGACATTTGTCCAATTAAATTTTACTTTCTCTAGTGGACCAGATCTAATATTACTATTTGCAGGGCTCCATAGCAGTATTCTCCAGTTCCATGCTTTTTTTAATTAGCTTTTTTTATCGTCTTTTAGTTAATTTTCAGTTGTGGGGACAGTATTCTTTTTTGCATGCATTTGACTAAAATTTCTGAGGAAGTATTTACAAAACAGTATGAGCCAGTTCTTTCGCTTATGAAAATCTATCAAATTATAAATTTAGACCAGGCCTAATGCTTCACTTACTGTTTTATTGAAACCCAAATATATAATAAAATTATCACTTTCTCAAAAGTTGCTTATTTTTTTAATCCTGTCAAGAAAATAAGTTGGTTAGTTCTTTAATAGGACACCTTATATTGCAAAATAAACACAAAATGTTTTAAAACTTCATTACACTTCTAAGAGCTTATTTTAATGCCTGTCACTGGACATAGGAAATTTTAAAAGGCGTTTGGTGCCCTTTGCTTTCAATATTGCTTACATTCTGGGGAAATCAGGAAGCTGGGAATTTATCACCGTAATTATACAAAGTTATCTTGAACAGAAGTCTCTTGTTCATATAAATAGAAATACTAGTTTAAAACGTTAACTTCTCTGAATCTCTAAGGATTGATATTCTTAAAGGTAAATATTCTGTAAATATTACAGTAAACCAGAATTTTAAAGCCATTCAGTTGTTCTTAGAACCTCTTCCACAATCATACCTTTTTACATAAATACACTTTTTGTTACTTACTGACTCTTTGCGCAAACAGATTCCGAGTCCTTTCTGTTTGATAAATAAAGGACTTAGGAACCAATAAGGCTGGCTTCAGGCAGAAGTACTGGCCAAAAAACCAATTTGTCTTTGTATGAGAGCAAAAATACAGATAACAGTAAACTGGTACCTGCCTTTTTTTTTTTTTTTAAGTCAGGAAAAGTTGTAAGTAAGGAAAGGTGAAGGCAAACCAGTGCTCCAAAATGCACCTGGTAGAACTTCAAACCCTGTAATTCTCATGGCTAGAAATTTGAAACCTGATTCTGTTGTATGAGAAGTGTATTTGAGGTAGTTATATCAGTCTTCAATGAAAACATTAGCTGTTTAGGGTATGCTTTGCTTTTAATTCAGGGGAATATTAATTCCTAGCTCTATTAACAGTCTAAAGTAAAAACAGTGGATGGATCCATTTAATCTTCAGTTTGAAACAGAATTTGGATCCTTGAAATGTGCTGAGTTAAAACAGCAACATCATCATGGGAGAAAGAACTTCAGAAGCAGCAAAAGACCCATGAGAGATAATGCCCTAATGGAATTTATAATGATAAAATCTTTTACATATCTATTTTAAAAATGAGTTTTAAAAGTAGCAAGCCTAAGCCACTGAAATAAAAGCAAGCTGTGCTGTTTCATGACACTGGCTTGGAAGTTTTACAAGGTCTTGTAAAACATAAGAAAGAATTTCTATAGTGCCCCAAACATTTTGTGGAAAAAACTCAATTACTAGAGTGGCACCGAGCCAACTTCAATCAGTGCAAATGCTGCTGGAAGGAGCATCGACACATTTCATGCTAAAATCACCTGCACAAACCCACAGGTGTGATGTGGTTACCAAAAACATAGGATAAAGATTCAGGCAGACTTCTCTAAGCTTTTCTTTTTTTCTTTTTTTTTTTTTTTTTAAATTTTTTTATATAAATAAGTTCTTAGTTATTTTAATTAAATTGGCATAAATAGCAGAGGCCAATGGTTGAACAAAACTATTAAATTTCATCTGAAGATTAAGATAAAGCACAAAGGGAAGCAGGGTTGTTTAGGGGTAAGAGTGATTTTTGTATAAGCTTAATTTTATAATGATTGTGAGCAGTGCACACCTTTTCTTTTTGTCCTAACATAGATGGCCAAGAATAACCAGAGTGCTATTTTAACCACACCAAGTAGACCTGCTCTGAGTAAATTAATCATTTACTATTTGGCAAACATAATTTACTGAATATCTAATAAAGCTTGAAGTTAGCATTTCTTTTGACAAAATGAAACACACTTTCTTCATTTTGTAGGAATTTTGTGTTTGTACTTTTTATTCACTGGTGATAAAAGGTGTCAAAACTGAAAATGTTGTAAACGTCCCTAAAATACTCTGTCAGTTTGTCTCAGCTATGGCTATGGGTGACAAACTGTAGGGACAAGGCATTCAACATATTCCTCCTTTCAGTTCCTTGGATTTTTGCTGTAATTGCCAGCAAGGATGTGGAATTGCCAATATTGGAGGTGCTGGATTTTGTGGTGTGAATGATCGTAGGCTGCAGCCTGGACCGAGGCCAAAGAAGTCGTTTCATGTTTGCCAGCAAGCAGCCTTCAGAGGGCAAGAGCTTTCAATTGCTCTCAGCCTGGATGAGTTTTAAACAGACAATCTCAATGTGGAGAGGTCATTACCTTGATTAATTCCTGACCATCCAGATCCTGGTCAGTAATGTAGTTTTCTAAAATGTATTTCCTGGTTTTCGAGTGAGCTTCAATAAAGGTTCTAGAAATAGTCTATGCCGGTGATGCAAGAAGAGGACTACTATTATATGCTTATCATTTATTGTTCCACAGAGGTGGGTCCCTGGCATATTGAAAATTTTCAAAGAATGAAACGGATTGGTTTGGCAGACCTGAAGAGCCTGAATTAATTCACTGGTTAAAGCATTTAAACACTGCTGATGTGGAACAGCACAGCCAGCAATGTAAAGGTATGTCTGTTCAGCCTGAACATAGCAAGTCCTTGATTTCATACTTTTTCAGGCCCTAGAGCTCTTCGTTTAAATTACCTGCAGTGTCAATTAGTGGCAATTAATACATGGATGGAATGATAGATTTGATGCAATCTGATGCGTTTTAAGGAACTAGTATTAAAAGCAGATGTTTGGTGTTCTGTGTTAATTACCAAAACAGTCCTTTTAAATATTACATAGTTTAAAAACTAGGAGTGATAAATGTATGTACCAACAGTTTTAACTATTTAGTATCATTCTGTGTATTAATGTCCATGTGTAGGTGTGCATTTGGGAAGGGGAGTCAAATTTAGAGCCCATCATACCTGCCAGTGGTTTTATCTGAAGCTCATTATAAGTAAGTAATTTCAAAGTTATTCAGTTTCTTATTGAATAAAATAATTCCTCAATGCTACAATCTACTTTTCCCTCAAATGGTATTCAAACTGGTGTTTCGTATACTCTTATCTTGAAGTTACTGTATAAATCACAGCTGCACTGGCATGTCTGGAGGGTAGCAAAGGTAGAGATCTGCCACACTGCGGGCAGCTCGTGGAGGAACTCTGCCTGCAGAATGCTCAGACAGGCAAAATCAGTGCTGGGAGGCAGCTCCTATTGTTTCCTTTCTGATCTATGGTAACCCCTTTCCATCAGGCCATTACAGCCCACGTGGAACAGGGCTCAAGCATGTTCTCCACTCTCCAGGGCATGCATCCTGATGCAGGCATTTACTGACACCCCTTTTGTTCTGACGTGGGAAAGGTATACCAGGGCATTGCTGCCCACTATGCTGGGATCACAGGGAATGGAAGGAAGAGCTTCTCAACCCTGCCAGTGACCAATATATGTACTGGAGTAGTACAAGCTACAAGTCCAAGTGTATAATGTTTGGCACAAGGGAATTCATTCATATCATTTATATGTTATACAACTTTATGCAATTCAGCTGAGAATAGAGCCCCTAATTGGTTAAGATTTCATAAATAAGGACTCATAAAGTGGTTCAGAGAAAAAGCAATTAGGGATCAAGATATACTTTTAGAATTAATGTTTCAGGATATAGCCTGAAATTCCTCTGTATGCAACAACTGGAGCACTATTTAAATTAATAAAATGAAGGAGACCAGATTTCTCCTAAGGATAGTAAATATCGGTAACTTCAACATGCGAACAACTGCTTCACACAACTCCATGSTGGAAATAACGATTCTGCCATTCCTTTCTTTACTTCTAATTTTCGGTTTCAGTCATGTAAATTAAAAATTAATTTCCATTGCATTCTTTTTGACAGGAATCCCAAGTGTGAAAAAGTTATATATATGTGAACTCCATATTTCTTTTTTATGATAATCAATTAGGATAAAAATACATAAAATCCAGTTCAAGTGCAGTGTTTCCAAGATAACCCACACATTAGGATGGCTTTCTTTGGCTTTTATGGCTACATGCTTACCTCTGGGGTCAGTGCATTGTTATCTGAAGTCTGACTCGACAGCAAAATATGCGTGAAACCATCTTCTTTCCGGACTACAATGTCCCTGAACCGGCAGTTACTTTCATTTTGACGCACGCTGTATCTTAGTCTCTTATCGAAGACATAATCTTTCTCCCCATCTAGTTTCCTTTTCACAGTGCTGTGTAGATTCAAGCTTCCATTGGCCAGAGAAGAACCTTTCAGATGGAAAGAATCAAAGCATAATTATGTCTATACCTTCAAAGAAATGGAGTGGTATTTTCCATTAGCTTAAACATAGCTCGGTATTTACAATAGCCTCTACGTGATAAATTTGATAAATCAAAAATATGCCTGGCTAGTCAAATGTGGCCTCAAGCCATTCTTATTATTCTATATTCCAACATGCAGTACTTTCTGTTCTCTGATCAGGCAACCTCTAGATCCAGTGAACTGTAGCATGTAGGACTGGTACTCTTAATGGAATTCAGTTCTGCTTTGAAGATGAAAGCAATTGTATCATAGTCTTTCATATGAATTTGGGGTGATCCCTGAATTAATACAAAAATTCTAATTCAGCTTTGGAAAAACTTGACATGGCAGGTTTAGTCGAAATCCCATCTTTCAAAGTTACATTTTCTTCCTTTTATGGTGACCAAAATGTCATTATCAGTTTCAAATGACAATCTGAATAGACACTTGTTGCACATCTCTATGTGACAGTAATTTAGGGGAGCTCTTACTAAGCTGACACAACCGGCATTCTCTTCCTTGTGGTTAGCGTTAGAAGTAGGGGTTAGCCATCCTCTTTGCTCTGATCCCAAGCTTCTGCTTATTACATTTTACAGTAATGATAATTACTGACTTTTGACTAACAGATATATTAATATTGGACTTTGTACATAGAAAATATTAATGCTGATGCCATTTTGGAGGGTATCCAGCAGTAGGGAAAAAAGGGAACTATGACAAGAAAGATGTAGTTCCTCCTTAAAAATAAATGAGAGAAATAGTACGTCAATTTTAAAAGACAGTTTATTCTGACTTACACTGTGTATGAACTGTAAACTATTACTTTGCTTATGTTTACAGTTCCTCTGTAATAGGCAATATATTATGATTGGTAACAATGCTGAGACAGAATGTTGAAAATAACTTTACAAGATTTGTATGCAGTACTCCTTTTGTAATTACAGATGTTTCACACTATTGCCATTAAAAGTAAAGCAGAGACAGGTTGTTGAGGAAAAGAAATTAAAGTCACTCTGTTCACTGAAATAGTTTCGAAATCTGTTTTTTGTTTAAACAGACATGAGCCCACAATACGCCATATTTAAGAAAGGCCAAGAAAGAGCTGAATGAAAATTCTTTTGTTTGTTCCATTCTTTACTCCTGCCAAAGCTGACCCATTCCAGCTTCTGGTATCAAATAGCCAGGAATTTTTAAAGGGCAGATGACATGAATATTAGAACATAGATTTAAATTTTATAGTCTAAATGACCACTATCCAATTAAAAATGCTCTGTTGGAATAGAATTGAATGGTGAATTCATAACACATTACTCTCTAAACCAAAATCACTTACCCTCATTTTGGATTAGCTATGTTTCAACTTGGTGTTTATGTAGGTAACTGAACTGTCTGATACCTCTCAGTTGGCAATGGCCTGTGGAATTGTTCACAGTGTGTGAAATGCCTGTATATACACTGCAGTTACGATATGTGATGTTAAAATATATAGAGTGCTTAATAGTATTTAATGGTACATCATTTGGCTTCATCATGTAACGTGTATGTGCGTACACATATATCTACACACAGAAATGCATGTTTGTTAAAAAGCCTGCTATTTCAGTCAATCATAAAACTCTTTTTCATTGTTAAATTAAGAGATACCATCTAAAGTATCACCTATATTATACTGAATAGAGGATTTAACTGGTGCAATGCAAACATTGACAAATTACATTAGATCATCAATTTGAAGAAAAAGCATTTGAAGCCAGCAGAATTTGAAATCTGTTTTCTTGACAACAATTATCTACAAGTGTAGAAATCACTATGTGCTTGAATTTTAAAAATTATGAATAATTTCTGATGGCATGTTTCTTCTTTTTCATAAGGTTTTGCTACTGCATATATTTTGACATGTATTCTTACAAACAAAAATCAACTTGTGAAATTATTAATGGAAAACTAATAGCATTGGGAATAATATACTGAAACAAATTAATTATTTGACTGAGGCAGACTTTTAAATATCGCATTTTTACCTATTCAATCCTTACTATGTTGCTTGACCCACCACTAAGCTGTGAAGGGTTAAATCTCCCAAAAAAGTGTAAAGAACTTACAAAATCAGAGGCACAAATGACCATTGAATGGAAGATGTGGCAGACTAACTGTACCGATTATCTACCTAGTGTTGAAGATTATGCCACATTGATTTTAAACAGAGATGGTAAGAGAATGGTAGAAGATTAATTCACACAGATAATCCAGCTCAAAAAAAAGCCTCATAGTAATAATTTTTAAAAATTTTTTTGTTGTATTCTTCGAGTAATGTATTCAGTTTGTAAATTAAATATATGATGTAAGAAACTATAGATCTTATAAAAATATTTTAACTGTCTGCACGCCTGCTGACAGAAATTTAACCAGAGGAAAGGAAGATGTAAATTAAATATGAGAGAAACATAAACAGAAAAGTGTCATTTCCAGGAATGGATGATTAACAGAACAACATAGAGTGAACAAATTTTTGTTTCAGTGTATACTGTGCATCCCCGTAATCTTGCTTAATCTGATAAACTGGAGAAAATAGTCAGCAAAATCCAAGGACAACACTCAAGTGAAACCAGGCCAATTTAGCATGTCTGTTGTATGGATGTGATGGAGCTACTGAAGGTTTGCTCTGGAGCCACTAAAGCATCCAGATTGTCTCTGCATGAGGGTTAACAGTTAGCACCTGCTTAATGCACACAAGGCTAACAGTACCTTAATATGTCACGATGAAAAATGACTGTGACATAGGAAAAAAGAGGCATTCTCAAAGCAATTTATACTGCATGTGAAACAAATTAAGGATGTCACAAATTAACTAAGAAGGCTTTAGGTACCTCTAAATGTGGTTTACTGGCTTAGTAATGAGTATTGGTGCTCAGTCTTGGTACAAAAAGAAAACAGAACAGGAGAAAATATTCCTTCCTTTAGTGGGAGTTTAATCTAACTATTACCTTGTTTTTAATCAGCAGTAGAACTTGTGGAATACCTAAAAACACACTGATGTTTAGAAGAAGTTTCAGTATTTTTTAAGGGAACTTCGGATATTCCCAGACCGCTGGTACATCTAGTAATCCTTCTCCAAGAATGGCAGTAAAGGATGCTATTTAAGGAGAAAACGCAAGCTTGGCCACTTTCTGCAGTCCTCTCCCCTAGTATCATCCCTAAGTGTTGTATAGCAATATGAGAGGATTCACCCTTCCTGTTTCCTTCAGTATTTGCTCGTGGACCTTTTCATGGATTTCTCTAATCCCCTTTTGAGCCTGTTGATGCTGTCTGTCTCCACAGCCTCCTGTGGTATGAGTTTGAGAAGGTGTGTAGCCACTACACAGAGAAGAATTTTCTTTCATCTTTGCTTTTATTTGGTATTCTACCAGTTTCAGTGAGTGGTCCCTAGTTCTGCTATTGAGGGATTTAGTGAACAACTGCATTTACTTTTATCTGAGGCCTTGATTTTGTAAACTTTGATCATATTCACCCTCAGCCTCCCCCTCTCCTAACTGAAGCCTCTTTTATTCTTGTAATCCTCTTCATTTTAGTTACCTGTCCTTGTATCTTCTCTAGTACTCCACTGCTGTCAAAGGGGACAACATGTAACGATGTTACTGCTGCTGCTGTTGGTACTAGAAGGTGCCTAAAGACTCCAGATTGAGCGTGAGACTGGGGCTCCATTATACTAGGCATTGCAGAAAACACATTAGAAATTTATAGTCTAAAAAGATGAAGCAGACAAAGAGTAGGAGAGGAAAGAGAGAAAAGATCGCAATGAGCCTCAGATCACTCAATGCTTTAGAGGACTCGGATATCCCCATCTCCTTCCACTGCTTGTACTCACTAGAAGAGGACACCTCAAGCTACTGTTATTTTCAGATATATCTTTTCTTAGTGTTTCATCACAGTCAGTTTAATGGAGCAGTCTCTGTGCCACCACCCTATGTAGTGATCCTTGTGCTGGTACTAGCATGCAGGTAGGTAGCCATGCTGTGAACTGACCTGATGAACTGTTCTGGCTGGAAACTTACCCTGCAAAACTGTGGTTAATTTTCAAACAGATCAGGTCCACCTGGTAGCTTCAAGAGTACTAAAACCAGTGCAGGGAAAGGGATGGGAGTAACGATCAGGATATCATGGGATAGAGCGCTGGACTATGCAGCATGCATTTATGCTGAATGAAAAGGATCATGGGGTGAGGGCTTTAATTTTTCTAGGTGAAATAAACCATGCTCCCTTACTCTCCCTGGTAAAACAGCTTGGCATTCCTCAGTCTTCCCAATAGCTTTTCTCTGTCTCCTTTCTGTCTTTCTTGTGGGTAATGGTTAATACTGTACATACTTAAAAGCAGTGTTCTGTTGATAATTTACTAATAATTTCAGACTTCTCCAGCAAAGGGAGCATCTGTAAGATATCTAAAAGCAATGAGTTTTTATCCAAATTGAGAAAGCAAGCATATTTGGTTGTCTTTTACTGCCAGTATTGCTCCAGAATAAATAAAACAGAACAAGCTAAAAAAACAAGAGGAAGCAGTGACTAAGTTCATAGAGAGTATTTAAATTAAAAGGGCACCATGAGACTACAAAGATTTTCGTAATGGAGAAAAACAGTGGTTAGTGATACATGACAAGCAAAAATTCTTCAGCAGATGGTACAGAAATAGAGTGATGTAGAAAAGAGAAAGAGAAAATTAAAAGGGGATGTTTTCTGATACTGTCAAGAAACTTGACAAAACAATCATTCTCAATTGCAATATCTGGAGAGAATCAGAAATGTGATAACAGAAGACAACAAATATCATCAGAAAGAACAGTATTGTTAGCTCCTGGGAGCATCAGTGGATGTTCTTCTGCAGAGTTTTTCAATATTTTCCAATTTGCAGACCCTTAAATAACTGTCAGTAAAGATGACTCTACTCTCCTTACGATGGGATGCGTAGAAGGTAGAAGAGAGGTTTTGGTAAGAAAGGTCTGTCCCAACTTCAGCAAGGTTCCAGGCCTCCACTAGGGTGCATATTTGATTTTGGGCATACATCTGTAGGTATACAGTCATCTTTCTGGGGTAAATAGCTTACTGGTGAGAGTTTTATCTATAGGTTGAGCAGGAAACACTTGTACCCAAGTGGATGTATTCACAAAACCAAACACAGACTGGTGGAAGTCCATTCAAGGAGTCATCAAAAACTAGTTTTCAAATAGCTATTATTTCCTTCAACAGAACTGGCATACCACAGACAAACAAAATAGGTATTTTTTGATTAGTTAGCTTATAAATTACTAATTATATTGCTTGGTTCAATACACTGGTAGTTAAACATTATTATAATATGAAAGAATACTGGTTCAAGTTGATGGGTTTTGGAGGCCTTCAACTATAGGCCAACACTGGTAGCAGAGCTGGGCCTACATCTGGGTTTTCAAATAGTGGGGAATTTTTCAGTTTTCCAAATCTAGGCTTCATCTCAAGACCGACATAAAGTTTCTATATACATTTTCTGTGCACTCTTACACTTAGCTGTGAAATGAGTCTGACATTCATTTGGGCTTCATATAGGCAATCTCAAAACCGACACAAATGTCTGCTTCATCAGATTCTGCAGGGGCTGCCTGGGAACCACAGCTTCTGGGAGCCAAATCCAGGTCCTCCAGGCTCCCTCTTTGTTCTACACATAGTGCCTGGGAGCCCTGTGAGTGCTGATGGGGCATGCCGGGCTTTTGACTTCCAGACTCTGTGGCAGACTGCCTGAAACCTCTGGCATAGCTGGCTGCCTCAAAGCTAAACGTGGGAGTCCTGCCAAGCAGACTGCCACATTGCTCCCGGTCTCAAGGGACAAAGCCTTGGGACCTTGGCTCAGATTTGGAGAAAGTTTTGAAACCCAAGATGCCTGGAACAAAACTTCTGTTATCCAACAAATTGGCATTTTTCTCTGAAACTTTCTTCATTTGTAATTTGTAAAATTTCAGACCGGTTTTAGTGGACGTCTATCCTGTTTAAAATGAGTTTGTGATACTAACAGGACACATGGCAGAATCACACTGGCATCTTCTGTGCTACTTCCCTGTGAGTGTGAATACTGAGGGAGTTCAGTAAATTGTTGGACTTGTTGAAGAGTAGTGCAAGTTTCTTCAATATGACATTTCAAATGATGCAAAATCCTGTATCAGGAAATGTGACTTCTCTCAAGCTTGTAGGGCAATATTAGAAAAAAAGCTATTATTTTTATTTTGACCCTTCTTCACCAGTTTCTGTCTGCTTTTACTTTGGTAGTCTCATCTCTCCTCTTCGTAGTTTTCTCCACTATGCATGTGCTGTGGAGCACAAAGCAAGACTGGAGGGATTTCTGACCTTGGGAGTGCTGCTGAGTATGGGTTTTTCAGATGAGAACCAGGTAGAGATTTAAAGATCTCTTGCTTTTGCCTACAGGGAGGTCAGAATGCAAGGGAGAAAGGAGAGCAAATTACAGAACAGAAGTGATGGATTTGGAGAGTGCAAAAACCATCATAAAGAAATGTTTTAAAGGAGCTGCATATGTTAGGCCAGGAGCCCTCTGTACATGGCAGAACACCTGGCTGCTTAAGCAAAGCAGCTTTCTACTGAAATAGAGCTCTCTTACAGGGATTGTTCAAACAGGGGCTGGTGGATGCCATTCATTAGCTCTTGTGGGGACAAATGAAAGGCTCATTAGACGTTACAGTTCTTTGTGGCCGTTTAGTTCTTCATTAAAAAAAAAAGACTCTAAAATATGGGAATTAATGCATTTTAAAGATGCATTTTGTATCAAAACTTCCCCAATGAATAACATAAAACAAATGATTAAAAAAACTTCATTAGAAACAGTAAGAAAGCAAAGAAAAATAACTTTATATACATCTGTAATTAGATGTGCAAGTCTTTTTAAAGAAGCAGGTAACTTTTTAAACAGTCTTATAACTGTTTAAAAAGTTACCTGCTCAAACTCATCAAAATACAAAAGCCTGCACTCTCAATTTTAAGTGTCATTGACATCATCTGGGCTACTTATGCATTTAAAGCTGACCATACATTTTGCTGGTTTGGGAGTGTTTAACAAGATATTTGATGCCTGGATTGAAAGATCCCAGCAGTTACAGGATGTAACCAGTAAGTCTAGGCAAGGACAGTTCCACATCCCAAATCAAGTAGCATTTGCTAGGTTGCCAGTAGGGTGGAAAAATGGAAAGCGGGGCAATATAATTTATGTTGACTTTTGAAAAGTTTTTAGCAGGGCAATTCACAAGAAGCTGTTAAGGAAATGAGTGCTATCATGGGCTACGGAAAGTGGCTAATAAAAATAAATAATTGGAACAAATGGTTACTTTTCATCATGTCAAATGATTAGTAGTTGGCTGCCCCAAGGACCTGCAGAAGGATTAGTTTATTTAATGTACATATTAATGAACTGGGAAGAGAAGTATGAGAGGAGAATTTGAAGGGAATACAAAATAAGTAGAGTACAAACTAGGAAAGAATTTGAAGAGCTTCACTGAGTCATAAGAAAAGGGTGAATTGGCAACAGTAAAGCAGATTAAATGCATAATGAAAAGAATCATACATATAGCTGTGTTCTAAATTAACTGCAACCAACAAGGAAAAAAACCCCAAGAGCAACTGTGTATCACTCAATGAAAACCTTTACGCAGTGTGTAACAGCAGAAAAAATAATTCTCAAAAGGTTGTATCGCCACTATATCAGTAAGCAGTAGGAAATCATTTGGAACAGCTCCTGCTGTTTTTAAAAGGTATTAAAAAAAACCCCACACCAAAGGCACAAGAGGATACTGAAAACTACCAGGAATCTGGAAAGACTTCCATGTGGTAGGAAGGCTAAAAAGGCTGGGGCTGCCTACAGGTCAACAGGATGTCTTCCTCTTTATCCTTTCATATAAGGGCAAGAGCTTATTCAATGAAAGTGAAGGTCAAAAAAACCCAAACAAAACCCCAAACCCAAAAATCTGATCAAATAAAATGTGCATCTCATTGTTAGCTCCTGGAAATTACTGCCACAAAGCACCATCGAGGCTTTAAGTTTGGTAGGATTAAAAAAAAATAAAAGATTGGACACATACAGATACTGAGAAGCTACTTTGTTGCACTAAACTGCATAGTATTTATAGAGAACATAAACCTTTATTCTTTGAGAACTAAGCCAGTCAGTAACTATGAGGATTACAAAGAAATTTCTCCTATTTCTTCTCATTCACTTCAAGGCTGTTTGTACCTTCCCATAAAGTATGTCTTTCGACTTCTGATGTATCCAGTCACTGTCAGAGACAAGGACCTGGCAGTTCTGAGTACTCCTGAATATGACGAGCATTAATACTGAGGAACTTGAATGTTATTCAGCCATACTTACCAGGATACTTTAGCAAAAGTGGTATTAATTCTGTTTCTAAAATAATCCTGATCTTTCTAGACCATTGGGTCTGTGCACACATAACTGAGAAGTGATTTGTTACTTGGTGATACACAAAACCAAAGTTGCAGTATTATACATACCTCCGTTGTCATTCCTACTCCGTGCCTTGTCATCATTTCCCCACAAGAACTTTACACTGCAAAGGCATGTAACAAAGCCCACATTGCTTCATGTCACTCCGTGGGAAACGGAAGGAGAGAAGCCAACTGATAAAAAAATGGTATAATATATGGGGAAAGAGCGTGAAACATGTTTATGTGCTTCTCACCATATCACTTGTGTAGCATGACAATGATTTTTCCATGAGTGGACTCTCTGTTTGCAGTTGCTGCAATTACCCCCCGTCCCCCGCCTTAAAAGACTGTAGTTTAAATCACATACCGATTCCATTCACAACAGGTGAATCATTACTAACTTCCAACACGCTGGGCAAATTTTGTTCTCCTTCATGATCATTTAAATCCATATTTTGCTCTTGTGAGCCATTCCCAAAATGTCTAGAATCTTTTTCATGACTGCCATCTCCATTCTGCAGACCATTATGTGGCTTTTTCAGTGGCATGATCTGTAAACCGCTGGGAGTAGTTCGGTACGTCACAGTTTTAGCAGCCCTGTCATTAGCAGATGCTGGCTTTGCTGCGTATCCTCTTTTCTGTTTTTGAAGAGATGGATTAATTCTCTTCCTTTTGTGTGTTGACCCTTTAGACTTCCCAGATTCAGAAGGTCTATGTGATATTTTCTCAACAGATGACCCTCGGCTTTCCCGTAAAAATTTTGGAGCGCTGGCCTGTTTCCCATGTCTTGATCGCTTTTCTCTAGTAACATGTAGTCCATTGAACTCATCAATAAATTCCTCACAATGTAGTAGATGATGTTCAGGTTCCCAGGTGTCTTCATTGCTTCCGTAGCCTTTCCACCTGATGAGATATTCCCATTTGCCCTTCTTGTTCTTCCTTTTGTCTACAATCCTCTCCACCTAGAAGAAAAACCAAAGAAGTATCATATTAGAAAGAAAAATAGTTTGGTCATGAAAATGATGTTCTTCATTTACAGCTAGGAAGGCCTCCCTGACATTGTAAAGGCACATTGGTATTCCTGAGATTCTCTTAAAATGTAGTGCCTAAAACACAAACTGACTCTGACACGGAAAGCCACCCAGGCTAGCCAAAATGTAGCAACCTATTTTACAGATTTAAATTTACCTTATTTTCATCGGATGCAGTCCAACACTATATTCCCATTTATATAGACCATGCTGACTGCTGATGAGAACCTACTTGGTGTGTGTACAAACCRCTTGACATAACGTTTAGGAATCGGTGTTAAATGTTTCTGTTCGACAAAGAATTCCCATAAACAGACCTGGCAATACAGGAGAGGAATGCAATAGCCCCAGCGATATTTTGACAGCAAGGCCATTTCCCTGTCTGAAAACATTAAGAAGAGACATAAATACCTGATCAAACCTGATCTGGGAACCTGCAATAGCCACAATGTGAAGAAACAAGAGAGCGCTTGAATATCATTAATGAAAGCATGATTTCTTTGAAAATCTGGTTGTAAAATGAGACACTTATTTTTACATTCCTCAGCTACCTCTTGTTTGAAAGAGCTAAATAAAGCATATTTTGTTATATTGTCAGTTACCGATCATTCTCCTGAATCCACACATGCATTATGTCCCTATGAACATCCCCATACTTCATGTTTTGAAACTATCTTGAACAGAGAACTGATTATAAAAATTACAGTATTTTACACCAAAGATATATTTGCAGTAGTGTACATCCACTTTGCTACTTCCAACTTATAAAAATTTGTATTTTTTATGAATGCAATATTTGAGTAAATATACACAAAATTTGTGAGTGCACCAATTTAAAAAAAAAAGCAAATGAAAGGCATAAAGGCAGGATTCTTACATAGAAGTAATGAATTTCATGAATCTATGCTAGGGAATGTCAGTTTAAGCAACATTTCTGCACCAAGGGATAAGGGACTACATTGGGACTGCAAGCTGAATGTGAATTAACAGTATCATGCTGTTGTGGAAAATGGGCTGTACAGCTGAAGAAGTCTTTGTGCTATCTCAGCACTGGCAAGATCTCAACTAGAGGGAGAGTGCATATGAAAACCCAAGCAGTGGACAGCAAATCATGGGTTTAAATTGCATCAAGAGAAATTTAGATCAAGTCATTAGGAAAAATGTTGTAACGGTAGTAAGAATTAAGCATTAGAATAGGTTGGGGAGGTATGGAGGGTTTTTAGAACAAACAGTTTTTGTTAGACAAACATCTGCCGTGAAAAGTCACTGCTGGAAAATTGGGTTATGATGCGAAAACCTTTTGAAGTCTCTCCCAAGTTTCATTTTCTGATTCTTTAATTTTTTAGATTTTTTAAAATGTGGCTTATGAGGGATAAAGATGCCACTAATGAAAAAAAAAATCATTATTGTTAACCGAAAGCACTAGTTTTAATTTAGAAAAATAAGTGGCTAGCTAATGTAATAGTTTTCATTGCTCTTCAAAGAAAAATCATCTCATGTGAAGAACAACAGTGGAATCTGTATGGAGAATTTAACCTTGAAGAAGGGCAATCACAGCAGTGTAAGTAATTGTTCTTTTTAGGTCCCCTGTTAGAGCAAACCAATGGATTAATTCTGTCTGTTCACTGGCTGGAACTGTACATTCATAGAAATCATGGTGGGTTCCCCAAAGGAGTCTGAATGTAATTAGCAACTAAACATTATACTTCTATCTCAATTCATTTACATGGGAACTGTGCTAAGATATCTGTGTCTGAGTCATAGTGGACAGCTTTCCTCCATCTCCAGGGCACTCAACTGCAGCATCCCAAACAGTTCGTTCCTGTGCTCTGTCTTATCAAATATCTGCATACAACCACCCCAGAAGCAAAGCAAGGCATCATCTTTACTCTGAATTTAGCACAGTCCCCTTCAGGATTGCTCAGTGTGGCAAAACAATTAACTGAAGCTCACTCTAGGCAAGTTTGAGATCATTTGTCTGAAAAGAGGAAAAGTCCTCAAAAAAAAATGAGCTGACATTTTTTTTGTTGTCCTCATTTAGGATGTGTGGCTTTCAATTGTCAAACTAATAGACTTACTATGATCTTGTTGACTTTATAGAGAGCAGCTGTCCAAATTATCCCTGGCTTTAAAATATTTCTCATCCTCCTATCTGGGACTAGCCAGAAAGACTGTACATCGAACCGTGGAACTCCATAGTGGCCTGTGGGTTGTCTGTGGATTTGTTACTTTAATTACTGCAGCTCACTATACCAAGGAGAAAAACATATATATATATATGTCCTGGGGAAAAAATTAAATTGCTGCTAAACTCAGTAGACCACAGCTATCATTACTGTAGAGAATTTGGTTTAGAGCTATTCTATCTGTACTAGCTAAACAATACATGCATTCCCTTCCCTTTTTAATTCAGGAGTTTGGACTTGGAACACAAACTCTGTGTCAGGCTGATGCTACCTTGGAATAACTTCTGCCTTTCTCTTGAGGGATTACACCAGTTGCATTCCCCCACTTGCTCACTGAAGGAAGAACCTCAGAAAGGATGGACAAATACCTTGCCATTTTCAGAATCGCATACAAAAAACATCTCTTCAACCTCACCTTCTTTCACTCATGCACATACCTTTAAATTTAACTCTACCGATTTCTCATTTTCTCATTGTTGCTCTACTAAAAGGAGGAAAAGTGAAGGGAAGAGGTTTCTTGGAGAGCATTTTTTAATATGGAAAACACTCAAGTATTTTGGTGATGAGCCATTATGCATTTCAATTAAGAGGATAAAAGGAGAAAACATGAGTGGTCTTTGTTCCTGGGAAACAAAATACTGGCAATGGAGAATGTGATTAACCAGTTCAACACATCATGAAGGGAGAATAAAAGTATTTATGAAATTGGGTCAAATTTAATAAATGGTTTCAGAAGAAACATTCAGAAAGCAAATATATTTGGGGAAGACTAAGCATTTCATTACAGCATTTTCAGAACAACACTATCAACGTTTCATTTCCAATTTAACTAACAAAACTAAAATAAAGAGGGACTAAATAAACTGAAGACAAAATGTTTTGTTTCTGGTCAACCCCCTTCCCAGTTTATTGTTTTGCTGGGGACAAAATGAAAAAAATGTGGGTTGATCCAAAATTAGTTGTTTTCCTTGAGTTTTTTGGTTCAGCCATCATACCCACTGGCTTGACTAATGATGCATAAAAAGTCTGAGTAGATATTTGCCTTGTCCTCATTACTGCCTCATTGTTCATTACTGAATGCATTTGAGGGTAGCGTCGAACATACTTGACCTCTCAACATGGTCCCTTTTCTTTCTCGGGGCTTTAAGTTCTTCATTGGTATTTATCCCCTTCGGAGTGCCACTGTGTTCCTTCACTGCATACAGTGAAGTGCTTCAGTGTAGGCATAAGTATCAGGTTTTTACCCACACCTGGTACTGTCTGTCCCATTTTCCTTCTATTCACAGTCCACAGTAATAATAAACATCATTATTTTGGTTTTTTTAAGGATGTATATTTGTTTTAACAGGTAGTATATCAAATAATAATCTTTCTGCATTTACTTAAGGTTACACAAATTCATACGAGTTTTCTTAATGAGAAATAATTCTGTGACAGCTAGTGATTAATAGAAATAATACTTTCATTCCTTCCCTAGAATAAGCAATACACAGTTCTGAGAATATGCAGAAAATATCAATGGCTTCAATGTCTGATTTTCCATTTTCCCGCTCAGTTCTGTCTTTAATGAGAACGGAATAACATCTTCCCAAAAGTGACCTTGGTAGTTACAGTTTGCCAAATCCTTGAATTCACTATATTTGGTTCGGAAAACTAACTAGTTAAATTTAATAAAAGTGAAATGACTGCAAACAAAGTTTGCAGGGGTATCACAGTTAAGAGAGTGCAAGAATTGACATATACCATTACTTGCCTAGATTATCTCTCTTCCTGCCCCTCCTGGCTAATTCTGGATGAATTGAGGTGCTGATATGTTAACATATAAATATGTTTAAAGAGAACAAATAGAATGAGACCATGGCATCTGTGCAAATGCACTTTTTAGCTTCCAACTAGCCTTAAACATAGCTCTATACACAGCTGCACAAACTAGGATGAAAGTCATAAATAAAAGCCTTTTAAAAAATTTTGTATTCTAAACTTAATGTGAAATAAAAAAAATACTAATTAATTATAATACAAATATGTAGAGCTTCATAAACTTAGTGTTATGATCTGGTGATCAAGTGTTTATATATGCAGAGTACAACATACACGTCTTCTTTCACAGAAGATTCAGGGTCAAAATCACTCCTTTAACAGTGCAGTGTTATTGTCCACTTATCAAAAAAACCCATCTAGGCTAAGTTAAAAAAGGGTAATTCCTATTGAATTATTTCTGTAGATATAACTCTAAAATCAGAGCACAGTAGACTCATCACACAGTTCACAGGAGCTCTACAGAGCATAAATAAAAATCCTTATGTTCCCAGAAAACACCTTCCAGGAGATCAGTAAACTTACGGAAGGGTTTGGAAGATTGCGTATCTACTTTTTTTGATTTCCAAAATAGGTACATGTCATCTCCTCTTCTTGCCATGCATATCTATGTAATTTAAATTGTAATCTGTGATGCTCAGATGGTCTCTGTTAGTGAACTGTACAGAGCAGCAGACCGATTTCATGACATACACTAGAAAAACTTGTGTTACAGGACTTGTACTGTTTTATGTGTTTTTTTCATTGGAGGTCTTTGTCCCATGTTGTGCCTCAGGGTGTTGGAAGGGTGTTTGAAGAAAGTGCCAAAGCAAGAAAGGCAGTAAGATTTCTGAGAGAGATAAAGGCCATCTGATTCAACATGTCTGTCTTTTAAAAATTCATTGTTGCCCTAACTTCCTCCTTTTTGTTACCTTCGCTTTAAGAAATAATGTATTTCATTAGTTGTAAATCTCTTGCTTGCTTGCATTTGTAACTTATTTGTGTTTCTCTTGTATTTGTATTTAATTTCTCAAAATCTGGTAATTGGAGCATTTGTTCCAGATGTACAAAAAATATGGCACCATATCTTCTGAAGCAGTCAGTATTCACATTAGAAAAGTAATAGTGGAGTGGATGCCGGATCTCTCTTCAGAATCTGACCCACAGTTTAAAAACAGTAGATTCAATCAATGTGCCAGCTGTGAAACCTCCCCCTAGTAGTAAATTTGTGTAGTTACCTGGAAGGTCAAAATGAAAGCAAAAGGGCTAGATAGTCATAAAAATGAAAGGGAAGATGTCCCTGATCTGAATTATTTACAGGCAAAACATCAAATGACATCTTCCCAGGAAGTTCAGTGAACACCCTGTTAATGTCAACAAGACACTGCTTTTTATTATCTTCCCTTTTTCTCTTTTCAAGCACATGGATTTCTAATTTTCTACAATCTTCTCAGAATCAGAAGAGGTGTTAAACTTGCTAGGGAAATCCTGAAAGTTCTGCATTTTCATTGGAAAAAGCCTATCAGCTTCATATTACACATAGTTGCAAACCACTGCATTAGGTACATGTGTCCTCCAACACATACGTATGAAGACTTATGACAGACCAAATAAACGCTGTAAAAACTCCTGCTGCTCCCTGTATGTCAGCCTGCAACTTTGATCTTCCTCTCTTGATAGACAGTAACACTGTAGAGGCTTCCTGCTGTGTGATTCGATGGTCCAGGTTTATATAGAAAACCAGAAGCGCACTGCAAGTTAGTTGTGTTTTACAGTAGTGATGTGGCAATTAGAAATTACTGCTAGAAGTGGTGTTTTCATATTCCTAAGACTTTTCTGGACCCAGCATTTTGCCTGCATAAGTATACTCTGTTAGTTACCTTCCCTGGCATCCAGGTATTTTAAAGAAACTGAAAGATAAGCCTCGCTCTGTGCTTATGCAAGCAATGTGATTTCGTCTTTGTATAAGGGGTCTTCTGGCAGAAGGAGCTTGCCTTTGTTACCAGTTTAGATCAAATGAAGCCCTGGCTGATAGCCTGCAGAAAAACAGCCAACCACAGCTTCCATGTAGACTCATATCTCTAGTGACCTTACGCCATTTTTCTTGGAAGTCCCACCTTTCTCTGAAATTCAGTCTCACTGAAACTGAAATTCTGGTCTGGTCTCTCAGTTGTTCATTTCTGGCTCTTTTGAAAACTGCCCTGGTGCCACATCTCCAGTTCCACACAAGGGCTGTGTTTCCTCCCTTGATGCCATCTGTCCCCATTGCTGACTCTACTAACAGAACCCATTTTTGTGTCCTTGTCTTCCCTCGTTTTGTTTACTGCAGCTTTCTCCTGGTCAGAACTTATAGTGCTCAAAGCTCACAGTCTGTTAAAGCCATTTCCCTCTCCCACTATGAATTTAAGGATGTAATCTAAATCACTTTCTTTTATTAGGATATTTAAGTGTATGTGCGTAAACAATACCTGTGGTGGAAGTGCCACAATCATTGTGTTTTTTGGAGCAAACAGAATAATATACACAAGAATCTTGCACTGGAAGAAGGGCATTTTTGTATAGACTGATACTATCCTTTGGGAAAGGACTGGAAAAGGAAAATTGACAGATGACACAGGGACCAGGACGGGACTTCTTGGTCAACATGTGTAGTCCCTGTCATTGTAGGCAATTGCATCATATAAACCCTTTCATATTAGATATGTTCATGATAGAGAACATATTTCTGCCCGGGCTTATTGTTTGTAGGTTGCACAGCAAACAGCTGGTCATTCTTAAATGTAATCATTTTGTAAAAAATATTTTAGGTTTTCATTTGGAAAGCAAGACATTTTTCAAAGGTGCAAGAAAAGTGCACTAAAAAAYAAAGATATTCTTTAGCAGTAGGTTAAGGTAATCTTGACAATGTTCTTTATATGGAGGAAGAGCAGGATTTTCTCCTTTGCAGTCCAAGTGTGCACCCGTGTCATCAAAAGAACTGTTATGCAACGTGGGGGAGACCTCTTTAGGTCTGTTCCTCCGTAAATGGTTTAAATCCCTTTCAACAATGTATGTTGATTAATACAAACATTAATCAACAGATACAACATAGGTGGAAATCCAAAGAACATGGGGGGTTCTATTTATTTAAAAGCATAATGATGCATTTCATTTATCAAATCCCTGTTTTTCTTGTGTACAGTAAATCAGTTCATTATTGGATTTCAGTATTCATCTCTCTTAAGGAAAGCAAGAAGCAGGGCATACCAAATTCTTGATGTCCTTTATGTTAAAAAGTGAAGTCAGTTCTGAACACACCCTCTACAAACTTGCTAGCACAATTTATTTCAGAATGAATCTGTTAGAATTCTATCATCTAGAGCATTTGAATTTGATGATAAATACTTACTTTTATTTCAGTAGTAATGTACAGCTAGTAATTTTTACTATACTGCTTTGTTTTGTACATTGTAGTGCACACTTTAAATTTAGAAACAACAGATATTTTCCTGGTTTGTAGATCAACAAAGGAAAAAATAAATGCTGTTCCTATTCACTATCATAAGTGAGATTTAAAAACACAGTTAGTGTACGCTGCTAATCTAAGAGAATTAAGACAGCGATGAAGTTTGCTTTAAGCAGAACTGTTCTTGTACAGTCTATTTCTGTGACAAGCACAGATGACTAAAACATGAATGAGAAATCTAAATTCAAGGAGACAAAATATTTTGCCAAGCTCTACGAAGAGCTGGCTGGTTTGGACACATGTATGGCTCTCAGCTTTCTAATACTGTGGACTACTTCCTCAAATGTTTCCCTGCCAAATTCAATGGGATTCTCCAGTTTTATACCATCTGAGAGTATGTGTATGGGAAATGTGTGTATCAGAAGAGTTCAGCACAACCTAATAAGGACCTGACTCTGCCTATGCTTCCTTTACAGTACTACAAGTCAGCAGAGTTATTCCCAATTTACTTAGATGCAAGTAAAATCAAAGTAGGAATCCCTGGGATTTAAACCATGAGGTTTTTCACTTTTACTTTAAAAGCAGTTTATAGGAACAGGAGCAGGACTTGAAGAGACTTCTAAGCAAACCGGTGTTTATGTGAATGTATCACAGTTCTTTCAGTAAAACTGCCTGGAATTTGTTAAAAATACTCATGTTTCCAAACAGATGTGGAAATGTGTAAGCAGTAGTTAAAAAATAAAAATATGACTATCACTAATGGTGCTTTTCACCAACATTAAAGCAAGTCCAGAAATGCAGGAAGCAATTAATTTACATAAAAGCGGGACCTGAAATAATTAGAAAAAATTAATGCTGTTTTCTTTTATGTTCATTTGCAGTTTGTTCTCCTTTACCTTGTTCAGTCCTAGCTTATGTTAGTGTTCTGTTGTACAGTTCACTCAGTCTTTTTCTCCACCATGTGGGCTTCATTCAGATTCAACTCAAGGCCAGGATTTCAGGACTCTTCTACATCCATCCCAAAGCTTAGCCAGAAGTGAAGATTCCACATTAAAAAAATACAAAGGTTCGGCTATAATACAGTATAAATAAATATTTGAACTACTCTGCTGTACTACCACTCAGTGACTCATTGCTTTACAAATGCTACTGGTACGAC
Source organism: Phoebastria nigripes (assembly GCA_035582835.1). Lineage (NCBI taxonomy): Eukaryota > Metazoa > Chordata > Aves > Procellariiformes > Diomedeidae > Phoebastria > Phoebastria nigripes. Next base: position 2,025,108 of record JAYKAV010003410.1, on the reverse strand, counting down.
TGTCATAAAATAAACCACATGTTCTTGTGTGGTAGGTAGAAAAATATTTTCTTAGCCCTTTTACAGCAAAGTGGTAAACTTGAGCACAAAGAAGTGAAAGCCTAGGTTTTGGGGAGCTGTTCGTCACTCGGTGGTTTCCATAGGTGCTGAGGACTTAGGATTTCAATGTGAGCACGAGCTTCAGCTGTTCAGAGAGGCTTTACCAACTTCATGTGACAACTGAGGAGAATTGTCTGAGGGCAGCTTGCTGGCTTTGCAAAGCTTATGTGCCAGGGAGAAGATAAGAGACAACAGGAGGGTACAGCATATTGGGGGGGGTACAAGGTGATACTGGTCAGTCTAAGTGGCCATTGTACAACACACTCTCCTTACCAAAGTTTTTGAAGTGAATTTTACAGTGATCTTTGAAGGAGGACAATGTAATAGCTTTGCAGATATTTTCAAGGAACATGCCCTGTATTGAAATGATAGCTTGGTAAAAATTAAGGCTCTGTGTTGGAAAACAGGACAAATGGACAATTAGAGCATGTATTAGGTAGTTACTCCACGAGACGGGATGTGGAATAGCAATTTTTGGGTATGGTGTGTAAAGAAACTCCAGTGACAGTATGTGTTTTCTAGCTACTGTACACAGGGAGACGCAAGTATTTTTGAAATGATCAATACGTATTTGACAGAGCAGCAAGTCAAAAAGAACTCCCAGCTCAGAGGCCTGAACGTGAAGGAGGATGGTAATCTCTCGCCCATCACTGAGACAGGAGGGAGAGGAAAGTGAAGAACTCTGTCCGTGTTATATTAATGGCTGGACAGGGATAAAGAAATGTCAGAAGGATAAATCGTATATCCATTCCATGCTTTCTATCCAAACTAGAATAGGAAGCAACTGGTTTGGAGCATCCATATAGCAAAGGTAGTAACTGTCAACTTTGTGAATAATACCATGCAGGGATAGGTTTTAGAAGGAAAGGGCTAAAAATAGTTAACTTTATACAATATAGAAGGTTGAGGGGCGATCCTTTGAGTGAAAAGCTGAAGTAGCAGTTTGTAAAGTAGTGGGATAATAAGAAAAGAAGTCATGAAACACAAAGGTTTCTTTCAGAATTCAGTAGAATTCTTCATTTTCTTGGTTACACCAATGAAGATAATGTGATGACAGAATACAGAAATGAGCCAAAAAGAAAGGTAGAACAGAAAAAAGGAATAAAGAAACATGCTTTAGGCAACTATAATGGCATGATAGGAGCACAGAATTTTACAAGTAAGTATCCAGGATACCACTGCAACATCACAGACAAATGGCACATAAAATTTCAAAAATTATCTGTGAAAGAGTAATTGTCAAAAAGGAAGAATAATACATCATTATCCCTCAGAAATAGCATTCAGATGAGCAGGGTCAGTAGGCCAAGTTCTGTCCTCAATTATTGCATTGGTTTTCACTGCAGATTTAATTTGTGTTTGAGATCTGAATTCTGTCCAGTGGAAAACCAACTTACTACTGGTGCCTGGAAGGAACAAACTATCTTACGGACAGTAGTAAAGGCAGTTATGAAAGCTGTCACTGTTCATCAGATGGATGCATTTTAAATCATCTGAGAGTGCAGCTAGTTAGAAATCTGCATTTAAAAAGTGGGGACAGTGCTCTAAACGTGGAGATGCAAAGGCATAAAAGCATATTCATTGATATTTAACAGAAGAGTGTGTTTTGGAGCAATTAGATGGACTCTGTGTGAGGAGGACGTTTGCTTACAGTGTGGATGAAAGGCACTAACACATCTGTGCTTGTACAAATGTCTGCAGTGAGTCAGACTGACTACACCACACTGCGTGGCAGGCTCTGGCCGCATGCTACCGTGAAACTCCTCTGGCAATGGTAGAGTCCCCCAGGAGCTGCTATCAGAGCGGCGTGCTGCAGAGGAGACAATCACAGGTTACCCTTCTGCTGTCCTCAGGCCCTAGATCCTCTTGAAAGCTGACTTTGGCAACAGATGGTCATCATTCCTCAACCTCAGTGAGTCCAGTTTCAGCCTTGGTAATTCACACAAGCTAAGGAAGTGTTAATTGATGAGTCCCGAGTTCTTTTAGACCGTCATTATTCCTGATGATAGGGTTTCAGCCAAGTGTTGGCAGTACTTCCAGCCGCAGGGGTTGCTATAGGCTAGAATCCATTACTCCTTCCAACGAGGTCCCAAGAAACGACACCAGGGTTTCTCTGACGGAGAGGAACAGATCTTGCCATCCTGCTCAAAATGCCTGCCAGATCACTCCAAGGGTTACCGTGGAGGCATGTGCCACATCTCCATGCTGATGGCTATCCTCTCTTTCTGTTGATAGATCATGCAGACGTATCAAGCGTCAGGGTGAGACTGGAACTCTGATGAAGCTGAGGAACCATCTAGAAATGTTTGTGCTCGAAGCAGTATTGAATATGTAAGTAGTGAATATATTACTGAGGAAATTTTCCATGTATTTGTTAGTCAGATTCCTAACTTGGCAGTTGTGTTAATACCTCAGCTGCTCCTGGATGCATTTACAGCAATGATGTGGCAAAGGCCTTTGTTCCATGTGCCTCTGTAGAATGGGGCACTATATTTTTATAACTGTAGGGTTTCTGAGTTTTATTCCCTACATTTGTCTCACTGGGATTAGGCTAGTGTATGTTCTCTCCGTGGCACTATGCCAGTCACAAACTGAAGCTGCGGAAGGCTGCAGCTGTCTGCTTGTTATTAATTGAGGGTTAGTGCAGAGACCAACATACATTGGTGCTCCAACACCCATACTGTTTTCCAGATACTTTAGGAATGGAAGCTTAAATTCACACTTTAGTATAAGAAACCTCTGGGTCACACTTAATACTAAGATCCCACTTGCAAATGGTTTATGAAATTACAAAAAGGAGGTTTAACAAATGGCTAATAAGTTGTTAGAGACTCTTACAAATCTTGCACCTAATTAGTCTTCTAATTCTAATGAGTCCATGATAATCTTCTGATGTCCTCGCTGCCATCCCTAGCACAAACTATACATATAGTCAAATGCTGGAACAAATGTTCAGAGAGACTGTAGAATATCCATCCTTGGAGATACTCAGAACTTGACTGAACAAGACCCTGAGTAACCTAATTAAGTTGGTGCTGCTTTAAGCAAGGGTTTGGATCACATGATCTCCAAAAGTCCCTTCCAACCTGAATTATTCTATAATTCTACAATACATAAATTTTGCCTAAAAGATTTACTAATAATTTACTAATTCTTTATTAATTCTTTTCCACTTGGAAAAGCTGCTCCATTTGGAAAACTGAATTCTGTGCAATCTGTGGAAGTGGGTGTATGAACTGACTCAATTAAGCTGAGTTTAGATTTACCAGGCAGCTGGAAGGGAGTTTCCCACAAGGAGCTCTGAACTTCCTTCTTTCCTTGACCTGACATTATCAGGGTTTGTTGACTTTCAGGTCATATGGCAAGAGCAATCTACTCTCTGAGATGTACAAGGGAGAGATGGGTTGGAGGACCAAGGTCAGCTGATCACAAGGTTAAAAAGATATTCTTAGTCATTAAATGGACATTTTTTAATACTGAGATGCATTGTGAAGTAATTATTCAGTGTATTTTCAGTTTTGTATGAACTGTTTGTATGAACATTCAGTATTTATGGTATAAGCAGAGCAAGGAATGTGCTAAGTTGGGGTGTGAACATACAACATGCTCCATGATAGCAGCTATATATTTGCTTTTCATCCAATATGAAGGAATTAAAGACAGGGATAAGAGGGACAAGTTACCATACATTTACCACAAAGATAAGAGGAAACATGCTAATAAAAATACACTTGTAGTTCTTGTACCTATCCTGGAGGTTTGTGCAGAGACAGTAACAGAATGGCTCCACAGGACAGGATGCTTAAACGGGGCTTGAAAGTCTGAGTTTCTGCTTCTAGCCCTCCTCGCCACCTCAGCTGTTCTCTTCATTTTTATGTGCCTTATCTGAAAAGAACACCCTCTCTGTGAAGTGATTTCAGACCTGGCGTTGAAAATAGGAAAGGTGCATTGAAATAAATTCTTATGTACAGCAGTCTACAAAATGAAAATTTTGGTGAAGCAAATCTGTTTTGAAGCCTAGTAAGCAATATAAAAATAGGGAAAAAACCCAAGATGAACTTGTGCTGAATATCTGCATTTAGTATTTGTGCTAGCTGCTGCTTGTGTTTAGCAGTTTTGTAGTAGATTATGCAGTATAATGTCCTGACAAGACCAAAAGGTTCCCAGCACACTTGGGAGGGGTAAGAGACTCATAAGATGAATACACATTTCCTTTTGCTGAGAAAAAGAATACACCTGGATTAGATGGCTCTGGAATTACATAAGGAATTTCTGATCACACATCAACCTTTCTTTTTCTCCAAAGAGCAGTTGTGTACAAAGGCATACATAGAAAAAATAAAGTAGAAGTAAACAGTGACACCCATGACGGGGGAGTGTTATATTCTTACTACTTCAACAGAAATACTGGCAAATATTGGGGAAAGTATTGCTTTTATTATGCTTGCCAGCTGTAGCCTAATGAATGAACATAAACCTTACGCTTTTGGAATATTTTTCGGGATATTAACTAAACTTGGTAAGATATCTAGAACACAACTAAACTTGCCCTCCAGATAAGAGGAAGAAAGTATTTTATGTTTTGATGTTTTGAAGATTTCAAGATGATATGCACATGGTTAAAGTTTTTAGTTTAATTCTAAGGAAACAAGAAACTTCAGGTGGTCATGGAAGAAGGACTTAAACAAACTGACAGTTTGTCTTTAAATAATCAGAGAATTTCCCTGGAGAGTATATATTTCCCCAGTTACTACTCTGAAATGTTATTTTCATAGTTACAAAGCACCATGCAAATCTATCCTACTAAATGGATACTAATGATCATTACTATTATTTAACAGCATAACAGGTGGAACTCGGAGCAGTGAGCGCTTTCCTTTAATATGTAGTGTGCCACAATGTTTTACTTGTTCTTAAAATTAAATGGGCAGAATATGTTAATCACAAAATCTAGTACAGGGTGTCTGTCAGATCAGTGCTAATGATTGCTTAGTGTGCCCCAAAGACAAAGATGTTAGTTTTGCACTATAAAAATTCGGTGTTATTCTGGAAAAGACCTTGCCCTTCGCTGTTGAAAGTCACAGGCAGTATTCAGAATATGCACTGCGCAGTACAGGGCACATGGAACACACGCAGTACTGTATGCTACACTATCTTTACAATTCCTGCCTTGTTGATTCAGTTAATGCACACAATTACAAATAGTCAGTGCAGATTTTAAAAGGCAAGTTTGCACCTATGAATTACTTTTAAAGGGAATCTGAGATATTTTACAACACGTGTAAGGATATACGCTAGTTAGATGACAGCCACTGGGGAAAATGAATGGGGAACGTTCTTCACTTTCTCTAAATGGCTAGAAAGAGTCTTCTGAAGGTGACAGTATGGGAGAACAAAGTGTATGAATCACCTGTACATCTCCTACATTTTGTTGGAAATTTTTCTTACTCAGGTGAGCACTCTGAGGTGTTTAGTAACTTCCTCTGATGGCCATATAATATGAAATCATTTTTATTCGAGATAATCAAAATGTCTGAAATCTTCCCACTTTCAGTTGTTTGGTGATGTACTTTCTTATTTTTTTTAAACCTTTCATAATACTATACATATTAACAATAGAGAGTTCTGTCCAAGTTAATCAATAAGCCACTTCAGTTTTGTGTAAGGAACATAATCGCATTTTTTCTTCAACATAAAAACCTGTTTGGCTTCAGTTTTTTTATGGTAGATATTTAGAAAGCAAAGAGATTTTTCAGGCTCTCTTCTACCCCAGAGTTTGTCTTTTAGGATCTAGGTTCTTTCCCCTGTCTAATGCCTGTCTAGTTACAGGACTCATAAGTCAGCAATATGAAATCTAATTATGTAAGTAATTGTGGGCATTGTTCAATGAATGGCATCCTGTGATAATCTAAATATGCTGCATGTACAGTGAGAAAATTTATGATTCTAAAGAATTAGAGTCTGGAATAGTTTGTTATTTGTAACAGTATAAAGTATTGAAAATTTCTGCTACGTGAGAGTGATATGCACTTTATAGTTTATTCACACACTACAACTCATTCTTGAACAGTTGGTCACCATGCCTTTCTTAAAACTAGATTTTTAACCACTGTTTAAAATAAAAAGCTAATAATATCCTGTTCATCAGATGTTCTAATAGTAATGGTGAAAGAGACTCTGCATGTTTGAGCTTGAGCTTTCTAGCATTTTACGTGTTTATTGTGTAGTATAGTCTAAAAATGAAAAATACAAAACCATTAAAATAATAGCGACCTTCCAGAGTGAATGACATATGATACCACAAAATTTTTTTCAATGTCACCAAAGTTTTCCTTTTTTGAGAAATGATTAGTCTGTGGCTATAAAACTTTTGGGGATGTAGTGTCTTGATAACATTTTGAAAAAAAATAGAATAAAACTAGAATACAGATCTAGAATAAGTTTTATATACCGCAGCACCGATGAAGTACCAATGCCACTTCCATTTAAGAGGAACCTATTTCAGTATGATGGCCCAGACTTGATTATTCATCTGTCATGACATTACTTACAGGCTCACAAGTTCACAGATTTGAAGGCCAGAAGGGACAATTATATCCATCTAGCCTGTCTTGGATTACACAGGAATGTTTTTCATTCAGCAGTTCCGCACCAGGTCCCGAATTCTGATTTAAACAACATCTATTAGAAAATCATCGCATCTTAATTTGAAGTGATTCACAGAAAGTGCACCATTGCTGTTAGTGAATCTTTCTAAGTGCTATAAATAAAATGCTATAACCTTAATGTTAAAAAGTGCGTCTCATTTCTAATTTATGAAAAGTAAACTTCCAGCCACAGGCACCTTTTATATCTCTGTTAGCTAATTTAATTTTTCAAACCTTAAATCCTGCAAAGTGGTTTGCAGCTAACTGAACAGATGGTCTCCATATTTCTTTCAGTTTTGAAAAATTTGGGTGCTAATGTGATGGCTCTGTCTAAAATTTTGTAGCTGCTTCAGAAGCCATATTCTAAAATTTCATCATAAGTGTTAGGGTTCATCACTTGGGTTTAAAGTTCAAATTCACGTTGTTTCATATAATTTTGAGGGAGAACATTTTTATGAAGTGCAGGACTATAATAACTGCATTCACCAGATCAATATAAGTCACTTATTTTCTTTGCTTTATCACTTTTAAAAAAATAATGCACCTCCTAAAGAAAGCACAATTTTGACTAAAGAAAAAGGAAAAATTAAATGTAAGGAAGATGTGCAGTGTTCAGTTCTGTGCCCCAGTTTTATTCCTGCTATGGAAAAAGTTTACTACTCATTGTCTTAAATCTGTACCCATGTGTTCAGTCATATGGACAAAGAGAACCGTTTTCCCCTGTGCTATACTGATCATTGCATACAACTATATAATTACCCACATCTGTCTACAAACTGCTTTACATCTGCATAAATCTGTACCCTTTCTGAAACAGGACAACAATATCCTCATCAGTTTGTGAAAAATTCAAGTGCTAAATATTTATTTGAATTTATTTAGAGTCATAATACTACACAAGTGCAAAATCTTAAAAAGAAGTCATATATGAAAGTTACACATGCTGTAAAAATTTAATAATCTACCTTTAAAAAAATTAAATTTTCAGTGTTTGGGTTTTTTAAAACCACATGCTATGAATTCAAAAATACCAATTAAAGAAATTAAAACAGAACACTTCAGGAATGTTCTGAAAGCAGGCATATAAAGCACTGATCAAATTTAAGGAAAGAGTTTAAATACTTTTGAGTTTACTGGTTTGTATATTTTTTTACCATGGTAAAGTACATTCAAGTCTTTTTATCCAAAGGATTAGTATCCTTTGGATACATGTGCCCGAAAATAAGAAAGGAATTGGTTTTGCTGACCTGAGAAACCATTCACCAGGCACAAGTGATTCACCATAAAATGTGCTGTGGGAAATGAAGAAGTAACAGTATTTTCTTCTCAACCTCAAACTTATTAAATAGTTTGTTGAGACTGTTGGGGTATGTAAAAGGACTGCTGTCACTTTAGAGCAGACAGCGAACCAAAAATTACATGATTTTCTCAAACGAAATTCATGACTAGTGAATCAATTTCTACTCAAACAACCCAGTTCTGCATTTCAGAGATCAGGGAACTCCATGGGGTAAATTCAGTCAGTAGTTTGCATTAGTGGTACATGAGCTCACTGGTCCAGGGCAGCCAAGTATGAATGAGATTTTCATTCACTGATGAAAGTACATAAGCTACATTTCCCTGTCCTTATAATACTTTTGTAGCCTACCTGAAAGCTGTACATATTGAGCTTAATTTTGAAGACAAATTTCTGTGGACTCAGCTGTGGACAACCTGTCTCACCTTCCAAGCTTCCCTACGCGTGGAGGCAGCACAGAGAGGCAGTGGGGTGCCAGAGAGGTGGAGATGGGCAGTGGGGGTTGCGGGGCTGCTGGATGACTTCCCAAAGACAAGGCCAGCAACATCCAGGGAAATTCCACTAGGCAGTACAAAGGRAAGGGATGGGATGGGAAGAGCACAGAGCAGGACTGAGCACAGGTGAGGAAGTGCCTTAGAGCCTTCAGAGTAGAACAAGCAGTTTGGGATTAGGAATGATCTTGAAATCACTGTACATATTGCCTGAATTCTATGTCACTGCCGGTGAAGAAAGTGACTGCCTTATCCATATGTCACATGGGAGATTTACTACTTCCTTGAGCTACACACACACAAAAATGAGCATGACAGATCTATCATAAGGAAAGGCACAGCAATCCTGTTGTGTTCTAGGATGACTTCATTCTCCTGAAAGAGCACCACAACCTTTTGTACCATGAGCATTCTGGAAAGTTGTGAATATTTTCACTTAAGGGCCAGACCCTCAGGTATGTTTTGGTTTTAGATAGCTGAAAACCTTTTCAAAAGGCTTCATAAAAAAGGAAGGGAAAGATAGCTTTACCAAATAGAAGGATAGCATTAATTTTTTAAATATACATAAATTATGTTCCTGTGACAGCAGAACCTAGCATATCAGACATTTCCCTAATCATCTGAGTCAAAAGCTATAGATTATGTCTTAGTAGAAATCACAAAGCATTACACCACTGGTAGATTCTGATATGTTATGTAAACAGTGTTATACTCCTAGCTATGCACAACCAAATCTCTCCAGCACTGTAACAAGCAAGGTCAACTTGGTTAGTTGAAGTTCTGTTTTTTAAATGACTTTTATGAAAATATTTAGCCCTAGGGCTTTTAATTTTCTTGGTCTATCTACCATATTTCTCAGCTTTTGGTATTAAAGCACACTGGAATAATTTTATAAAAGTAATTTTTTAGTATTTCAGTGTTCCAAAGTAGACTGTCCAAGAATATATAATTTACAATACATGTCCATTAATAAAACTGTACTGTAACCAGAAAATAGGCGTGATAGTACTTTTCTTTTAAAATGATACCAGTTCATCACCCTGAGTCATTTTTAGGTTTCTATGGTGAATGTTTTTTCTGCAGAGGAGGCCTGAGAGTTTGCTGGCTGACTCCAGTGCATTTTCAGTCCTAACCACTATGGGAGATAGGTTTTAGAAATCCTTTCCAGAAGCAACCTTTAACTTTAGGAGGAGAGGGTGAGAACCCTGCTCACTGTAAGATAGAGTCTGATCCAGATATCCATTTCTTTCGATGAGAGTGATTATATGACATGGCTGACTGTGATGAGGAGTTGATAGCTATGACTGTAGAATTAATAACTTAGGAGATCTCCTTCCATCCTGCTTTGCTAAAAGTGAGATAAATGGTGCTGCAATAAATTTTGCCCTTTGAAGGTCAGTGTCCACGTTGCACATGAAACGAATCCTTGCCATTCATGTTTTACAAGAACAATTTTAACATTCATGAACGTTTCAGCTTTAACCATGTGATGAGTTTGGTTAACAAAAACGCCAACTCCTTATCTTCTGTGGGTACTTATTTCACAAAGCAAATCAGTTTGTTTCTACATGAATATGGACCTCCTGGACTTCTGTGAACCTCTGTGAACATGGTGATCTGGGGCAGTGGAAGCCATTTGCAGTACAAAGTCATTTAAGCTCCATTCAGAGAAGTCTGATCAACTTGATGCTGAAAACAGCTGCTAAAGCGGGTGAGCTACTTACACTAGGGTTGCTGATGTTGCTGAAATTGGTGCAGTATGGAACTGGTGCAGTTTTTTAGAGCTCTACAGTGTACAAGGCTCAAAGGTCAGACTGAGAGCACTGCTTTGCAGGACTGAGAACTCCAAAGAAACTCTCAGTCCTATATAGGATTTATTAAGCTCATTAAAATAACACCCAGTCCTAAATGAGCCACAGCTTTACTTGCTCTCTGTTGTGGCTCTTGAAACTCAGAGAGTGTGATTCCCTCACACAATAGCAGCGAGAAGCCACAGATCGAAAGCAGCTGCCACCATGTTTGCAAAGGGGAACGTGCTCCTGACAGTCTGCAGTTTCTGTCCCAGAAGTGCTGCAGCTACCGGTTTACCCCATTCAGAGATGTCTCTGTTTGAGTCAGAGGTTCAAGTAACCTTCTGAGAAATGGAGCTAAAGACTAGTCACTTCAAAAGAAAAAAAAACCCCAAACTGACTGTAGAACAGCCTTGGTTCATTCTCTGTCTCCCTCAGTTACACTGTATCTGTCACTGCAAAGCCCTATTACACTCCTGTATAATCAGAGGGGGAATGAAAAGGTAGGTCTTGCTATCAGTTCTTCTGTGAGATCTAAGGCTTATCACGCAGTTCCTTTGCTAACCCGAAGGCTTACTACTCAAGTACTTTCCAAATCTTGAATAAGTGATATATCAAATACTAAATATCTGTAGGCAATCCCCAGATATCCCCTCGATGCCTGTAAAAGTGTATGCATTTAAATACACATTCAAAACATACCTTTGTGATTCTCACTACTAAACAACATCCTCAGTGTGTAACCCTGCACTTTGAGAGATCAACTGCCATTAGACTGCAACTTTTGATTACCGGAGATGCTTGTCATCTTGGAATGGCTGCCTTTTGGTGGTAATAGGAGCAACAGCAGCTGGACATGAAGTTGTTTAGGGAAAAGAAAGATGTTTAGGGAAAGTTCTGTTAGAGCTGTTCTGAGCTGCACAAAAACCTAGAATTAATAAGGGAATCTAGAAATTTTACAGAAGTGTTATGTTAAGGCAGAAATTATTTCAGTTACCTAAGGAATTCTGCCTTGTGGCTTGGGGATAAAACAGCATTAAAGAATGCTGTTCTTGGTTTCTGAACTGTACTTTGGACATATATCTTGAAACGGACTGTGGAAAATCAAGGGGTGTATATTCTAAGATATAACAGCAATGCAGACTGCATATCCAAAATAAAAGAGTAGTTTACACATCTTAATTGATCAGTAAGCAAGACTTTTTTCCCTGCATACTAAATAGGCTACAAGAGCAGCAGTTAATAGCAGGGGAGGAAAACTGCATCATTCATGGTACAAATAGAAGGTCCAGTTCACATTAAAAAGAGACCTGCCTTTGTCTTCTAAACATAGCAGGTTGTCAGTGGTATTTGATATGAGTAGATGAAGCACAAAAAATAACAGCAGCACAGTTGCAGAACAATTCAAATCACGGCCCACAGTAGCTTGTCAATAAGTGGTAACCACGCACACACTTGATACCACTTCTAAGAGTGAGAAATGTGGTATTACTGGCACTCACTAGAAATACTATAAGTCATGTCATGTCAGAAAGCCAAAGCGTAGGATGGTCAAACAATGCAGGAAAAAGATCCAGCATCCTTTGTGGTGTTCATGACAAAGCTAGGCGACATGTTATTCAATTGGGAGAAGCAGCAGTCTTCCATCAATTCTCCTAGCAATTCCTTGAAGCTTTCTGAGGCAGCAAGAACAACAGTTCATACAAGATTATGAACTACAACAGGCAATCCACGTGTTGAGCCATGATGAATGCTCTTTGATGAAAGTGCATTCTATCAGTGTAACGGAAGACTGATGAGAATAATAATCCAAAGCTTGTGATGTGTACAATGAAAAAAAAAAAAAGGGTGTCTTCCTTGGAGCTTGGAATTTTTGTTATCTTGATCCAACTTGATAAATGCCATACAACATACTGTTTGCATAGGCCTTAGTCAGCAGGGAGAGATGACAAGGCCACCTTGGCACTCCTGCTTTAATCTGTCACCTGATGCAAGTGCATGCCAATGCATGGGAAAGGCACTGGAGGTCATTCGCTGCTGGTGAGAAGGCAGCGGGGAAGACGGCAGGATGGCGGTGGATGAGTCTTCTTCCAAAGGCCTCCGAACAGTCTTTGCTGACTGAGGACACGGGATGGGCAGAGCACTCTGATACTCCTTAGCTGCCATCAGGTCACACAGGCAGCCTGCCCACTGCGTAGTCTGATGGTGTATTTATACTTCAGCTTCCCCAGAAGTACTAACACATCAGTATTATGTACAAAACAGCAGGTTCTAAACCACAGGGAAGTCAGAGGAAGGAGCTGATCCAAATCACCTGGGCTCTGAAGGCATTGCTCGGCTCTGTGATACCAGTTTTGCTCTGAGAGACCCACAATTCCCACAGTTAATTGACGATTGCCATTCTTGACACCAAGAGGCAAATAAAATGTGGCACTCAGAAGGCCATAAAAGCTGGCCAAGGGCCTCACCCTTTTTATTTTATTAAGAAACGTGAGTGTTTCTGTGGGTGTAAAGTAAAAGAGATGCTATTTCCCTGGTATATGTAAAAATACATTATCAAACGCAGCTTTCTCTGGGGTTTCTATTGCATCTTTTGTGTATCATCAGTGCACAGATGATTAGGGCTTCTATTGTACATAAGACATTATCAGGCCATAAGGGTAACAGGAACATTCAGTGTTACTAAGTTTTGCAGCCTGAATTGTCTATTTTTTATTTAATTGCCTGTCTCATACTTTTTTTTTTTTACATATACAGAAAAGCAGTCATTTTGCATTTCCACTGTAAAAACTAAAAAAACAAAAAAAACCCAAAAAACCACCCCTAAAAAAAAAAATTCACCTCTGCTGCTGCCAAAGAACTGAAGCTGATATCTATTGCTTCTTTCAGTTTCCTTTTACTTTTATCACTGTTTCTATACTGTGGTATATTTTGCTGACTATAGAAATACTGTATACTATTATGTATTATTCTGCATATTAGGTATATAATAGTGACTACTTGGATAAAACATTGTCAAGTTTTTCATCACCTCTACCATCTCCTTTTCTGACTGTTACAGTATGTCAGTTCTGACATTTCAGCACAGAAGAAAATTATGAACCAGTGGTAATGTTCACACAAGAGTGGAACTGCTTTTCAACTTTTCACATTTTTGGATCGTGAAAAGCTTGAGTTTGTGCACCCAGACTCTTATTACAGTCTCGCTTCCAGTTACTACAGTCAAATCGCAAAGTTTTAATTGTCCCTCATCAGCCAGTATTTATTCCTTCAGGAACTTCCAGGTTATTTCCCCTGGAGTCATGTGAAGATATTTTAGTACATAAATGTACTAAATGTACATAGTTTTCCCTATAATTCCTAGTACTTAATTTGGGACGCAGAAGGTCTCCATCCTCCTCCCTGTATGGATTTTGATACTTGAGTCATATTCCTATTTAATTTGAAGCTCTACTGTTATGCCATACCATTGCTGAACCTAAAAGGTTGCTACTTCCTCTGCTTAGGTAGAGATAAGTTCAATCACTTCTCATCAAAGAAGGTCTTCTCACGCTGTGTCATCCTAAATTCATGCATTCGCATTTGCACTGAAGTCCGCTATTCCTCCCTTACGTTAATCACCAAAAAACTTTGTGATCAACATCTTTGCAGTCTAAGAGTCTCAGAATCCATTTATGAGCCCAGTAAGCATTACCGTGCATTTTCTTTCCATGTGAACTGTATTTAGCAGGAATTCCCCAGCACCTTTCCTGTCAGATTTCCTGTGCTAAAACACCTGAAACCTGTCACAAAAACACTTCTGAAAGACAAATTCATCAGGTGTATTAATGTGATAATGGGATTTTATATTTTGCAAAACAGTCCCATCTCCAAAAAAGGAAATGATTTAACGGTTTCAAAAATATTATTAGAGCAAATTTCAACTGCATAACATTTAAAGGAAAGTCCATTAGCATAGTCAAACAAATTTTCTTTTTAAAAAAAAAGTAATGTCACACTTTATTTTGTAATATCTCTCTTATTACCAAAACTAATAAGATACATAAGCAAAGCTCTCTCCTTCGTAGTTAGCCTGACATCTGAGAACAGTTTACAATACCACTGCTCATTGCAGTGACTGCAAAGTGATGTCAAAAAAAGTTAATTTTGTACCTGTGGAAGAATTTGACAAGTTGAGCTGGTCAGTTAGAAATTAGACCATTTATGTTTCAGTATATTAGTAATCACCATTTCTGGAAAAAAAACCCAACACAATAGCGACTTGATGGGCTTGTTAAAAGTTTGTGGCTTTTTAATGTATATACAGGTAAGGCCTTTAAAGCTTGATAAATGTGTCTTAACAACCCTGTACAGCATTAAGGAAGCATACCAAGACCATCCAAAAATGTAAATACAGAAAAGTTGTGGATAAACCCTTTTAGATGCTGAAATGCTTTTCTCATAGAAGTAGGAGAAAGCTGGTTTTGTTCATTAGAAACATTTTGTTACATTAATATAACTTTCTAATAATACTGACTCAATCATTTGTCTCATTCCATGCATCTACTCAAATGTTTACTAGTTTATCTTTATCCCTTTTACCCCAGTTATTAGCCAGAGCTATGGCAATGAGCCAAAACTTCATTTTTATTATGCATGTTTGATTCAATGTTACTTCATCACCTCCTCCCTTCTTCTACTTTTGTTTGCTTCTACCACCTGTTGCATCTTGTTGGAAGTCTAGACTGTGAGGTCTCTAAAACAGAAACTGACTTTTTCTGTGTCGGAAACTGAACCCACTATTCTGATTTGTCCTTTAATTTGCAAGGATACTAACCGACGATGATTAGCAATTAGAATACCAGAATACAACTTGTAAGGCAAGTATGTTTGTGATCTCTGCAGACCGTTTCAACATCTTAGTCAATACCTATGTTTGTTTAATGACTGTAGTAAGTACAAAACTAAGAACTACCATACGAGGTCAGACTAAGGGTCCATTTAGCTCAACATGTTGTATATTCTAATAGAAATTAGTACTGGATGCTTAGGAAACAGCATCTGTTGAGTAAGTGCTGCCCTTGCTCTACCCTCCTAGCTTCTGGTGATTAGCAGTTTAAAGATTTTTTTTGTGCTGAAAGATATAAAGGCATCTATCCTCCAAGAAGCTGATTTACCATGCTTTGAAACCATTTACAGTTCTGACTTCCACAACATCCCATGGCAATGAATTCCAAGATTTAAATACTGTGAAGAACTGCTTCCTTTGTCTCAGTCATTTGCCTAATCATTTCATTTGCTGCATGCCTTTTCTTGTGCAATGAGAAATAGCATTCATCACTGAATTAACTAATCATCCCCCATTTGTCTTTTCTGTACCATTCACATCTTCCTCGATCACTTCTGCCAGCCAGAAAGTTGTCATAAGGTGTCTTTTCACTGACAGCCATTCCATACCTTGCAACACGCTGTTGGGCCTTCTCTGCATTACTACTAGTTCTGTGTTCTTCTTGAAGTGGGTGCAGTACAGCAGATGTGGAAGCACAATAGTATTCCCCAGTGACATGATGATGATCATCTTCTGTTTCATTCTCAATTGCTATTTTAATAACACGCAAAATTCTGTTTGCCTGAGGTTTACCTCTGATAAGCAGTAGTCTGGTCCCATGGACCGGACACCCATTAGGAGCTGGAACACATTTTCTGGTTTAGTTTCATCTGAAGGGAGTGCAGTTGCTGCTCTCCAGGACAGTTCTGTGATGCAAACGGAGATGTGGTAAATGGGGATCACAGGGAGATTCACTTCAAAAGCATGCACCTGATCCAAATTAAAATACTAATGTGGACACACCCAAAAACTTTCCACAATGATTCCAAGATCTCTCCTGAATAGTAACGGCTTCTTCAGGGCTCTTTGTTATGCATGTATAGTCAGGATTATTTTTCCTTTGATCATTAGCTTGCATTTATAAACACTGAATTTCACCTGCTGTCATCCAGCTCTTCACAGTCAACCTTTCTCTTGACAATGCTAATAATAATCTAGAAGTTATCAGCAGTAAATGTGATTATTTTCAAATAATTTATGATTCTGTTGTACAACACAGGTCCCAGTACTGATGTTTGGAAACTCTATCATAGCCAGCCTTCATTGCTTCCTCTCTGGGAACCAGGTAGTCCACGAGATGACCAATCCTTCTGGACCACAGCTTTGTTTCATTAGCAGCCGCTCCTGTGGGATCTTACAAGAAGGTTTTTTGAAAATCCATTTACACCAGCCAGAGCCATTCTTATCCAGATATTGACTAAGAGTTCTGTGAGATGTGCCTTTCCTCTAAAAATTCATGTTAACTCTTCTCCAAACCAAGACATGTTCACATAAATCTGCTGATTCTATTTCTTTTTATAGGTGCTACTAGTTTGCGTGCAATGGAGCTCAGACTTAGTGGTGTGTAGTCCCTTGTATCCCTTCTTAATCCATTGGGTGCTGAGCACATGTAAGTGATTACATTATTATAAGATGATTTCAAATAAACCCCACAAAATCTAAATAAATGCAGTGAAGTGCCTTATGGAAGAAAATATCCTCATTGTTCCTGTTTTGCCCCTCTGAAGGAATGGGCTGCGAGTTTTGTGGGTGGTCTGTGAGAAATCGAGCAAAGCCCAAGTGGGGCAACTGCTATTTTCAAAGAAAAGTGTCTTTCTGACAGATGTTTTCAATGCTGTTCTTGTTTTAGTGTTTTGTTGTAGTCTACTGATCATGCTGCTACCGTTTACAGTTTTGCAAGAGTCAACCTATTTCCCCTTCTTTGGTAAGCCACCACAAGAATCATTTTTTCCTACACAGTTCAATCATATCAAGTTATTGTGAAAGTTTTTAGAGACCTAACAGATTTGCAACAATATTTTATATTATGACTCATAATGAGATAATATTGAAATAGTATTGGAATCTACATTTTCTCTGTGTAATAGAAGAAAACAGACTGATGTGTATTTCCCTTCAGCTTTGCAATATTACCAGTCTAAAGTTTTGATAATAAACAAAGAGTGTGACATTGTTGTTCAACAGGCCAAAAGGATGATTTTCCTTTTGTCAAAACCAGAATATTGTTATTTGCATGAATGTAAAGCAAGCCAGCATTCACATACCCCACTACTAGTTGCCCTACATTGCCAATATTTCACTTTAAATTGTTTGATATATTATATTGTTCTAATAGTTTAAACATAAGGAACAGTTAACTATTTAATTAATCTTTTTTGTGCTGCAGAAATTGTCTGAAAAATATATGGGTAAGGAGGAACAACAAAAAGGGATTGCACTGATGAAAAGGTACAGAGCCAAGAAACTGTAATACTGCTAAAAGTCAAATGAATGGACAAAGAAATGCTATTTGCAGCATAGCTGGCCATCACAATTACTCCATTGATTTAAAAAAAAATAATTAGCCAATTTCTTTCAATATTAGATCACATTTAAATTTTGCCATTATTTGAACTGTCTCTCTAAAAATATTTTAACTTTCAGAAACAATTACTAAACAATGAGTTTATTGCTGGATTTTAATTTTGAATTAAAGACCAACCCAAAGTAAAACACTGTATCTGTCATTCAGTAAGTGTTACAAAAATTTATGTCATTTTAACCTTCAGATAGGTATGAACACTGAACCTGGACAAYGAAGGGAAGCATGTTCAGTTCAGTGTCTTTGGTGGTGGGAAAATCGTCACTGCATGTGTTTAGGCTTTCAAGAGAGATACAGAGTGTATTTTCAGTAGCCCTTCCAAGCAGGAGTATGCTTATGACATGTATCTTGAGATAAACTACACTTGATCTAGATACACCACTTCATCAAGATTGTAACAAAACTGTAACACGCATAAGAAATCAATTGGTTTTCAGTATCCCAAAATATGCCAAGCAGTTTACAATGTAATGAGGAAGTTGGAATCGTGGTAACAGAGTGACGTTGTAGGTAAACAAGACAGTCATTATGTGCATTGTAATGTTCCATATGCGGCTCGACACTGGAATTTCTTAGTAAGATAATGAATATTGCCAGAGTTATCCAGTTACACTTCTGAAACTTGCTCAGTATCTTTAATTTAGAGAACTATAAGACCCGGGCAGAAGGGACCTCAGGTTAACTCTTTGTTATTGGCTTTATACCTCAGTTTAACCTATTGTCCAGATGATTGCCCAGTTTAGGATTGAAGAATACTGTCTGCACTGCAAATCACACCTAATTGGGAATACAGTCCTGAAAACTTTCATCAGGCAGCAAGATTTCTAGATTTCTACTGACTGAGGGTAATATTGCTCACAGGTTACCTTATTTTGAGGACAGTTGTCTTCTAAAAACTGATTTTGATAATAGATCAATGACAATGTGTAAAGAAATAGCTGATTCTTCAAAATAGTTGTTAGTTTTCCACTAAAAAAAAAATGAGGTGTTACTTACAGATGACCAGATGCTTAGCTGGTGGGAACAAGCCCGGTATTACTGAAGTCAGCACTGCACCCATAGCTTGCCATTCTACAGAAGGAGTAGGCACTTAACTCTGTTCTATATTCCCCAGATCCTACTTCAAGTCACTGTTTTCTGCTTGTGAAACCAGTCTTGTTCCCAACATGGAACTGTTATATCAATAAAGAGGTTGATTTAAGTTCAGAAATAATAATGTTTACTTAAATATACCATCTTCTTGCAAGTCACCCCTGTCTTAGAAGATACAGGCGTGAAATACTTCAAAAATAGATTTCTGCTTTCCAGTTCAATAAGCAGGTTTAAGTATGTGTCTCTCCTAAAAAGCGACTCCATTGAAAGAGATGCAAGATGGAAAGACACAATGCTCAAAAACTTGCATTTCCTCACTAAAACAAAGACCATTTTCTAAACCCTGCATCTGCAAACCAAACCTAGCATCCAAAAGTTCAGGTGTGTTCTCTCCCATTTGCATGTCTCCACATGTAATAAGGATTCAGCAGGCCAAACTGTGCCATTATTATCTTCAAGTTTTGACTTTGCTGGTACCTGAGTGCAGGTATAAATGGGAGATGTTGTAACTCATCTGGAAATACATTATCTTCCTGGTGGATCATGTGAGCTAAAATAAACTGCAGCTCATTCTTACACAGCTGCATAAACAGACTAAGATTTAATTGAAACCTGTCACTATGGTGGACAAGCCTCCTATCCATGGGCATTGTATCATTTCAGTGAGAAGATGCCATTTTTTAAAACGTCACTTTTCCACACAGAGCAACACTTTAATGCAAAAACTGCTGAGTTTTAAAGACTGATTTTATTATTGTGATCCAGAAACATATGCATGTGACAGTCCCCTTCAGAGATTTAGCTATAATCTTTAGATCACTTACCTAAGGTGTTGTAATATAATCTGACACAATGTTAAAATAAGACTTTAGATTTCAACATCATCATCCCTGAATGTCTAATTGTGTTTATTGTATATAAACCCCCAAAATATTAAATAAAAAAAAGAAAAGCATCAGTCAGCTTCCTGAGCATCTCTATGATACTGATAACTGATTCATATATTCATCAATAAAGTGGAATTTTATTGCAGTAAATGGGATGCTCTGTGCTAGGAAAAATAAAGTTAGGTGCACTGTTCATATTTAATTTTTTTCCCCTCTAAAGCCATCTCTCATACTTTTAATACCAGAGCCTTTCTGAGAGAACTATTTGGGTTCAGATAATGCAAGAACTAAATTGTACATGGAAAATACAAAATATTACTTCAGATTACTGACAACAACTTTAATGTGAATCAACAAACTTGGTATTTAAGAGTAAATACATTACCCTTTCTGTTTGTTACCAAAATTATTAACGAGGATTTCCTGTCAAAGCATCCAACAGTGTATTTGATTCGTAAAGCAAGATAGGGCTGCCTTACTGAAGGCCACTGTGAATACCCTTTTGTCAGTCCTTTATTTTCAGTTTGTTATTTCTAAGGAATATGCACCATAGTTCTTTAATGAGTGTTCTTTTGCTTCTCGAGTAAATTGGTACCTGTTTCACAGTCCTAAAAGAAATATAATAGGAGGTATTTCAGGTGATTAGAAGCCATTTCTAACTAGAAAAAGGCACCTAGTTAACCAAACACTGAGGTTATTTTGTCTGTGATCTTATTTTGCTTCAATATAAAGATATTAATTGAATTTATCTTTAAGTTTAAAAGGTTGAAAAGCCTTTTAAAATAACATGACAGTAGAAAATGAATGAACTGACAGGATAAATATGCACATCTATTTCCAAAACTTCAAATTTTATATTTAAGTTGCTTGAGTGCCACCAAAATATGAGAAGTTAGTATAGGTAATACACGCTGTACTTTTTAATGTGCTTTATCATGGCTCCTAGATCATGATTGGCTTTAACAAAAATAATTTTGCAGCCAGTATTAAATACTCCAAATTGCAGAGGTAATTATTGTCTTATTTGCTGAAGTTCAGTAAGAACCCTTGAAGGACTCAGATATTACTAGTGGAGTCAAAGAGGAATCAGGAGTGTAGTAAATCTTTGGAATGTCACCATAAGTCCCAAATTATTTATTTACACCAATAGCCCCAACGTATTTCAAGCTAAAATCCTGAAACTGTTTGATGATCATCCTGCCATCCGCATAATGCTTCACTTGTTCAGGAGGACAGAAAAGAATGATGTGTCCAAGCAAGAACGGAGGTGTCAGCTCTGAAGGCACAAAGCACTTCATCTCACGTGCTAACTGGTGTGGGACATCACAGCTGTCAGAGCTTCTTTCTAATGAGTCCCTTTGATGCGGTTGGTTTTCTGGGACGGGAAGGAGCAGGGAGGCAAAGCTGAGTCGTGTTTTAAATGAAGATACTACCATCTACACACTTGCTACCTATTAGACATACAAACTCTTCAGCTTTCTAGACATTCCTTCTGACCTCTGTCATGGAGAACTTTAYGGTGGAGATGCAAAATGTAGATGGATTGATAATCTCAGCGCTGCACATACTTTTTCCCACATGTCTGACACATAGATGAAGATTTTATACCATGACCAGCTGAGAAGGTCATACTCCAAACACCTCACACAGCAAGAAATGAATAGCCATACTTCCACTTACCTGTTCAGGTGGATACAATTCTTCCATATTATACAATGATAAGCAAAAGTAGTTCAAATGGAGTAACAAAGGAAGGAAGTGATTCAGAGGCTTTGAACCACAGTACTAACAATTCACATTCATCCATGCAAATGCCGGCAAAGTGACTGGGCCTAAAATTGACTGCAACTGGGTTATAAATCTGATCTCTCACAGAACACCTCCTTGCCAGGTTACTGCTTGAGCAACATCACTCGTATGCCACACAGTAGTACTCAATGCACAGCCCACATCCAACTGCCAAACATTGTCGTCTTATAATAACACAAAGATCACAAAAAAGCAGAATTTTTTAATGATGAGTAAGAGCTAAACCAGCACAGCTACCATTAGCCTAAGACGTACTAGTTTTATTTCTTTCTAGAACTAATGCAAACATCTAAAGAAAACTTAGACAAGACCAGGCAAAGATCCTCTACACATCCCAGAAATTACTAATACAAAATTGTATCACTAACTTTTTCGGGTCAAAGTTGTTCTTCACAGAACTCCCAGTGGCTATGCCAGGGTCACAACAGCAATACAGTTGACATGCAATATCCTTAAAGTTGCAAAGTAATATGACAGATATCGCAAAATGGTGGGGAAAAGGTCAATGATACTATTCAAATCATCATGTGCTTCCAATAATTCAACACCACGTAGGAGAGCGTAAGTGCTGTTCACTTGAAAGGAGGTCTGTATCCCACTCAGCAAAATAAAGTCCTAATAGAGCAATGTCATCCCTTAATGATGACCTTCGTTAAAGACTTTGAAAGACCATGACAAAGTAAAAACTGTCTATGTGAAACTTGCCAGATCCTCCACTTCTTGCACTTAAGACCCTACAGCTGATCATCAAGATCATCAAATGGAGAATAAGTCCAACCATGTCCAACCAACTGCAGCAGCAATTCCACACCCAAGCACGCCCTGATGGTTGAGCAGTGCCTAATCATGGGCACGCAGTTCCAACTGGAAGGTGATCGTTTCTGTCCTAGCCCTTAAACCGTGCGCTCCAGACAACCACAACATAAACGGCCATTTCACCAGGGAACGCGGAGCCTGAGGAGGTGCTCCAGACCAAGAACTGGTGTAGGACGTCCAGTCTTGTTTGGTCTTTTTAGACGGTAGACTTCCACCCTGGTTCCACTTACTGGAGCTGGATATTTCAAAGACCTGGGTCCAGTCTTTCTTATTTTTAATTTCTGCTTTCTCCCTTCTTCTCTGGCACGGGAAGAGTGGCTAGACTTGTTCTCAGTTTGGGCATTAGAACTGGGTGCCTGAGGTCAAAATTTGGCTGGGTCTCGCCGACTGCCTGCCAGCTCCTTTTTCTCTCCCTCCCCCCGACCTGGAAACCGGGCGGCCGTCGCCCGATGCATCGCCGCTCTCCCCGCCGCGGCGGCCGGGGGGGACCGCATGCCGGGCTGCGGGGGGCCGGGGGCCGGCGCGGCGACGCCGCCCGCCCCACCTCGCACCCCGGGCCGCCCGGCCCCGCCGGAGCGGGGCCCCCGCCAAACTTTGCAACCCGCCATGGTGCTGGGGGCGCGGCGCGGCCCCCCCGCGCCGGCCCGGCCGCCGCCCCCGCCGCCCCCGCAGCACCCCGGGCGCGAGGTGAAGCAACCTGGCGCCGGCTCCTGCACTTTGCACAGCGGGCGCAGAGCCGCCTCCATCCYTGCGCCTCCCGGCAGCGCTAAGGCGCATTTTTTCGCACTAATCTGCACATTCAGCACGTCCAGAGCGCCTATGACTTTACCTGGACTTTCTCCACTCTCCGGGCTCATCACACTGCGATCGCCTCCCCATCCTACCGCTAACTCTCGCTCTCCTTCACTCCTTCCTCCTTCTCTCTTGCAAGGCCTGCTAAGATCAAGCCCGATGGAAAGTAGAGAGAGAAAGAGAAAGAGAGAGGCAGAGGGAAGGGAGGGGAGCCGCTCCATCCCTCCCTCCCCCCCCGGCACACACGCCAGCCCTTTTCCCCCCACCCCAGCCCTTCCCTCGGCGATTTCCTCCGCTCTTCGGCAACTAAGAGGGCTCCGCGGAGCGCCTCCCAAACGCGCCACCGCTGCCCTCCGCGGCGCCCCGGCCGGCGCCCCGCGGCCCCCCGCTACCTCGTAAAGGTCCCCTGAAGCCATGCCGGGTTGCGGGACTGGGCTCCTCCGCGCCGTCTCCCTCTCTCCACCTCTCCCGCTCCCCCACTCGCTCTCTCTGTTGAGTAAACTGTGTTTTGCAGAATGACAGGCTTTGGGGCTGGCTGTGCGCAGAATCAGAGGCGAGGAGAGGCAGAGAGGCAGGCGGCGGGGCTGGCGTAACCAGCAGCAGCTCGGGCGCACAGCGCCGGGAGCCGCGTCTCCCCCGCGGCGGCGGGGCCGGCGCCCCCCGCGTCCCCGGCCAACGCCAGGATGGGGCAGCTCGGAGCAGTGGCACATCGCCAGCAGGGCTGGCTGAGAGGGTCCTCCCCGCCCCGGGGGGGGACGGGGACCGGGACGGGTCCCCCCGCGCCCTCCGGCAGGGAAAGTCCCGGGGCCGCTCGGAGGGCGGCCTCCTCTTCTTCGCCCCCCACCCCGCTCCGAGCCGGGAGCGCTTCAAACTCTTTCCGCGGCCAAAACAAATAAATAAATAAAAATAATTAAAAAAATAAAATAAAGGGGGGGAAGGAGCGGCCGCGCGGCGGGGAGGGCCGCGCCGCCCGCCCAAGGTCACCGCGGGGAGAGGCGGGCGCGGGGCCGGCTCCCCGCCGCCGGCCTCGGGCGGCCCTGCCGGCCACCTTCCCGCCCCCTCGGCGCCGCATGGCCGCCCCACCCACCCCATGGGCATCGCCGAGGAAATGGAGGTGGCGGGATCCCTTCCGCGAGCCCCCCGAGGAGGGGCAGCCTGGGGAGGGTGGTGGGTTTCGGGGCCACCTCTCGCCTCCACCGGCACCCACCCTCTGCCAGGCGAGGAGAGGCCTCTCCCACTCCCTTGCAGCCATTTTGCAAATTAGCCAGCCCTCTCCAGGAAATGGAAGCCGCTGACCTCCCACCACCTGGTCTTCACGTGGAGGCACCGGGCGACCGGCATTTTGAAGCGGCTGTGGGACGCAGGGTGGCACGAAGCTGTCAGCAGTTGCCACATTAGAGCCTTCTGGGCCTTTCCTCTGAGGAAAAGGGCCGCCCCATGGCTGCTGGCGTCCTCGCGGCCCAGCATGGCGGCTTACCTGAGTGAAGGATCCCTGTGAAGATGGCACCAAGGAAGCCCGGCAGCATCTCGACCTCCYGCCTGCCTCTATCCGCCATTACTGCCGAACGCCTCCTGCTCAGGGATTCCCAGGTTGAGGAGGTTTTCTCACAGCAACTCGGCCATGAGTGAAGACGAACTAGCTCATCGCAAGAGGAAGCCCCGCTTTCCACCAGGCATGATGGAGTCTTGAGGAGACAGGAGCCAGTGTGTGGCAAAGGGCCCTTAGTGCAACGCCGTGGCCACCGCGAAGCAAAGGGCTGTGCTCTGCGGAAGCCGCTTGAGTATCAAGTCGTGTTCCTGCAGCTTCATGCTGTGAAGGATTTGTTTCTCCAGGTAAAGTGTTGAGCATCCTCTCGATATTATCTTTCTTGATACGTAAGAGCGCCGTTAGGGTTTGCTCTGACCTGCTCTTCACACCTTGGCTCTGAAGCCAGCCTGCTGTAGTTGTTACCGGCTTTTAGACCCCGTGTTCTCATAGCTGACTTGTGGTAGTCATTCCCCCGGAGTCTGAGAGTGACACTGAATGCTGCGTGGTCTGGCTTTGCCATGGTCGTGGCTTTCGTTTGTCTTCATTGTGTTGGCATTTTTCCTCTCTTGATTTCAGTGTTTTGTGTAATGCTACACTCCATGTTAATGCGGGACTTGGCACTGCCCGGACTATTATCTGAGCGGCAGGTTGGAGCCGGTTATTGAGTATAATACAGTAAGTCTCGGCATGGTTAATAAATGTCGCGGGTATCGAGTGCTGAAATATGTCTGAACTTTCATTTATGACCAAAAATCCGGGCGCGGTCCAAGTAGGGTGGAGCCGAAGACTCTTCTGACTGAGAGAATTCCTGTTCGAAATACCGATATTGGGTATTTTGAACGTTGTCACTTTTTATCGTGAAAGTAGGAAATAACACATGCACATCCAGCTCTTGATTGACCCCGTCTCCTGAACTGTGAATATTACCTCTGGTGATTATGAACTTGCCAGCTAACCAGTTTAGTATTGACTTACAGTTCAATAAAAACTATCTTATGGTAGTTTGGAGCTCGAAGATGTTTATGGTTTGTGTGGTCTGCTGGGTGGTGTAATAATGTTGAATTCCTAAGGACAAGCCACTCCGCTTATGTAAAACGTAACTGTTTTTTTATCTTAACTGAAGTAACTGGAGGGTTGTTCTCTGCTTTCCAATTTGCCAGCGATATTTGGCTTGTTGGGATTTAATATTTGAAGAGTAAAATGTTGAAAGGATTAAGAAATACTGTAAACTACCCATGCCTTTAGCAATTTTAGTAATTAGTGCAGCAAAAATTTCTTAATTCCCAAGAAATGCATTACTTAATAATCACACCCCATAGTTTCGTCTTGATAAATCAATTATTTTGTCTTATTGTACAGTGACTTTTATTGTTTACAGTAGCGAATCAGCTCTTTGGAGTCCTCATTGAGCAGAATATTCCGTTGATAAGTAGACATTTTAATACATTTCTCTTCAAAGTCTGCTTTATTACACCTACTATTTTGCTGCTTTCCACAGCAGTAAACAAAATGGCAGTCAAATCCAGTGAGTCATTTTTCAGATGCATTCTAAAACATTCCTTTTCTGAAACTGTTGGCTTTCTTCATAGTATCAACTCTCTCCAGAGGTGTCTTGAATGAATTAAAAAATGTCTCTTCCCAAGCTGTAGAAGAATATATGTCTTTCGAGACAGGTCTAATAATCAGACTGTTCTTTCTGGGCTTCACTGTTACTCTGCTCTCAGACAGCTTAAATTAGAACAACCCACCCTGCACCATATTGGAAGAAATCTCCATGACCTGGTCTATATTTTAGGAAATTTCATTTACATTGCACAGTGTTTAGATCACCTTAACGTTGTCAATATTGTTGCCGTAAGATTTACAACCCAAACAAATATTAGTTTGGAAGTTTTGAAAGGATGAATGCTTTAGTGAATACTTTAAAGAGGGGAAACATCTTTTTCCTGATTACTCATTCCTTGTTTTAGAGTACACAGTCCCTTGGGATGCAGTGGTGTGTGAGTCAATAGCGAGGAGCAGAAAGAGGACTTTCGCGATTGTCAAACCCAGGAAAAGTTGATTGTGGTTTCAGTGTATTTCCCTGTCATTTAGCAGAAAACGAGGTTTTAAGTTTTAAAAAATCCAAGTGACCTTCATTTGCCCAGCAGGTCTCTATTGTAACTAGTCAAGTCATGCGGTATACCTCTGATTCTTTTGGAAAAAAAAGAAATATTTAAACTTAGTACCATTTTTTAAAAAGTTTCTGATAACAGATTTTCTGGAAATACATATTTTCCAATTTAAATTGCCTTTAAATGGAAATATCTTTACTCTGAAATGAAATTGCTGCAAAATCCAGATTTTTGTACAAATTACAAACTCTAAACTGAATGTTTTTGCTAAATATGTGATTATTCATTACTCTTATTGTTTCGCCGCCTTCTCCGATTTCCCATCCCAAGAGAGCAATGCAAGCAAGGGAGGCATTCCAAGTGCGATACGTCACATTTGAACACTTCTTTTGGTTTGGTGGATGCTCTGGTTTCCACTACTTTAATTACAGGAATTATCTCTCAGACTGAATAAACTTAAAATCGAAACTATTATACTTCAGAAAGCTAAAATACTGTTGTCATAGCTGTGCCATTGATTTGTTATTGATTGTTTAGTCAGTCTGTCCAGTGCTATGCAAATACTGTAGATACAGTACAGTCAATAATACACTTCCCCCAAGGAGCGTACAGTTGAATAGTGCATTTTGGCAGCAAGCTCTATGAAAAGTCGCTGTAAAGGACTGCATTGTCTCTTGAAGAGGAAGCTTGAATGATGGGCGAGAACAATTTGGTAAATGGAGAAATTGAGAGAATTCCTGTACTAAGGTATGAAAACTAAAGGAGAAAAGGGTGAAAACAAGGCATGAGTGAGAGGAAGGAGAGAAGGACAAGGAACCAAAGGTGAATGCAAGGAGAAAGCTGTGCAAAGCCTTGGCTGTGTGAAAAAATGGGAGGCAAAAGGGAATATTTTAGCAGCAGCAACTGGAAGTGAAAGCAGGGAACAAGGTAACAAGATGTCTATCTCTAACCACAGAAGGGAGGATGACCAGAACATGGAAAAAGTCAGTGAGGGTGAAAATGAAAGAAAGTGTTTTAGTGAGTTCATAAAGGAAGAGTTGACAGGAAATGGTGAATAGCTACAGCAGGAAGAGGAGACTCACTTATGATGCCACTGTTCTGGCTGGGTGATAGGCAGGATAATGGGTTTCCTAGGGCTTGGTACCATGATGGCTGTGTACTCACCTGTTAAGTCTGAGAGCGTGCTAAAATACCACAGGAAGCTTGTCAGAAAAATTATCCAAGATATGAAGTCAAATAGGAGTTGCAAAACAAGATGAGGCTGTCCTTAGCATACATATAGCATCTAAAAATTAGAGAATAGATGAAAGTGAAAGGAAAATAGGAAGGCACCTTTTTTTTTAAATAATTGATTTACATTATTTTGTGACAAGAAGAAGTAGACGTGGGAAAAGCCCAATATACTTTGCCTTGTGCCATGCTGTCTTTGAAAGCAAACAAGTAGTTGTGATTGTTTGATTCTGAAGCTAAATTAATGTCTTCCTCCAAACCCTTCTTTGGATCTTATAACATGCAATTACTTAGCATCAAGAGGAAGCATTTGAAATAGAATCTGAAACACCACAGTATAATAAAACAAACAATAATATATAGAAAACAAAGTAATGTTTCTTTGTTGGTGTACAGCATATGCCATGGAATAGAACTATTTTAGGGTTGAAAGTATATTTTAATGGCAGCTGTTCTGAAAACTGTCTTTACTTCTTACAACTTTATGATTCTGTTCTGTTCTATTAAGTATGGCCAATATAGTTTTGCCTTATTTTGGGAAGGGGAAAAATGAAACTTTGACCAAGGATACATGAAAAAATGGATGCCAACTAAGATATATGGAAGAAGATGTTAATACGGTAATATTTCATATGGGAATCCATATGATGCCGTTGTATATACTTGTCACTACCCATCTAGACTTAGAAAATAAGGAAGTCCCATTGCTTAGCACATATTTACTTGTCAGTTACTTGCAATGGGAAATATTTTATATTAAGTATAATGTGTGCCATGATTCTGTGAGCTGATTCATGTGATCTATTGATTTTAACAGATCTCTGTGCAAGTATGAGGATCAACTCATTGCAGTCATTTTAACAGACTGACATCACGTGAGAAAGAGAGATGGAGAAAAAACTGCCTGAAAAATTAAAGCACGGAATGGTGTGTCACAGGAGAAGGAAAGAGAGATAGTGTACACCATTGCAAGAAAAAAAGGCAAGTACACAAATTACTGTGCTAAAGGAGACTTCACTGTCAAAACAATGTTTCCCTAAACCAGTACAAGCAGTGTTCCATAACAGCAGTCACTGAAGAAAACCTGGTAGTGAGTAAGACTTCGCATCAGATAGAAGTGGCTCAGAATTGGTTTCTGGTGTGAGTCAGCAAAGGTATGTATTCCATGGATTATTATCACAGCCACATAACAGCCATTTTAGAAGATGCTTTACCAGGACACATGCTTGTTCTGGAACATAAATGATTATGTTCCTTTATGTTCACTCATTCGAAAAACATGGAAATGAATGGAAGTATTCTTTTAACTTCTGTGAATTTAGGTGCCTTCCACACCTGTTCATCTCTCCTTTTTCTGGTTCCTCTTGCTATACAGTTGTATCATTCACCATCTTATTTTATGAAACTAGAACCACGTGTGGCAACAAGGATTGAAGCTAATCATTGTCGCGTCTTTTCTTATGTTGAAAATTAAGATAGCTTTGTCTTTGAACACATTGATTCTTTTGCCAGTACTTTCCAATGACACCAAAAATAACATCTTTCCATATTCTGCTCCCTCTTGTTTGCAAATGCCGTTTTTCCACCTGACATGTTGTCATAGATAATAGAAAGGTGCCAAAACATTCCTGTTGAAAGATTTGCTAACTTTCCGACTAAGGCAAAAAAAAAGGGAAAGCGTAGATCATGTAGAAGTCAATTTCATATGGGAACTCTTGTGTATACACAGAGCTTTCAAAATTGGTGGCTCAAGAGTTGAATTTCAACAGATTTAGGAAATCATGGTATACATCAAGCAGGAGCAAATGGCACACATTATTTTCTATATTCCTGCATATCCTGAACATCAAGTAAGAGTCCAGTATTAGACACTTTGGTTTATGGCCTTATTTTTATATGGGTAGAAATAGAAGCGTGAAGTGGATAGCTCAAGTGGTTTCTTCTGTTAAGCAAAAAATGACGGTGTGTAAACACCTAAGAATGTTATAAGTTGTTATGCAGCGTGGGATTTGAAACTTGCACAGTGCCAATTAAAGGAAGTCGGGATAAGTTTTATTAGTACTATCTGGACAAGATGTATTAGAATCATTATAAAGAATCCATAAATAGCAAGATGATACAAAACACTGTTAGATTTAGCTGACTGAAAGATTCTCTTAAGGGAAGACATCTGACAAACTCAGTACGGTTTACACATAGAGTATATGTAATATTCAGAGTGATCACAGTGTATTACAGCACATTAGTAAATGAATGGATTTTTTTTCCCTGAAACTTTGCTCTATAAAAATTGTACTGAACTAGCGATATCTACTAATACACAAATATGCAGGGTTTTAACATCTGGGTATATAATTTTGTATGTTAAGCAATACTGTGTTTTGTGATTTTTAATCATGGACTCAGCTGGTATCTCTGTATTTGCCACTCACAAAACACCCTCTGTATAGCTAGGCTACTCACGAGGGTCGCACAATGAACAGGAATATCACCGCATGTTTATAACAATAACTCTGAAACTGTGCAAGGACATACAACATTTCAGAAAACTAAAAGAATCATTCCTTACTAATGAGAGACAATGGAGCCTGATCCGTTTATGAAAAGGATTACAATACTTGTGAGGATGGAGAGCCTGAAGCCAGAAGGTGCCTCCAAGTCCATTGTTCTGGGCTTACAAGCAAAAACCCCATTATACACTGAAAGTGTTTAAAAATACATACAATTATTAGAAAAGCACAGAATAGTGGTGGTTGGAGAAGACCTCTGTAGATCATCTAGTCCAACCCTGCAGCTCAAAGCAGAGTCATCTAGAGCACATTTGCTCATGACCATCTCCAGTTGGGTTTTGAGTATGTCCAAAGATGGAGATTCCACAACCTGTCTGAGCAACCTGTTCCAGTGTTCAACCACCCTCACAGTAAAAAAAGTTTTACTTATGTTTAAATGGATATTTAAATTAGATTTCATAAAGCTAAATTTAATCAGTTTATTTTTTATGAGATTTTCAAAATACTTACTAGAAATGTATCAGTATCTTGAACAGGATGATCTGAAAACTGAAATGTATCATGACTTGATGATTCTCAAGATCATGGCAAGTTGCATAGTCAGGGGTGAAATCCATATCCCAACTCTCAGCCCCTTGCTCCAGCAATTAATTGGATTATCTGTGGCATTGTTTCTGATTATATTCTTTAAGGAGAGACTTCTTTTTGCAGTTACAGGATTTCCCTGGGAAATTATGTTAGATTTCACTCAAGAAAATGCATATATATTGTATTTGAGTATCATAACACAGCACAAAATATTACTATGAGCTAGTAAAGGATTAGCTACTCTTTGCCTGAAAATTCAAAACAAAGAGCTTTTAGATCTTGACAAAATGGGAAAAGCCTATTGTAGTCCAGGGAGAAGTAGCATTAATTTTGTCTGGTGGGCATTCAGAAATTCTTTCTATGCCTAGTTAGCTAGAGTTACTAACGGCACACTTTTTTAAAGATGTATGTATTCACAGGAAGTTTGTTTAAGAGCATGGAAGCTAAATTTTAAAGGAATATTTTTGGTTTTTTATTTGGCTAAGATGTTGTATGTTTTGAAATAATATATGTTATATGGTGCCTTATTGTACAGTCTGTACTTTAAAAATACGTAATATTATGCATGTTAATTGTTTGTTATAGATGCCTTTAAATACAAGCTAGTGGAACTCTCCATTTACATACAAGGGCTGTTGCTGGGTTTGGTAACGTCTCTAGGAAGAGAAATATACCCACTGTGAATGAATATACAACAAGCTCTACATTACAGTACATACTTAACTATGCTAATCCTTAGGACTACTTTTTAGGGTAAGGGCTACAAACTAGGCCTTATGGGACCTAGTATTTGCATTGCATTTATTTGCAGGAAAAGTATGCTTCAAAAGCATATTTACGCAGTTTTTGACAAAGAACTTGCAAAATGGTAATATCTTGTTCTTAGACATTATTCTAATTTTTTTATACTCTCATTTTTATTTTTAGACATTAAACATTCTCAACTTTAGAATTGTCAAGAATTTAACTCTATTTAGTTTTTGCACCAGAGTGACTTTTAAAAATTTTAAATCCATTTGCAATACCAATTTACAAATAATGAACCACTTAACTTTTCTTTAGTGTCTCTAACAGAGTATATCAGTATAGATGAGATGGCAACCAGCCCACCTGTGGTAGGCAACGGACCTATGGACTGGTCCACAGTCTCCATAATAGGGCTTTCTTAAAACAAAATGGACTGACTTAGAGTTAAAAGAAGTAAATGAAAAAGCCTAGTTTTAATTTGAAAGACTAGTTCATTTATCAGTGTGAATCGAGAGTAATTCTTGAAAAGTCAGGGAACGTAAAGCCTGAGTAGAGATGAGAATCAGGTCTGTACCTTTACACTCAAACCCAAATTTCCTACACAGTCTGGTTGGAACAAAGCAAGTTGGAACATATTAAAAGCCACAACCTGAAAGCTGGACTTTCAGTGAATTTAAAGTAATGACTTCAGTATAGCAACAGCAATTCACCTTCTCTGAAATTCTGGCCTGGAGTCTTTAACTGGCGGTAAATCACATATTGGTAGGAACCAAAGGACTTGCTCCCAGCTCACCTCTCACCACTTAGTCTTACTCCGTGTTATTTTAGTTCTATAATAGTGCATTAATTTTACTTCTTCATCTGCTCTCTTGGCAACGTGTTTCTTCTGGTTCAGAGTTTCCTGAAAGCAGAAATTGTGTTTTTGTTTCAGCTTGGTATTCTGGTCAGTTGTAGTTGTAGTAATTCTCATTGACTTGTATTACTGTGTGTTCCCTCTATTGTTAAACAGTTAGACCAAACCAAATAAGCCTATCTAAACTTACTCTATGGAAGTAAGAGCTGAGTTGTGTTTATTTGTGAGCTCATGCAATGTATTGTTTGTAAGTATATGATACAGTTAATTTTTCATACAAGACATGGTGCACAGTATTGGTACTGATATCATCGGATAACAATCTTGGTTTGATTTTTGTTATCCTGGACAGCCTCTCAGTTACACTTTTTTGTGCACAAACCAGCCCATTCTCATTCTAATTCTGGGTAATGAAACATATAATTTTCTGTTCCAGTTTTAATAACGCAGTTTCAGAGCATGTTTCAACTAAGTATCCCTGTGAAATTCACTACCCAATTCCTTATCACTGTTTTTGTTCATTTTTCCTCTCTAACACAGAAATCTTTGACACGTTTTCTCCACCCTGTTAGTCCCCTGAACTGAATTTTAGTTCTGTTCTGGCAGTAAGGGCAGATGTCTTAAGTGAGCACCTGGCCTCACTGAGGCTAGTGCAAATTTTAAATTGACTTGACTTGGAGACCGGGACCTCGCACCTGATGTCACTATGCTATGTAGGGATATTTTCAACCCTTTCAACCTTGTTGACATAAAGCAGTACAGTGTGTATACATGCTGAGGGATACAGTGTGATAGCAGTTGGGCCGCTAAGATGGCTGGGGGACTGAGAACCTCATGGAAGAAGGGGCTGAGGGACAAAGGTTTGTTTAGTCCAGAGAAGAGAAGCCTAAGGTGGATCTAATAGTGGTCCTAAGTGATCTTAGTGGTCCTAAGAGCTGGTAATAGGGAGGACGTGCCAGACTTTTCTGAGAGATGCACAGCAAAAGGATGAGGGGCAATGGTCACAAGTTGCAAGAAGGGAAACTTTGACTGGACAGAAGGAAAAAAAAAAAATCACAATGAGAGAGGTTAAGCACTGGAACAGATGCCCAGAGAGGTTGTGGAATCTCCATCTTTGGAGATTTTCAAGACTCAACTGGACAAGGCCCTGGGCTGCCTTATCTAACTTTGAAATTAGCCCTTCTTTGAGAAAGAGGTTGGACTGGATGACCTCCAGAGGTCCTTTTCATGCTCAGCTATTCTATGATTCTATGAAACCAGAGGGAAAGATCTGAGATTTTTCAGCTTGATCTGTAACTGCCGTTCTAAGGATTTTACTCCTTGAAATTGCAACTGTTAACATCATGTCAGTACATACTTATACCAAATAAAAGTGTTCAAATTACCTTGTGTGGGTGGAGGTAACCTGTGCAGCCTTGAACTGCAAATAGTAATTAAAAAGGGTGGTAGCAGAATGTATCCTGTGCTAGAGCTTCTGCTATCTGCATTGCTGTATGCTCTTTCTTCACTGCGTTGTGTACAAGTACCAGTGCAGCTTCAGCTGAAGGAAGGCAGGAAGCAAGTAAACTTATGAGACAATCATGAACTGCCTGAGTGTTGTGATACTGATGTACTACTCAAATGTGATTTTCAGCTAGTAAAACACACCTGCAGTTGGGCATTTGTCATTTCTAAGAGGACAGAGTCTGTTTTTTACATCTTTGTGTTCATTCATATGCCTTTATATTTAGGTTTCAGGCTATTTCAAAGTCTTGAACTTTTCCAGAATGTTAGCAATACAAGTCTGCTACAGGGCAACGTAGCCCAAGGACACGATCGTTTGATGGCTACTTGATGATTCTTGTATGTACCTGCCAACATTTGGCATTCAGAAAGTGGTAGAGTTGGCTAATGTGCGAGGACAGTCTTTCTGCCTTAGCAATCTTGGTGCTGTTTGGTTAGCAGCAGCTGCAATCTGAACAAGGGTTTCTTGGAGGGTTCCATGCTCTGTAGGTCTGTTACAAGGGGTAGTTTCCTTGGGTCCTCAAAGCAGCACAGCCAGTGCTTGAACCGAGAGCTGTCCTTACTGTCCCACACAAGCTGTACCATACTGTGTGCCACCTTCCCATGCATCTGCACAAGGGTTGAGTTGTAGTCAGATGCCAAGAGCCAGGACTGATTCAGCCATACCTATGGCAAAGATGCTGCTTTGCTTCTGGCTCAGGGCCATAGCTGTGCACAGTGTCCAGCAGCAGTAGCCAAAACATGGTTGTCTCTTCATGGACATATCATCTGCCCCAATCCACCTCCTTTCCTGTCCACAAGTATCATCCCCTTGCTGCCCTGTCTGTAAATCCTGCGCTGACCCACCCATTATGTCTCACCACGGCCAGCATGTGGGTGTGGTGCTGGCTGCTGTGACGTACTTCTGAGAGATCATGGACAAGCTGGGCCGTGGACTCTGCTTGACTCATGTGATTGCTTCAGTGGTTCTGGTGTCATACAGTGGCGACAGCAGCAGAGACAGAACTGCCCTTGCCTCCTCCTGATGCAGCCAGTCGTGCTCAGTAGCTGCCTCCTTGCTGACTCTATCCATGCAATCAATCGAAAGACTGAAAAAGCAGTTAACGTGGAGGAAGGCTCATAAAAAAAGTAATCTGCTCCCAACTAGAAAAGGAAAATATGCCTGTGAAATACGTTCGGAGTCTTGAGTTTCAGGTCTAAATGAACTGTTACCCATGTCACAAAACCAGCCACTTTTTTCTGGCAGTCTCAAAAGACTAATACTAGTGGATATAAAAACAGAACTTTTCTGTCATCTTAAGTGGTGGTCTGCTTAGCCTGAAGGTTAGGTTTATCAACTGTCTACTCTTGAGAAATCCACGAATACGCCTCAGTCCTTATGGTCATTAGCTGTCACCTTTCTGGGATAGTAAAATTCCTAACAGGGCAAATCTTCCTTYTTCTTTCACGGGATTATTACGATAGAAATAACTCAGTTCATGAGCTGTCCTTAACAGAACACTGAAAACTTGCTACTGATTTTAACTGTGTTGGAAGGTGGCACCCTTATTTCTACTTGACAGTTAGAAAACTTATTTCTACAAAAATGTAGTGAGGAAGATTAATTTCAAATGTAGTAGATATATTGAGCTATTTCCCTTCAGGAAGTCCAGATCAAAGAGTATTCTTTTCTCTTAATAGTATCTCATGAGTGAAGGCAGACATGGAGGAAATTTCATGTATAGACAGAGAATATGTAAAGTTAGAAAAAGAAACTGTATTTCTTGTCAGAGGACAGAAACTACAGATATCAGGAGCCACTGAGTTGTCACTGTTGGGGCCTACAGCAAAACTGAGCAGTAACAGATAAAACTTCTAACTCAGGAGGACCTCTAAATCAAATGACTAATCAGCTACGTTAGCAACTGCTCCTTTGACCTGTGATTGGTCTTGAAAGCTACGCAAGACCTGGTGGCCTTAAAGGCTCTCGTTATATACTCTCAGCTCTCTTTTCAGTAGAAATTACTCTTTTTCTATTTTTTTATTAAGAGGTGGTTCATTGCTGCAGATTTCAGAACTACTCAAGGAGGGAAGAAAAGTAGGTATATGTTGAAGAGATGTACCAACCTTATCCTTTACCTAGGTTAGTCTCTGGAATGTAATATTTAAGCAACAAGTCTCTTGCTAGGTAAAATGTATTGCTGTTGTCCTACTGTGGTGTCTTCAGAATGTATTTTGTAAAGTTAGGCAGAACCACAGCAGTGACACATTGTACTTGATAAAGATAGATATAAAGGATTAATTTTCTAGTTTATGTGTCTCTCTTTGTGTATGTCCATGATAGATGACATGACAAGAGAGTCCCAAGTGCACTCTGAATACTAAATCATTCATAAATGCCATTGATGAGTATTCACCTTTCAGGTTGGCAAATGCACTGATTCCCTTGATCTCACTGTCTTTCTCCAATGCTTCTCAGCAATGGACTTAGATGAGAAATGGTGGAACAGTGCTGAGGCTCCTCTCCCTGCTCCAGGGCATCAGATGTGTTCACTATATGAGAAGGAATGTGGTGCCTTTCTGATCTATCATCCTGAAATTCCTTTACTGAATTTCTCCATCCTGAGAGAAATTCAGGGTAGAATTTATAAGGAAATTTATTGGGTAGAATACAAAAAAACCCAAACGCAAATCCTGAGAAATAGAAGACAGAAAAGATATAGAATTAAAATTCCTTCTCTCAGATCAACACTAGTTTGTTCATCCAGTGCGTTGTGTTACTAACTTTCAGACGTTCACTGTTTTGCAGTTTACAGCCTCTAACAAATACCATCATTAAGGAGCTTTTTCTAATACTCAAGCTAATGTTCCTTGTGTGTTTTGCATCAAAATCAACATTGACTCACCAAATGTGATTATATACTCTCTTTTTTTCTTTCCCATCATTGATGCTGTATTTTTCCCACTTCTTTTCCCGGAAGTATGTTTATTGTATCCATCATGAAGTCCATGGGCGATGTAATTACACCAATCTTCGTGTAACGTGTTGTTGTATAGACATATGTCCCATTACTTCTGTTGTACAGGCTGTCACTAAACTTTTAAAACCTACCCCCCCATTGGACTTAGTTAAAAGCTTTTTGAGAGCTTCTGGAAAATTCTGACTGATTTCAGTGGCTTTTTATTGGACATTTAAGAACGCTTCTTGATGTTTTCTGGTTTTGTTCTCAGATCAAATACTTCAAGAGTTATCAATTCCAAAAGTACCTGAGAAATAAAAAATCTAAGCTTGCACCAGTGCTGTCCTCCTTCTGTTCCCTGGTGGTGGTGAGCTCCAAAACCAGGTGCATCTGCAGGACTTTTGCTTTGTCCTTTTCTTACCTGAAATTATGGATGAATGCTTGATGATTGGGGTTAGGGAAGACCGGCGTGGCAGCTCTAGGTTAGTCATGGGTCCCCAGTAGGTTTCAGGAGTCCCCAGTCTGTCATGTGCCTTTACTTTTGCAGCGATGCAGACCTGGCCCTTTAGGATGCCCATGGACAGTTAATTTTTGCTGTGCTCCTGAAGCTCATTAGGGAAGTAGAGGACCTATTTTAGGATAAGGAACTAAAAAAGACTTGGGTTGTTCAGCATAGGAGGAGAAAAACTGAGAGACAATATGAATACATGAGGGAATAAATACAAGACATGGAAAAGAGCTATTTAAGCTAAAGGGCAGTATTTGCTTATGAAAAAATTGGGTCTAAACTGTCCATGAATATATATTCTGGCTGGAAATCAGAAGAAGGTTTTTTAATTTTATGAGGTTCTGGAAAAGCCTACAAATGAGGTAGTGGGTTCAGAAAAAGAACAGCTGCTTTTAAGGTGGAGCTCAATACTTTTATGAAAAGGATTATATAACATGGTGCCTACAGACTGCATCTGATGACTCAGGAGATCCCTTTCAGTCCTACGTCCCTAAATTTTCCTGAGCAATTCAAGTAAAAGAAGAAAACGTCAATTTTAAACAATTTGTAACTTGGCTCAGCCTGAGTACAATTCAATGGGATAAAGAAAAGACACTTTTCTAGCTTAAGGGCATTCTGCCTTCTGCATTTCAAAGGCCTGTGGCAACCATGGTAGCTTGTCAAGATAGTCGTAAGAACTATTTTAAAATACAAGGGTTTAGACATTATAAATCTGGGACCTGCCAATAGCAATAATGTTTAATATCTTTTTCAAACTTTCTGAATCCTCCCACCTAACCTAGGGGAGGAGGAAGAACAAGCTCCATTTTCATCATGTGTAGAGGGAAGAATTGGTATAATCCATTTAAGGGAAAATTATTGCTATGTGCTAATGTGAATTATCTGTGGCCCAAGACTGGTCTGTAGCAATTACATGTGCAGTACACAAACGTTGAGGA
Organism: Phoebastria nigripes; assembly: GCA_035582835.1. NCBI lineage: Eukaryota > Metazoa > Chordata > Aves > Procellariiformes > Diomedeidae > Phoebastria > Phoebastria nigripes. Next base: position 1,986,482 of record JAYKAV010003410.1, on the reverse strand, counting down.
GACACGTAACTGGACAAGAAGTTGTAAGAAATGTTGTTCTTCATTAATTTGTTGGTAAAATGCTTCATATATTTTACAGAGAAATTTTGTTATGTTTACTTGGTTTGGACCATTGGTTCAGTAACTAAATTCTCCATGCCCATTACGCAAACTTCCTTTATTGACACACAGCTTGTTACTGATTGGAAATGCTGCAGAACTCTATAGTAAGGCTGCAAAAACTGGGAGACGATAAGATATGTATTAAACCATGTTCTTGTTTGCAAGGTTTTCTTTCAATATTTGGGATTTTCTTGTGCACTAGGCTCACTAGAAACTCTTGCTTTGGCCTAGATTAATCTCCACAAGCAGAATACAAATTACTTTATACTTGTGGATTAAGAGTCAGTTAATGAGGACAGTTGGTATTGCCTCTTCAGTTTGGCTGAGTTTCTTACGAGCCAATAGCCTCTCCAAGATTGCAGTTCTCACCTGCAATCTTAGCAGCAAAACCTATCTGAGAAATAACTAATCAGTGCATTTTCTTCCTGGCCTAATTGCATTTCTCATGAATCAGCTAAACCCACTCTGGGACTTCAGCAGCTATTTCTGAGTCCCTGAAGGGAGGTGGGGATTGCAGGAAGCTTGCAGCATTGCTCTGCTACTGCTAGAAAATTTATCAGTGTCAATGGTTTCCAGACTCTTTAGTCTGAACATTAAAACTAGTCATTGCAACTAGGGCATTTTTCATCAAAACTTCTTCTTTTTTGCTGGAAAGAAAATGGCTTTTCAATTAAATAGCACTTTTGGGATGGAAGATGAAGAACTTTTGTTGGTACATTTGTTTCTTAAAATCTGAAAACATACAAATGTTCTCAATACTGATAATCAAAACCATGTTTTATACAGACCCCCTTCCTGAATTTAATAAAATATTTTTGTCTCTGATTAAAATTTTCCATGACAGAAAAAATATGGCTTCCCAGCTGCCTCTGCTCTATRCTGTTTGGGTTTTCACAGGTGGAGTTTGGGAGAATTTTGAATCCCTTACAGCTGCAATAAATAGGGTAAAAAGTACTTGTAATATTTGCTGAGTGTCTATCCTTGCTCAGTGTTAGCCAACACTATTTATAAAGTCGCATTTCAAAAAAAGCAATAGAAATTTAATGTTTCTRTTGTTCTGTAGTGTAGTACTAGCATTTTCTATAGGGAAAAGGTTACCTTTTTTGTATGTTACRTTTCTATGTGAAGAATATTCTAACTTTCAGCTAAAATGTGCCGAAAGAACTCTGGTGTGTCTTTTAACATCCATTACTAAATATTCGAATTCTCCAAAGTGCAGGAGGATRCTTTATGCTGCTAATGACTGACTGACCTTTATATTAACACCACTTCGAAGACAGTTTAGTGGCTTACCTCTTTAGCAAAATTAATAAATTCAGGGGTTCCATTAATAAGTATTTTGATTCATAGTTCTGCTTAAAACATAATTATATGTTACTCATAATGTTGCTTATACTCCACTGTATTCTGTCTCCATTCAAAAGCTGGCCTGTGATGTAGTTGCATTTCCATTCTTTCTTTTATCCCTAAAGCCACATCTTGAAATCAGTGGGGCCACATCATTGCAACAGAAAAGTATTTGGCACTGCATTGTCTGAGAGTCTTGTCTCTCCGCACATTGTTCTTATTGTAACTGGAAAACATATGTCCCATTACTTCTGTTGTGGAAATATCAAGTAAGATGTAGAACATCAACTACAGTTGTGGAGGGAGAGCGTAATGGCCGGGGAGGCCCCTCGAATAAATGCTGGAACCTGAAGAACRGCTCTCCACATCGCTTGCTCCGGCTTTCCAAATGGTGGTAAAATTCTGAGACCAAATACATGGTAGACATTGGTTGTTTCCTTATACAAAACTTAACACTTTCCTTTCTAAAATTGTGAGATTTATCTCACCTTTTCTGTTTTAGAAGGCTGTTGTTTGAGACTATGGTCGATACCTTTCCATTTTTTTTCCTGTTAGCAAGTAAATCTCTCATTGAGCTTTTGGGCAGGCAAAAAGGTAGTTATGCACTTAAATATTATCACTATTTTATGTGAGTAGTACTGGGATAGAAAATTTTAATTCAGCTGCAGCTACTTAACCAAAACAATTTCTGTCAGGCCTTTCTTTCATACAACTAGACTGAAACAGTCATGAGTCAGCAGTGCATCCTGAATGACTCAGCAGTTTATCTGATTAGGGGTATTCTAGCATAACTGGTGCAGTTAAAAAGAAAAGGCAGCACAAATGAAAGTATATAACGTCATTATTAGCACTCATTTCCTCAGTGTAGGCAAAATGTCATCCATAAGTTGTTACATCCTCTGCATTCACAAAATACTGAGAGGAATCAATTATTTGGATGTTTCCAGCTCTGATCTCACCACACTGAATCTTTGATTGCAATCTGCCATGTTGTATCTCTAGCGACGCTTCCTGCAGCCCTGATTTCTGCCAAACAGCTCGACCCAGTTCACACATGCAATTTCTCACGCACAAGTATCAGTCATGTATTTGTGAGCGTCATCGTTCATTTGTCTGCACAAGACAGGAAGACTCATGCRCCCAAATGGATTTCATGCCTGTCAGTTTAATCACTTGTGTGTGGAGGTTCCAGCACTCCTAGCTTGATGTGATTTGGCTATGAGATATGTGTATACTGGAATATATTTGTATGTGGTGTATACAATCTGGGTATGGCCTAGTTGGAAGTTGAAAACTAGTTTCATGACTGGTACATGTATTTTAATCATTGGTTCCAACAAAGACGTAATTTCTTTTAGATGTATCCTAGTATTTTCTATTTGGGGTTACTTCTCATTACGCCGGCTAAACCAGTGATTCTGATCCACAGTGCCTCTCTTTCCTTTTGCGCTTGCTGCGATTATAATACTTGGCATCCAAAATCACAAGCACTTGCTCTGGAAGCTATAACAATGTCACAAGAAAGGCCAACTGCATTAATCTGTTATGGAACAGAGTTTTTGTTTAAGTCCACACCTTTTCATTTTAAAGGTCACATGATGACATCAAAGATCAATAAATGGTTAATGTGTTATATTTCCGTGGTGAGGAAAGAGCAGATTAAGAACTGCTATAAAAAGCAACTGTACTTTTTCAATGGTTACAGCTTTGCATTTTGACTTGGGGTGTTATTTATGCAATTGCCATATTCCCATGACTCCATCATAAATGAGTTGTGAAATTCAATAGTGTATCCTGGCCAGGTAAATAAATGGGGACGAAATATTATAATGGCTTTCACATTTCATATCCTATGTGTTTTATCTCAGATAAATAGGCTCAATAAATGTTACAGTGTATGCACTTGTGCCACAAATACTACATTTGATTCCTAATGGGTCATAAAGTGCCTTTTGCAAACCTTCAAAGAAATGTCAGTCTGTTCTATGGAAAATGTATTTCAGTACTAAATTTACTTTATACTATTTTGCCCTACTGAACTTATTCCTGTCTTACGTTTCTAAACTATGTAGATAGTAAAATTTATGTTTTGGGTTTGATCTGCCTCTTGGTTACAAAGATCTTAATTCCACTGAAGTGAAGTGGTACAAGCTGGATTCCTTGCATCCTGTTGTGTTTTAATGTGYTCAATATTATATGAACATAAAAATAATAATGTCAAACTCTATTATAAGCTACATGAATTTTATTATTTGAACATATAAAACAAAAGTAATTTACAATATTGCATCAGAGTAAGTCTAATTATGTTACAGAGGTCTGTATTATATAGAATGGATCCTCCATCGTGTTAAACACAGTTTGACCTTAAGTGATGTGACTGATGGTATAAACTGAAATGATGATGCTAAAATAGAGGATAGATGCAGCATCAGCTATAGTCTTGTGACTTTTGATCACTTGAATGAGAAAATTAAAATTTTGTGTTAATGTGAGAGTAATCTTTAGCTAAAGTAGGTTTAGATCAACTATCTGACCATAGTCACAATTTAATGCATTAATGCTTAAGTCAACTTGGGAAGTTACAGAAAAGCTGAAAATCTAACTTTGTAAAGAAGTATTCCGTAACTGATAACTTTGAAATAAGCTTGTTTCATCTAAGACCAGAGTTTCATAGATGTGGCTCATGAAAAGAGAAGAGCTATTTATTCTAAGTAGAATATGGCACATATTGTTATAGCCAAATGTAGAGTTACGTCTAAATGATAGCGTTAGTTCCACATTTATTTTAGTATTTAGGATGATGCAGTCCCAGATGATTCCATTTATGTATAATGGGAAGTTCTTGTACGTTACAGAGACAAGGCTAATATATCATTTCTCTTAGTTGTTCCATACAGGCTAGTACAAGAATAACTAGTTAATGGTTGCAAGATGTCAGTAAATCTTAGCCGCAGAATATTAAAATTGTAGAATCTAAGTTAATTAAGATTCATCATATATATATTATTAGATATACGTTACTGAGGATTACATGTGCGTTATAGCTATGGTCTTTGAATCGTTTCTGATCATTATAAATCTTTGAGCTAAAGAAAACGGATGGCTAAAATGGCAGCGTAGTGAAGCTGGAGCTGAAGTCTTCGGCTGCATTCCATCCAGAATGCCAGGAAACTCCAAGGAAGTTTTCTTTAACTTGTATTAGTTTGTAGAAAGTTATTTAATGTTTGTTGACACTGAGGAAGAATATAAAACATGTAGTGGTACTTGGCTAAATATTTGTGAAAAAAAGTGAAGCGAGAGCTAGTCAGCATTACCATGGCTGCCCCTTAGACCTGGTGTTAGCTCAGGGAACCATTAGGAACCCATCCACTTCCAGCAAAGTCTTTGAAAGACTTCCCATCAAATGAGATGGGATTGAGCCAGATCCTTTGGCTGAAATATTTAAGTGTATTCTTCAAGCAGTAAATTTCAGTAAGTGACAGGAGAATTACACAGGAAAAAGGCATGGGAATATACTTGGGCAGATGAATGTATTCACCTTCAAATTAAAATTTTTGATCAGAAAACTAAAGTCTAAATGAGTTAATTATCCTGTTAAATCAGTTCAGGTATCCAAAAGACTCTCAAACAAAATCTGTTGAGCAATAAAATTARAACAGTGAAAAAGATCCATAAGTAAACACTGACAATTGAGCCTACCTTGAACCTGTTCACCCATTTTCTATCCCCCAGGAGCTCTCAAAAGAAGGTTTACAAGGTAGCTGCCATCACTATTGCTCCTTAGGCAGAATGGTGATTTACTGGACTGGCTGTTACTAGATGTGATCTGTTCCACCACASAAGAGTAATTTGTTTAAAGCCTGTCAGAAGTTCATTTCTGTCACCATTTTAATAAGAGGGAGATTCCTGTAATCTGCAGTAATAGTAATTAAAGATTTAAGTGTTACATACTTTTATATGTCTTACGCACATATTCTAGAAATAATTTATGTACAAAAAAGTGTTTCAAACTGACTCCCCTGAGACCAGTGACGTACGTCCCATTCCCTTAGTGAGGTTAAGACTTGGTAAGAGAGAGTGATTAAAATCAGAATTAAAATGTGAGTTGTAGGGAGACTTGTGTCCTCTCCAGAGATAATGTAGTAACCRTTGCTTTGTGAACGGAAGACTAAAATGGTCCTCAGAGACGCTGATATTTTTCTAAAAAGTGGAAGTAACAAATTTTTTTCCTGTTTAAAATTAAAGAACTTTTTTCAGTTGTGAAGTGTTGGAGAGACTCTGTTGCTTTTTCTTCAGAAAACAAACAAGTCTCTCATCTTAGTCTACATGCCTCTGCATGTGATGCTCCACAAAACATCATGTACATACGTGTCCAAATGGACACTGTGCCTGGGAAGAAGAGAAGGTCTTATACAAAGCTGTTCATGAGTAGGCATAAGCCATGTGAATGGAGTGGCAGACCTTTCATTGCAGCAGCAATCCACTGGGCATGCTTTTATGTTCTTAACAAGTCCTGATAAAGTCAGTGACTCAGAATCTTTTGTGTAGAATACTCTGACTAGAAGAGTTTATGAGGTGTATAATGTCCCATGCTCTGTACTTCCTAACTACCAGATTGACTTTTGCAGCTCAAATAAAATCTGACATGCTGGGTCTTCTGACACATCAGCAGCTAAATGTCTCTCAAGGGCTGAGACCAATGGGTTTCCAAACTCTGCCCCACCTTTGTAKAGCTTAAATGCATAATGAACAGGGAGGTCAGGGAACACCAAGTTTTAAAAAGCAAGTTTAGAAGCCTGTTCAGTTTGGTCAATTTGATTGTACTTTCTTCGTCTGTTTTAATAGGCAAAATACAAGCTGTTATCTTGAATTTTCTGACCTGATAGACAAACAATTCATTGGTATTTCCATTCATTAATAGGGGACTTTATATGAGGTAATAGAACAATTGCTGCTTTAGCGCTGTAAACATTTGTCACATCTCCGTAGAAAGCTTTAGCAACTGTAATTTCTAAGTCGTTAATCACTTTTTCCAAGAGCTGTATTTCTCTGGGCTTGCCTTTCCTTTTCAGTATAGACAGTTCTGAGAGTTTTAAAGTTTTTCCTCATTAAATTGTTAAGAGTTTTAGCCAGAGTTGGTAGAAAGCCTATCTCTTACTTGTGGCTATAGCTAATAGTTTCAAACTGCATATATTGCATTTGAGATAGATGTGGATGGAGAAATTTCAAAAGTGTCATATTCCATTACAGTGTGAAATTCCATGAAAGCTAAAGCACATCGAAAAATTGCATTGTCTTCCCCATCATTTRGTTTCAAGAAAGAAAGAGCTCACAAAAATGTCAAAACTCAGTAAACTCCATATTAAATATAATGAGCTTTTGGCTTTGGTACTGCCAGAATCACTGGCAGATGGAAATGTTGTTTAAAACCTTCATAGAATCTTCCTCCTATTTTCTAGCTTGAATTTTTTCAAGAATGGTTAATACACCTGGACAGTTTGTTGTTAATTCCATGCTGTCATATAGCTTAAATAGATATTCACAGTATTTAGCTCTCTAATGTACTTCAGACATCAATCATAAACCTTTTCAGGCTTCAGTCTGCTAGGCTGAACCTAAGTTCATTTAGTTTTCTTGTGGAAGATAAGCTCTGCCTTTCCCATTCATCTTAGTAGTGATTTTCTGTGCTTGATCCAGTTTGCGTTCATTTTTCTTGAATGGGGGTTGCTGAGGCTCTGCATAACACTGGGGCAGGAGTGATTCCAGTATCTTGTACAAAAATAGAAATATTTCACCTGCTGTCCCCTAAGCTTGAATCACAGACTCACGGAATTGTTGAAATGGGAAGAGACGTCTAGAGAAATTATACTCCAACCCGCCTGCTCAAAGCAGGGTCAGAATATCAGCCAGTTGAGTATCAGTCAGCTCAGTATGTCAGCTTAATACTCAGTAGTGGTCCAAAAAAAAAAACCAAAATTGGATATTGAGAAGAATCAGGAAAAAATATAAACAAAACAAAAAGCATTATAATGTCACTGCATGTTGTGCACTTTAATCCATAACACTGTATATAAAGTTTTGGTTTTATGTCTCAAAGGAAATGCAGTAGAACTCCAGAAGTTGGAAAATCATGAAAACAGCATGCCAAATCAAAGGAATGAAACTGCTTCCTCTTGGAGAATGAATGAAGAGTAGGACTTTTTAGCCTGTAAATGAAGGATACGATAGAAATCCATAAAATCAGAGTGGCATGGAAAAAGTGAGGAGGAGATTGCTCACTATCTCTTCCAACAAGATCTGGGGCATGAAATGAAAGTAGCAGCAGGCAGGTTCAGAAAAGCAAAAGAAGATGCTCCTTTAAACCTGTGGGATTCAGCTGTGGAACTCTGCCACAGGATGCTGTGGATAACAAAAGTTTTCRTAAGTTCAAAAAGCAACTGGACAAATTTATGAAAGAAAAATCAATTAACATCTATTTAATAAGACACACAATCTCTGGCGTAGGAGTCTGAAAGAGTATTCTGGGGAAATATCATTCCCTACTAGCCTTGTTCTTTGTACTCTTTGTGTGATAGTGTGCTCACCTTTTAAAAGCTTTTGTTTTTAATTTAGAATGAAGTTAAATTTCAAAATCTTGAAATCCTGTGTAAATATTATTTCTTCTTAGAGCTCTAATTTCTAGAGACCAGTCACAGTGAAAAGTTCTATTGAAGAATACCATTTTTATGTAATGCAAGAGTATAATGGGCCTGCTACTTGTTCTCTTTCACCATTATTATCTTATTTAGTTAATAAGGGTACTCCTAATTTACATCAGGGGAAAAGAAAGAGACCACTGTTATTAATKTTATTAATTGCACAAGTGGTCAGATATACCTCTGGTCACCCGGTCTTTTCAAAGAAAGAGTTCACTCGGACCACGCTCTGAGACTGGACAGGAGCGCTGGCTTGCTCATTCACATTGCAATAGCTCCTAGTCATAGCCATTTTCCTACTAGTAACTTGATATCTAACCTCACAGAAATGATATTTTCAGCAAATGCTTATGTCTTATACTTTTGTAAATATAGTGGAGTGATGTCTTCAGCTTTAACCTCTTGATAATCTTGTGGGAGAGAATAGCATTTTTTTTGACTAAAACCAGTATAATACAATCTGATCCTCCTGCTCTTTCTCAAAGTAATGGCCTACTAAACTGTACTTACAATTATCAAGCTAAGTAAATATCTACTTTGTTTAAAGACAGCTGTTCTAAAAGTTTGCCTTTAAAGCTAATGGGAATACTTTTTGATTTTATTTTGTAAAAAAAGAAAAAGTAAACAGTAAAAACCCAAAAATGTTCAGTCAAAAGTTTTTGTTTTAAAACCTCAAGTTTTGAATTTGGAAATGCTTCCAGGGTACCTTATTTCTGCTATTGCCTTCTTAGAGTTACGCTTCAGTTTTCCTCTCATGGAAGTACAAGACTCTCAAACTACAGCTCTGATCCAGAACCATAATAAAACTTAAAGCCCTCTGTGTRTTTCTCAGTGATAAGTTTTTTTTTTTAAAAATGAATCAGCGTTTTTCCAAGGAAAGCCAACACTTTATGGAAAACTTTTTTTTTAGTAGGAAAAAAAGTACTCCTTTTAAAACCAGATGCAGCCATCCACTTTATGGAAGGATGGAGGAAAGAAAYCTTTTGCTTCCGTTCTAGTTATTTTAATGTCACCCTTTGACTTAGGCAGATTCATTCTTACCAAGTAGTTTTGTGATTCTTTGGGTGCAGTGTTTCCTGTAGCTTATTGGATCACACCGTTGTAGTATTACATCTCACAATGAGCAGAGGTCTGTTCCTTAATTCCTGTTTTCACTGTTTTCTGTTAACCTGCATCATCAATGGAAATTGTCCGGAGCCAGTCCAGCAGCTTCTCCCAAGTCATCTTGCTTGTTTCCTGCCGAGGGTCTTATAATAATGGCTTTTCACTGTTTGCCTGTTCCAGCAATTATTTCCTGGTTTCTAGCCAAACAGTGATTCACACAGCATATAAAGGTTTCATTCCACTTCTGTTTTCAGTTTCCAACTTTCTGGTGTTTTCCTGCAGTTTCACTTCCAGAAGACATACTACCTTTTTTCTTCCCTTATAACCTCCTACTTCATTCAATTTACCATCATTTGTCTACTTCTCCACCTCTTTCTTTCATGCTACTAGAACAGAGCTTTGCTGGAGAGTTTAGAGCTGCAGCAGCTTGCATTTAATTCTTCTTTGCTCTTGAAGATTTTTCACATTTATCATGGAGTTTTAAGTTTCCCATATTCTCTTCTGTATGGAAAAGAGTTTYCCCTTCCAGCAAGAAGACATTCTGACATGGGACTGTCTTTTGACGCGTGGTCTTAACTGTGCAGAAKAACACAAAGAATAGCTCAGCTTTGCAAGATCTCTTTTACGAGGCCTTGTATCCAGGAATGAAGGTTGGAACTGGTGTTCACAAGTAACAATACTACATACTTTTTTTACTTCTTTCCTTTGTTTAAGAAGCAGGACTCACTCGTATGCCAATAGCAGCAAGGTGTTTTCAAGTAAAAAGCAATGAATAATGATGCTGTTCAGTTCAGGATACAAAATTGTTTTCTAGAATTGATAATGAATCACAGGAGGTATCTTAATAAACACATCTGATTTAGTGTAAGGCCAGAGCTTTTAAATGCTATGACCTTGCATTCAGAAGTAACATTTGATTGTTAAATATAATTTTTACCATGAGCTAATTTTGTCACACTTCTTGATGACTCAAAAATGCAATATCAGTCTCCCTTCCACAACCTGTGAGAAATACAATATAAGCAAACTGATTAGAAGTGCTTATTTATACCAAACCATCTGACATTAAATTGCACGGTCTATGGCGGAATAGCTGAACTTGACTCATTCTGAGTCTGTAAAATATTGAAAGAGATAGGTAGAGAAACAGCATGAAAACTTTAATCTCCAGCACTGGGGAGAAAAGACATTTAAATAAATTAGTAAATGAAGGACAAACAGTAGTTTATATTGCTGAATTAATAGGAGAAAAGGTGTTATTATTCATGATACTTGTTGCAATTTTGTGTTTCACCAAACACAATATTTTTGTATTTTGTATTTTTTTTTACCGTTGAAGGTTTAAATTCCACATACAAATGAAAATGGAAGAGGAAGGAGAGAGGGAAAACTAGAATTTATTTATGAAAAGTTTTTATATTTGCGTATCTGCTGTCCAAATGTGCACTGATCTGTAGACCAAGCATAAGGACTCAGTCATAATTGATGTTCTAGACTTCTAGTTGCATTTCCACACTTCCATAAGCGTAAGATTTTTTTAAGAATCCAGATGTCTTCCTGGAGACATATATAAAGGAGAATTTATTTACTCTCTAAAAGTTGTTGGGTTACAGTTTTTAAAATCCTCTTCAAAGGATTTTTTATGGAGACTCCCATATTAGTCTGCATGAATGATTGTGCGTAGTTGTTGCATGCATATTAAACTGGAGTCTCTTTGAGTAGTGGTATCCTTAAAGGCTGCATTCCTTTAGCTTTTTTCACCTCCAGTGTAGTTGTAATATGTGATAATTTTTCACCCCCTTGTCTAATAAATACACAATATGCATGTACAAATATATATCCAGTTGTATATATTATAGTTAATGACTCTTCTTTCCAGTCTTAGAGAGACAGAATTCATAGCAAAATCCAGATCCCCAGGACCCAGCAGTTACCCATCGTGTGAGTGGGCTTTTCTGCTGTTTTGTGTCATTGGAAGAAAGTAAGTAACAGAATGTTGCTCTGCCCATCACCATTTCTTGAAACTAGGAATTCTTAAAACCAAAATCTTGTTCTGGAGAAGTACCACATCTCTGTGATTTCACAGACATCTGGAATGATTTCTTTCCCCCACTTCAGAAATTTTGGTAGTGGCACTGGCTTTCAGTGGACCCCACTTCTTTGCTGCCCAAGTAACTTTTGATGGGAGGAAGCATCATCACTAAAAAGTGGGTCCAGATGAGCACTGCCTCTTCTGAGTGAGAGGGTCACAATTTTGAGTCTTATTTACCAAAGCTCAGTATTGAGGCCTGTTCTGGTACTCCAGCAAATTAAAAAAATCTCACCCCCCTGCTGTTGGATCAGTGCCCCTGCATGTCCCATCTCACTGTAATGACTCACCTCAATTCTCATTGTTCGAGCCAAATTGCRTCACTGGATGTGCTAGAATCAGATATTGCAACACGTGGGCTGATTGATAACAGAAATTAGACCTATTTTACCTACAGTAGCTGGATAGTCAATAACAAAACCTGTTAGTACCTTTGGCGGTTTTGCAATTACTTACTTCTTTGCAGTAAATATTTTTATTTTCAGCTGAGTTAGAACCTAATGAAACAACTGATGTTGCTGGAAGACACTTTTTAGGGCCTTGGTAAGCAGTAGCAGAGCAAGTGATAGTGTGAATCCAGTCCCTCACAGAATGACAGCAAACCAACCACAGGCAAGGATCCCTTTGGTGCAGGAGCTCTCCTTCCCTCACTGTGAATTCCCTTCCCTTTGTGTATAGGAGTCTGGACTGAAAATATAGTATTTAATGAATTTTTGAACAATGCTTTTCTTTTTGGATTGCTGACTTGTGTGTGATGAAAACCATTGGAATTATTTCCTTCCAAGGGGGATAAAAGCAATGCACAAGTACAGCCTGTGAGTTTACTGGCATTAATTATATGGTAGTGATAGTTTGTTTGTGACAGAAGAATGAAGTCATGCTTTTATCAGTGGCATTTATATTAGTATTCTTTTTCATGGGAGATACATGGGTGACAAAATGTTGATGTCCCTTAAGTGATTATTGTTTTATTATGCCATTGATGTTATTAATATACTGTTGTTATGCTAATGAGTTACAAGGGTTTGTGTCTCAGAGGTTTGTCCACAAAATATACACTGAATGGAAAAAATGTATGAAGTACAAAGTTGTTATATGTACATGTGTAAAAAATTCAGAAAAGTATTGTGAAGTGCCTGCTTAACCAGTGACCTTTTCTTGTGAAATGGAAAGAAGAATCCATGTGGGGTTTTTCAGTAACAGAACTTACCCGAGGTCGCCATTGCTTATTATTTTGCAGTAAATATGTTTATTTTCAGCTGAGTTAGAAGTTAATGAAAGAAACTGGGGGTCACTAAAAGACTTTCTGTTGATTTCAATGAGCAGTTTCTTGAAGACTTTCCTAAATTTGTGTTTTAAAGGGCCAGACTTCGCAGGAAAGTTTCCACTGCAACATCTCCTACAAAACACTGCTGTTCCATATTCTGGTAGACTTCTGCAGATGGTCTTATTTGTAGATAGAGATATGGGATATGGCCTGCCTTGAGTGTAGTAACTTCAGTAAAATATTTACATTGCAGACCACTTCTTGTTTTGATTTCTTACCACCTTTGGAAACTGTGATCCTGATATCTGAAGAAGAGTACCATAAATCAGCAGTTACTTTCATCATATTTTCTCTTAAATGCTTATTGGAAAAGTTGGATATATATGTTCAGCATCAAAAACCTGTCATTTATACTACACGTGGTGGCATTCCTCGGTTATTTTGCTGAAGGTGGCTGCCATTCTGTGATCACTGCAAAGCAGATTACATATAATGCCTATAAGTTGGGCTTTATCTAGTTGCTTTAGTGTTAATATCGATAATAATGAATGTATATGAATTTTGCCTTCACTTCTTGAAGTAGTGAGTTAGTTCAAAATGTGAATCCTGAGTTGACTTTCATAACCTCTTGCTGCTTGTCACAGTATTTTCATAGTATCTTCTCACCTGCCGTTTGAGACTCTTGGGTCAGTCCCCTTATGATGCTCATATGCCAGGGAGGAGAATCCTATAAATGGTCTTGAGGCAGGGATGGAGCTGATTAAACAACGATTAACAACCTGATAAAAGAGGTTGGAGAAGATTTTAAATACTCTCATCAAATATACAGCCATCTGCATGAAAGGGAGCAAGCACAGAGGAAATACGTCTTTTCTCATCTGCTACATATTTTTCAAAAGTCTCACAGTCCAACATAAGCCTGGTGAAATACAATCAGCAGGTACACTTTTCTCACTCTTTGAGAAGATGTTCTTTGTGAAGTTGCCTGAAATGCAAAGCAATGGTGATAGAATAATGCTGTAACGGAAGATCAAACTCATTCTTTCTGCTACATGAGTCTAATTTTTGTAATGCCCTCCCATGAGCATATAAGATCCTTGATGCATGGAGCAATGCTGGCATAAGTTATTAGCTCTCTGCCCCAATTTGTTTGTTCATCCTGGATAGTCATAAAATGTCTTTGTTTCAGACTAATGTCCCTGCTTTCCAGTTAGGTAACAGTAAACTATTTTCTGTTTGCTTGTTTTTTTCTGTAAGAATATCTGAGGAAAGAAGCTAAATTATCTGGACTTTTAAAATTATCTTTTCAAGAGTAAGTGTTAAGGATCCATTGCAAATACCTAGCTGTCTACATCAGCATGAAATTGTTGAGATATTGCTTGTTTGTGATAGCAAACCAGTTAGTAAAAGACTTGGAGCATACGCTTTGTGATAGATATTTCCAAAACTATGGGGATCAGTATTTACTGTTAAGTCTGGCAATGTGTTATAAATTAATGATGACTCAATTTTTCCCTTTAAATTCATTCATCAGAATGTCCAAATTAGATTATACTGACTCCAGGCTTTTGCTTTAACAGACTGTGCAAACCCCTGTGGAAAAATGCTATGAAATTTAATAGGAACAAGAATAGTAGGATTCTACAAGAATTTAATAAGGTCCCACGGAAACTTTTAAAATTACCCCTAGAACTGAACAGTAAGTGATACCTTAGATAGACTTTGGAAATAGCTCATAAAATTGTATAGCAGTGATATAACTTTCTAGAAAATTATGTAGGATTTTGGGGGGGAAAACTCTCAAAGCATCAAAAGACTATCATTTCTTAATTTCCAAAGAATGTTTCCATACAGGAATATTCGAGTCTAACCTATCATTAAGATGTCAGATCTATAATGGAAAAAACCCAGGTAGAATACAGCGTCTTTTAGTCTGCGTCAGTTATTTTTACATTCCAAGCATTGCCATCTAGTTTAAAATGGGTGCCACACCTTGTGGCCAGCTTGAAATGTTGAACTAACTTCTGGCTTCAGCTGAGCCCTCAGAAAAAATTTTTGATGCTTATCACTTCTGTTTGAGATATTTCCCCGTATGCAGGAAGATTCCATTGCCCAGCCCATCCTTTACATATGATTGGGACAATTAATTTAGAAGTTGTTCATGGAGTAAGATTTCAATAGGAAGAGAAAGAAGGAGCTGTGCTGTGAGAAAGTTACTTACCTAGAAAGGTTCAGCTCCAAAGAAAGATAGAAAAATGTTTGTACCTTCCTTTGCTGGGGCAGTTTATAGTGCAGACTACACCAGTAAAATGATGTTTATTCATCAGAGTTCCACCCCTCAGCTGAAATCTAGTACAATAAAGAATCACTTCTCTCTAGCTGAGCATATATTGCACATTGTGATATGAGAAGCACTGAAGACATGTATAAGAAAGCAAAACAAAAAACTTTCTATTGCCTGGTGGAGCTGGGATGAATCACACAGCTGGGTGTGGAAAACTGCCTCTGACCTTMCACCCAAGCACAATTTCTGATGAACTGAGAAGCTCTATGAAGTTGTTTCTATAAGTGAATTACAGAGTTTGATCATCCAAAACACTTTCAAAACACCAAGAGTCGTTTTGAATCTGACTTCTAAAATCTTGCTTTCAGTGTTCGATGGGAATGATTGTTAGTATGTTTTGGGGGTTGATTTAAAGTGTCTTTTTGGCGTTACAGGAATCATAAATGCACTGATTTTTTTTAGCTTTATCTCCTGAGTTTTGCATACAAACATTGCTCATGTGAGATGAATTTTGCCATCATGTTTTTAGCTTGCAAGATGATCATGCTGTGTTTGAGAACATGAATTTTATTTCCCATTTTGTTCCATATCCCTACTTTGAAGGTGATTGAACAACTGTTCCTGAACTCCTTTTTGTATAACCCTAATCACCTTTTCCTTTCCCTTGGTGTGATTTTTGGATTTTTCCACTCTTTCTCTGAACGGTTTGAATTCTGAGGAGGTGTTAGTGCATTTTAATTTGCCCATGTTATTTTTATATTGGAGTACTTCAATAGGGCTGTGGTTTTTTGGTTTTTAAATAACAGCTACTTCTATTGTTAATATTCRGAGAAGATGGTTTGACCTATAAGCTTGACTTTTGTGATTGTTTCTGGAAACTTGTGAGCCATCTGCTAGGTATTTTAAAGAAAAATAGATGTCCATAAAACTTAGGAAGGCATCACTGATGTGTGCAAATCTGTTCCTTAACTTTTCTACCTTAAAGAACAAATGATTTAATATTCTATATTTCGTAAAAGAGAAGCTATACCTGCATTTAAAATTTAACTTAAAGCAAATTCAGCAAAAATTCATGAGGTTCATTATGAAAACAGAAGGTGTTTTGATAAAATCACTGTGTTGCCAACTGGAATGTGATTGAGTTACTTTAAGAAAGGTCAGCCTTTGGTACGGTTGGTTTTAAAGGGTAGCTCTTACTTTGCAGACTCTGGTAGCAATAAAAGCTATTCTCATCTGTTTTGCCTAATGCTTTTATACTTTGGAGAACGTTACACCGTAACCACAGTTTATGCAGTAATTGCCTTCCTTGGGATACTCCCAGTATATGAAGCACATTGCTCACAAATAAGGGTTTTCACATGCTGAGAGGAAATTGGCAAATAGTTTGAATACATAATAGGAACTATACTAAGGTTTCCATTAACTACTCCAGTAGAAAAATGTTGCAGTGGTCAAATATTTTGCTATTAAAGAGCTGGCTAACAACAAGGAATGCGATTCTGCTAGATATGACATCTACTTATAACCGATAAAAAAATGAGATGCCTGCTCAAAACCAAGCGTAGAGGATGGCATTTGCCAAAAATATTGTTTTTGGTTTAATTTTCCCCATCAAAGTCAATGGGAGAATACACAGTGACTTAAGTGTTAGCAGAATGCATCCAAACACAGAATTCCTTTAAAAAAGTTACCAAAAGTTAACTCCACCAAAATATGCAGCCAGTCTAAAATTACTTTTAATATTAGACTAACTTTGTGAGGAAAATTATTCAGCTTAAGAAAAATAATATCTTATGTAGATAATCTATTAATTATAAAAGGTGAAAATAAATTGAAATTATTGAAAAGATCACTAACAGGTTAGTGTAAGTAAAACACTCAAGAAAAAAGTGGTGAAATAGTCAAGTTCTCACACATACTGAGAATAATATTATTGGCATTTCTAAAAACTTGGTAGAAATTAATATTTAATTATGCATGACCTACTCTTTTATCTTGACTCTGCTGCAGTCCTGCTGCTTGGAACTAGAAAAGCAACCTCAGTGGAGGAAGTAAAGTAGGCTCTTTCATACTTATTCTCCAGCAAAGCCCAAAGCCTTCATATAAATGCCATCAGCATTTATAAATCATGTAAAAATGAGTCTCCTTGTTAACTGATATCTGGCACAATTCTTGGAATGGATTCTGACATTCTGGTCTGTATGTTCCATTATACAAAGGGCATGGGGTTTGGCCACAGCCGGCTAGCAGAGAAATCCTTTACTGTAGGAGGACTCCCTGCTGGAGCGTCAAAGCTGGACCTCGGCCCAGGAGCTCTATCCTTACTAATATCTGCTCTGTCTTCTGCACCAAGTTGAGCTCTAATGAAGGAGAGGATCTGTTTCTGTCTAATAGTTTCCTTACTGTGTTTCTAGGTCTCCGATACGATTGCAAGTCTGTAAAAAGGGAAGAGCAGGGTTCAGAACAGCATGTCTCCTATGACCTTATTTCTTTGTCCAGTTGTGAGTATTAAATATCTTATCCAGAATTCTAATGCCAAGGTTAAAATAATTTCTTCTTGAACTAGTTTGCTGTGATGAAGTAGAATTGTTCAGGAGACAGATTGCTCTGAGACCGGAAGATTATTAAGTGCAATTCACTTTGTTAAACTGAGCAATATGCATTACTAAATTGAGCTTCTCTCGGTGCTGGGTGGTCATTCTTCTAGTTGCATGTTGAAGTGAGGGGATTGGAACCAAATTCCCTGCTTGGATCTGATCATCATACCAATTCCTGACATCTGAGCTCCTAATTATGATATATTAAGAACTTGGCATGAAGCCCAGATCTGTTAAGGAACCAGAATTCAGTGTCCCCACTGGAATCATGACAATTCACACATCAGACCACGTAGCAGTTGTGGATCCCAGGGTGTCAGCCCGCCAGGTTATATGACAGCGACGCTTAATCACATCATGGCCAACTCTGGCTATGCCAGGTGGCATGGCAGGGAAGGCCTACACCAACAGCCTATTGCTAGGATGTATGGCACCCTGCTTGGGTGCACTGCCATGGCCACCCTCCTGCTCCAGAATCCCATATACCAAATGTGGCTGATAACTAAAAAAGGATCCAGCCGTTTGTGGCTGAATTATGGGATCCTAGAGCAGGAGAGGGGCAGTGACGTTGACCTGAACGTGTATTTGGAGAGGGAAAGATGCAAAGCTTACCTTAATATCCTTTATTAGAAAGAAATATCAGAGTACATTTAGGCCTAGTGTCAACAGAATGAGATGACTCCATTTGAAGGAGTGACTCCTTTGGAGTCTAGTCTCATAGTTTATACCAGTAGAAGATGTATCCTTTTGCATGGCTATTTGCGGTTGTAAATATTAACCTACAAGAATTTGGCAGCACAATGAGACCGTTCAGCTGACTGATGCAGGACTGATATCCTGCATTGAACATATGGAGAATCATTGTGTATTTGAGGTATCTATCTCATGGCTTTTGCCATCATTTAACTTCTTCAGCCTTTAAAATAATGAAATAATTTTACTTGCCAGAAGATGTCTGTATGGGCAAAGCTTGCTAACATTTCTAAATGCCTGCCTTCTTTTATGGTTATATATTAGTTCTTCTGGAAGACTGTCTATTCAAAGACTGGGCCCTTCAGATTTATAAACTTATGGAATAACTTCAGTATAATCATGTACTAAGTATCTAGAAGCTGAGGAAAAATCAGATTAAATGTTAGAGGTATTTTCTTTTCCTACCACAGGGCCAGTTCTGCCCTTTATGTGAAATGCAGGTGACCTCTATGCAGCTGCAGAGGAATTTGACCTTCAAACAGTATTTTCGCAGCAATGACTAGGCACCTTCTTTTGTTTTTAATACAGTCATATAAAATTATCACCTTAATTAAAAGGAAAACTGTAAGCACTTGGCCTTCTGCTTAAATTTCAGGACCCTCTTGTTCCTTGGTTTGTTGAATGAAGATACTGTGTTTTCTTTCGTACTGCAATATATTCTGTTTAGTAACCCTTCCCGTTCCTTCAGACTGGAGTTATTCATCACAGTCAGAATTAGGGCTCACTCATCAGTAAACATGGATTTTATAAATTCATTACACTTCCTTCCTCTAGATATGATTGCATACTTCTTTCTTAAGGAAGATTTGGCTTCAAATTCCATCTATAGAAACTGTTTCAATTGTAATCTGTAACTGACAGCTATACAAAAAGCAACATTTAACATGATTTTGAAAGTCCCAGGATTGAAATGCCTTAAGTCAGGAAAAAATAGTCTTGGGAAAGGTTAGTGGTGATGCCTACAAAAAAGATACCGAAACTGCACGGTACTTTTGCTGTCAATAATTACCAGCCTTTTTGTTGAAAATTCATTTAACCAGACCTTTCTCTCTGTTGCCCTTGTGAGATTAAAACGTGGTAAATGGACTGAAGTTAAAAGATTGGCTAACAGGAGTGGACTAAATTTTTGAAGCTTAGCAAATAAAAAATAGAAGGTGAATTGTATTGACACTACTAACAATGACATTTTGGGCATTGACTGCTAAAGAAGCTATAATTTAATATTTCAATTTCTGCACAGAAACTTAAGGAGTTTCCTGCATTCTTAAATGCAGTTTTCTATATTAATTTTTAGAGCCATCCTCCTCTTTCACAAAATGCTGTCCTCCTCCTACACAATTTAGTTGTTTCACAATCATATTGCACAGCAGACAAATTTCCTGTAAATTGACAAATAATGCAGGTCTTTGGTGTAATTTAGAAAGCAGTCTTGAAGTCTGAACTTTTAGCCCCTGTGAAGATTTGACTTTTTGTGGATGAAGATTGTTTGTGGACTTTTCCTTTATTTGGCAATGAGATGATCAAGTAGATGGTGTTAAAAACCCAGCAACCCTAGAAATAGTTTATTTCACACATTTGATTGCATTTCTTTAAACATATTTTCGGGGAAAGTCTGCATTTGGGGCTTTGAATAGGTAAAGATTAAAATCATGCAGAATGATCATACAGTTCCTGTACTACTTTTCCTTTTTTTCTTTTTTGGAGCAGGGGTGTATCAGAAATGTCAACGCTTGAAATCAGGCATGAATGTACCTCCTTTTCTGACAAGGAGTGGAGTCGTGGCCTCTGCCAGGTGGAGAGCCTGTATCAGTGGTAGACTTTCCCCCTTCTTCACCGCGCTGACTCAGCCGTGCGGGCTGGTGTGCTGGAGGAAGCAGGCAGAGCCAGCGGCGTGACCCAGCTTTCTATAATTAGATCCTGATGTAAACGATGGAGTTAAGCCGTAACTACTCAACTTTCATAAAATTGCTTTTGTCATTGCTTGACGCGTGCTGGTCTACTGAGCAAGCAGGTATCAGAGCTAATCCTAAAAATGCATCGTTATTTTTACAGTGACCTTTCTAAATAACCTGAAAGTGGTGTCATTTGGATCAAATCAGAGCTGTTGGTAGTTCATTAGGCTCATGTCTCTGTGCATTTACCTCCAAAATATTTAATCAAATATCCCCAGTACTCATTTAATGCACTTAATCTAACATGAGACTATCTTCTTTCCCATTTAAAATAAAATCATAACATGTTTTGGCTTTGGCATGGAAAAAAAGAAAGGAAATACTTAGCTATTTTGATTTTTTAAGGGTGGAAATGACAAGGTCTGTCTTCATCAGAATGGAAAAATCACTGTTTAGTTGTCACTTAAACTTTATGCTTTAAACTTTAAATATCCCAGTGTTACTTTTTCTGATGCTGTAGTTATTTTCAAATTATTTTTGTGGGAGTTGAAAGCATGCAGTAAAAACATGTATTAGTTACAGAAATAACTTAAAACTAACAGTATTCTGAAAAAAACCCAAGCTACCCTGTACTTGAAAGCAGTATGATAATTAAACTGAACAATTTAAAAAGTAAAAAAAGCAAAGCAATTTGGAAAGGAAGTAATTTGTATAACTAGCAAATATTTAAATAGAACAGGACTATTTCCTGCAGTGTAGGATTCTTTGCAGAGTGTTTCAAACAGTTGAACTCACAACAGGAAGTAATTTGCTGTTGAAAATAAGATCACATGAAACTCACTGCCTATAGTGATAAAAGGGAAGTACTTCACTTGGTAAAACTGCTAGTTAATGTGAAGGCATCAGAGCAGTTTAATGACACTGTGTGTTTTAAATTAGTTTGGAATGTTAGAAACAGGAGTCGAGAAGACATGACAATCACATGTAACAAGCATTAAATGAACACAGGTCCCACCGGATGTCAGATTACATGAAATGGCTGTTTGAAAACATCAAAATCTTTATCATAGGTGCCTGGAAGTGTGAAACCAATTAAAAAAGGATGTTTTAGATCTCTGCACTGTCACACACGTGGAAATAATTGATGACAGTGAATAAAATTCTTTCTAAATTCCTATGCAGGCCAAGGTATAAGTATGGTCCTGTAAGTCAAAAATTAAGCACCTTGAAAACCAATTTGCATATTTCCTCTAAAGTGACCGTGGGAAGGATGATGTTTGACGATATCTGATTATGCACTTGGAGACAGTAAACCATGATACTTTTCGTTCTGAAGTATCACCCTTTCAGGTGGCAACGGGGCAATCTTTTTCAGAGGTTGAGGAAAAAAGTCAATTCTTAGTATTAAAAAATGCAGAAGGATTAAAAATTGTCTGGAGTTGATGCACAAAGTCACTCCTGTCAGCTGTATCAGCTACTACCTGTGTCCAATTTACTAATGACTTTGATAAGACAGAGTATTTTTATATACCTCTTTATATTTGATTTTGTGCCTGTTTTATGKTTTTTTTTACCATGTTGTCACCCTTGAAGGACACCCTCTGAGACTCTGAAGACTGAAGCTGCTGCTTCATCCACCGTCCTTATAGTCTTAAAATACTTAGGGCAGGACCACCGCTTTTCCAAAGCAACCTCTTTTGTTAGGGCCTAATGCCAAAATTAATAGGAATTGTTCAGTTGACTTTGGTAGCCCTTGCATCTAGTTTTAGAAACATTAGGTCTGTTGAGTACATCTTTGTAAGGAATCATTCTCAGAAAATATTTACCCTTACTCATTCCTTCTCTGGTACTGCCAGGCAGCATTCACTGTATTTGGATGGTAGCTTAGCCGTTCAATAGCAATATGGTCATCTGCTCTAATGTGCACTTAATTCACAAATGTGATAGTATGGCGTATTCCTGACACATGCATCTGTGCTAACGTACCCTTTTTAATTTATAACAAAAAAAATTTAGTTCTATGCTTCAGTGTTAAATCATTATTATAATCTGAATTTTAATTAAATCTTTGCTATATAAACATGGCATTTTAATGCTCTCAGTAATAAAATAGTATTTTATTTTAAGTAAGTCACTAGAAAGATACTGTAATAGTTGAGATCAAATATATTTGCACTCATTCTAGGGGGAGAARTGATCTTGTTTCCAGGTATAGCACAGTGGCATGATTTATCAGTTTTTCTGTACTATGTCCCAACTATGCCCATACATATGTAAAAATAATTTGCATTTCTAAATTAGTCACAAGTGCTTTCTCAGTGGAAGTGTGGTTGCTTACTGTCATGTGTTTCATTTTGCCGGGAGTCACAATGTCTTCCTTCCTCTCACTGAGATCAATCGGACTTTGGTAATGAAGTCAGTTGGAATTACTTGACCCTTGATTAGTTGCTCCCTATATTTGTACAGGGTTATGACTGGAGGGAGATTCATCTGCTTTCTTGGGATATTGCAATGTAAATGTCCCGTATACCCAGTGCAATGCAGGATTGCACTGCTAGGAACTACAGCTGCTCTAAAAGATGAGTAGTCCGCAATGTAAGTGGACTGCAGGCCAGATGTGAATAGTTTGTGCAGTTTAAGAAGTTTGGCTCTTTTTCTTGCTTTGCCCCGGAATCACAAAGCCACAGGCTTGGATTCCACTACTGAAATCAGCTCAAAATACACATGATGTAATTATTTCATTCCCCAAGTTCCTGTACAGTTGGAACTCTCATGAAGGTGAAGATTACCAGTAGAGTGAAACTAGTTGAAGTTTTATTTCCCACAACACTTGTTGATTTTGCAGTTTCTACTCAAAATCATAGTTTTCCAAATACTCTCCTTTAATCACAACATGCCGTGTTGACACAAGTTATTTACTTAGTAAGCATGTCATACCTCAACATTTATGCTTATTCATGGAAACACAGAAAAGATTATGGTATAAAAGTTGCTTCAGACCCAATGCAATCACATACCCACTGATAATTTACATGTGTATTACACAACTATTTATTCAGCCTTTAAAAGGGGAAAAATCAGTTACCAAAGCAACTGCTATATTGTGTGTTACTAATGCTATTTTTAAGATAAAGAACATTGGTAAGGCACACATCTCAGTATCTCTTAGGAACAAGTACACACTTTGCAAAGGGGGAAAACACCAGAACGATTATAATCACTGAATTTGTAAAAAAAGTAGTTCAGACCTGTTTGCTAAGTATTTCCTTATAATTGAGGTTTATCACCATTATTACAGCATTGTAAAATATTCTCGCAAGACTTTTAGGTAATATTCAGGAAAAAACCACAGGGAAATAATAATATGCGACAGCAAGGGCTAAGTGAAATACATTTGCGTTCAGGACAAGTCTGGTAAATCAAGCCGCATTTGCAATCCAAAGTGTGCAGCCAAACGCACAACATTTGTATCATTACAGAAGAAGACTCTATGTAAATACAAGCTACTGATGATAGTTTTCTTCCTTTCTTTTCTGCTCAGCCAGTAGAACACTCCCCTATCGTTGCCCTGAGAGCTGAGAACATAATGTGCTCTCTATTCCTTGCCACAGAGCAAATGCTTGGGACAGAAGATGTTTGCATATCACTGTTATGGGCCGAACAACTATGATTCTGTGTCATAGTGGAAAATAATAGCACATGACGTAAGCTTCGGTAAATAATTTTTATCCTAAGTGCACTCATAACCAAGTTACAGACTTTTTAAATGCTTGTTTCTACTCTTTTTTCTGGCAGTCCAAAGGACACAGAAGAACGTGGTCAGTTTAGGAAGATTTGGATGTTATTAATCATATTTTAACTTTTGCTGTTAACAGCCTGTTCATGAATAGACTGACATTTCCTTGATTCTAGTTGCACTTCAGAATTGTTTACAAGGTAGTAGTTTCCAAAAAAATCCGGGTCCATGGGTCACTATAGCCAATGCATGGTGAGTGTCTAATGTTGATCAAAGTCCCTCAGATGGGATAAGTCAAGTGATGCTATCCTGAACATTATGGTATGTTTCAAATGCTTTTTGTAAACCTGTAGGGTTATGAATGTGAATATAGCTTTCTGTCAGTATTAGACAAAGATCTGTTTTTAGAAACCCTGGAAAACTTAATTTGAAGAATGCCTGCAACATCATTGTTCCCTGCAAAACCTTACGTCTTTGACCAGCCAAGATAAAGCAATAGTCAGACTGGAACTAGTAGAGCTACTCTGATGGTCTAAATGAAAATTAAGATGTTCTGGAATAAGTATTTTGCTTATGGGGAAAAAAGGAGTTATGTACAATTTGCCCAAAGTCAGTCCTGCTTTCTACTTGCAGAAAGTGCTGATGCCCCTCTTTGAAAGATCAGATCATTCAGACTCTGGATTACTCACTTAAATAAAGTTACCTGTGTGATTTTGTAGCTGAAGAGCAGGGCCCAAACTGAGCACCCAAGAAATGTTGAAGTGATGCAATGTAAGGAACCTCCCCCCGTTCCCAAATGACATTTTCTGGATTTTATTGTAAAGGAGCATTTGACCAGCTCTGGGTCACATTTTCAGAGCTGTGTAAATAAGACAACTTGCAACGAAAGAAGTGCGGCTGGGTTTTCCTACAACTCATGGTGATCTAGTCTGTTCACTTAGAAAAAGAGTTGATTTATGTGATATTATTAATCTATCCAGTAACTTCTTCAGTCATTTATGTTGCTGGCTGAATAAGGCTTCAAATTGTCTGCTGTCCTATTTGATGAATAACAGCAATGTCTGCGTCCATTGCTAATCCAGTATTAGTCATTTCTCTGCTCAGGTGCAGTATCAGTGTCTCGGTTACTTGATTCAGGGGTAATCATCTATGGATAGGTATTTTGGGAGAAGCATGAGCCATGGATCAGTGCATGCATCCTCTTTGTGGCTCAGCTCTGCAGAATACTGCAGGAGAACTTTTGTCTCTGATATCAGGATTGAAGTGCACAGCAGGCAAGTCACCCAAGTCCATGCAGAGCTCTCCATTTTCTCTATAAATTGTATAAATCCTGTTGGTCTCTGATGGAAAGTAAGTCTGAAACATTTAAAGATACTTCAATGCAACTACTGTTGCATTYGGTATGCCTCTGCAGTAGTGGGAATGGATAATCTGTATCGGGAATCCAAGAGTGTGTCACTTCCAACGAAGAGATGAAGATAGGAGAAAAGATGTGAAAAAAGATGCATCTGTTTTAATTTGTCTTTATTCTCTAACTCTGGATACTAAGGGCTTTTCCTGGCTCCCTCTGCTGGCTATGAAGCTGGCTTAGCATTTTTTTTCCACTACGGTATTATTTTTGCTGATTAAAATAGCTATGGCAGCTTTGTGTCTATCTCGGCCTCCCACCCCCCACTATCCTGCTCTACGCATTCTTCTGTGCTTAAATACACAATTGTTTTTGTGACTAATTCCTCTTCTTCCTTGTAAGATTACTGTGTGATTCGTATTTAAAAATGAATCCATCCTTTTAAAAAGCAATCGGTTACTCCAAGTACATAAACAAAGGAGCAAAAAAAAAGAGAAAAAACTGTGAAGTTCCTAAAATATTAAGCAGTAATTTCCAGTATGAACTGACTTTTTATCAACACTGAATTTAAATAATGAAAGAAAATAATAACAACAGCATAGCAGCAGAAGCCCCAACCATGAAATGTTTGTATTATGCTTTATACAGTGCCTCTTTTCTAGTCATCTGAGATTTGAAATGCTGCACCTGCTTTATAGTACTTAAGCAATAGTAGTACTTTGGCCTGACACAGAATTTCCATCTCTAGAACATTTTAGTGTAAACTGATTAAATCTGACAGTTCTCCTGTAGAGCAGGTAATAACTATCATCGCAGATACATCCCAGAACATCCCCAATTCACAGAAGGGGATGCTAATCTGTTAAGATTAAGCAAAATATTAAGTCAAGGCAAAAAACAACCCTTGTTCAGATATTCACTTTTAACTGTGAATTCCACCATCTAGATCTAGTTTTCTACTGCATCTGCGATTGATCACAGTTATTAGTACCTAGCTGATCATTAGCACACCTGGAGTCACGATATGTATGCGTGATTTTGGTATTTGCACGAACAAAATAACAGACCCATTTTAGAGGGCTGTTGGAAGAGCAGCTACATCGGCTGATCTTGCCTCCAGGCATTGACAAACAATGAGCACTGTGGCCACTGCAGCAAGAACTGCATTAGCCAAGCGGACAACGTAGCTGAATACACCAACTGTCTCTCTGCTCCGTTCTTGAGTTGGGCAACAGTATCTTTCAGTGAATCTAAGCCCCTCTCTTCTGAGAGTCACCACTTCCCTCCCAAAAGATGTACTCCTGTCTGTCTTTTCTGGGCTGGAACCCAGCTGAAGTCCTTTGTGTGGGAAACAAGCTCCTGGGCTAAATTTTTTTGTATGCAATTTTTAACACTCCTTAGTGACTCAGCCCAAATCCTGTGGGAATTCCTAAACCACTTTGAGGGTTTTGAAAATGTTGCCCTGTACCTGTGGGGCTTACTGCATTCCCAGAGTTAATGGGTAAATACGTTGGCGGTAGGCAGAAAATTCTATTAAGATTCTTGTATTACTCTTGCTGCTATAATATATGGATGCTGCAGGATCTTGAATGTTTCTATCCTTCCAGCTTCCTGCTGAGATGATATTATTACTTGGGTTAAAAGCTAAGTGGCTTTGTGTATGTACAGACTGCAGTCAAATATATGATTGCTAATAATCTGCGTAGCATGAATGGAAAAGCATTTCAGATGTGGTAACGCAGAACTTCACTTAAGCTAGTAACTCACATTTGGTTTGAGGCGAGCTGCTGCAATCATCTGGGTTGAAGATTGCACTTTCTTCTTAAATGTAGGCTGTCGTTCTCCTAGGACTTTTTTGGTTGTTTTTATCCTCATTAACAAGTAAATATAAACTTAACCTTGAAAGTGCCTCTTGAAAATTGTATATCAAAAACTTTTCTAGGTATAAAATTGAATTTTTTACTAAGTGAAAATTTTAAGTTTTTAATACAGTAAAATAATTGCAATCAATCAAAATTATCAAAATACATAAAATTAAGGAAATAACTTGACAGTTCTCATTGTTTTGATAAAAAGTCTACATTTTTAGTGATCAGGGGAGAGAGAGAGAAGATAGGAATTCTGGCATGTTCTAACTAACTTCTCTTTGAAGAATACTTAACATTCTGAGCCATAAGGTCTCATGGTATTATCAGCCATGTAAACTGATAGATGCAATTTTGGACCAGTCATAAAATCTGAGATCCTGACCTGATCCTGCGCCCTTGTTTAGAGAGCTGGGGTGGAGTCAGCTGTGGACTGCAGGCCAAATTCACCCAGAATAGTTTTGAAAAAATGTGTGGCGATGTTGAGACCTTTACAGGTTTTGCTTTCTAAAAAAGAACTTGATTTCTAGATTTTCAACTAAGAGGACAGTGCCATCAGACCTTAATAATCGCTATCTTTACTAATTGACTGTAAACTTCCCTTATCTGACCCTTCACAAGAACAGATCACGTAGTAGAGGAGGTGAGTTTATACAGTAAGGTCTCCTAGGTGTAGAATAAATATCCCAAATTCACTGCTGCTTGCACACAAGGAATGATTTTAACACCTCATTTGGAATTTGATAATAATCCATATATATCACACCACAAATCAGTTTTAAAATATCAAAACAAAACCAAAGTTAAATCAGTGAAGTCACGTAGATGAGTTGTTACTGCTGTACAAATACTCATTGTTTCATAAGATGTCCACCACCCTGCCTGGGTGCCTTTGCCTGTTTATTTCAGGCATTTGCTGCAATGACTTTTGCTGCAAGAGCTCCTGTGTTTCCAGAGTCTAGGGTAATAGGATCCTGTCTACTTAGGTAATGAAAAGCTGCAACTTGATGACGATTTACATATAGGCCATTCACATCAGTCTGTTTGGATAGAACATAAATGGTGTGACCTCCATATAATTTCTTRCCTGCAAAGGTGAATAAAGAGAGACTTAACATGAAGGCTGTTCAGAGAGTGTTTCTAATGCATCTTCTCTCTGACTATGCTTACAGACTTTCAAATGCTTGTCGTTCCATTTTCTGTTAAAACCAATGTAAGGAGCACAGCCTGTCATTTGGTTGAAGATTTGCATCTAATTCCTTGCATTTTTTGAATTTCTTACCATATTAAGAGCGTTTCTGATGGAAACAAGATGGCTGATAGACATCAAGGGTAAGAATAGGCCATCTCTTAGTAAAGTGACTTTGTCTATATGCATGTGTGTGATTTTGCCTTGTAATTAATTTTCATTCAGAAGAGGAATCTTTTAAATATTAAAATACAGTTCCTCCAGCCACTGGGCTTTTTCTGCTCTTCATGGTTTTTGTGTGTGATAGAGCCTTCTTTTCACCAAGGCTTCTCATGTGACAGATGATATCTATGTATTGCCCTGCTGTTTAATGTGAAGCAAATGGGATAGCTTATCTAATGTGACAGGTACAGTCGTCTGTTGTCAAAGCTGTGACAGTACTGACCAGGATTATCTGGATGAGCGGTCATCTTGATGTTGCAGCATGGAAGGTGTGGGCCTCATGGATAAACTGCAACAGTACAATGAGATATATGGCCACTGAAGTGGAAAAGATGAGGCAGACTAGATGCTAATGTGATATATAAAGACATCAGAAGCTGACGAGTGAAATTAGGATAAAGGTTTTGGGGGTGTAGGCAAGTGTAGTGGAGGATGTATGAAATACATACCTCTTGGAAAATCTGATAGACATTATTTGCAATAAAATAGGATGTAAGTTCATTTTTATGCAGTTAGGCAGATGTCTGTACAGACTGCTATTCAGCATTATTTGTGAATCAGTGGAGGATTCTCTCGGTGCTAAGACTAATAAGGTGTAGAGGCAAGTAACTGAGCAGCCAACAGTATGAGATATTTTCCTAAATATAATTGCAAGCAGATGAACCAAGCATGTAAATAGTTTAAAAGTTGGATTATTATGTGGCTATAGTGAGTGCAGCACTGTCCAACTTGAAATGAGAGTGGCATTACAGTAGCTTTGATAGAACATAAAATTTTGCCATTACAGCTGTGGTTTTCAAAGGGGCCTACAAGTGCCACATTTATGGACATTCATTGGGGAATTAGCGATCTTAGGAAAGGCAGGGCCTACTGCAGAGAATGAGTAAATAGCATCAGAAGTTTTAAAATGTCCATATAATGAACCTCAATGTGTAATTTGTAAAAAATGTCTGTGTGGGTGCAAGCTGATGGAATTTTTAATACATATGGTGAATGAGCTTTTTAATCACAGAAAAGGCAACTGATGGTTGCTTAAAAAGACAAGAGTGACTTGCCTCCAGGAAGAGGGTCAGAGAGAAACAGAAAATCATCTGTGATCTATGTTTCAACAATAGAAATCAGCAGACAGAAGGAGCTGAACATGCTGATAGGTCACTGCTGCACAGCAGAATACACTCAAGAGCATGTGAGTATGATAACCCAGCAGTCTGCAAAGTTTTATCAGGTGTTTCAGAGTGTTTTCTTAAATCCTCATCTTCTGAAGTCATACAGATACACAAAAACCAAAGCTTTCGTCTACAGGAAAGTTAGCTAAGTTCTTCTGTAGAAAAACTTCCAGTGTTCAACCCATCAGATACCTGTCATGATTAAGCCAGTCCAATGATCCTGGCAGCCTGTCTCATACTTTTTCCAGTGGGTGGGATTGGCAGCACTGCTGTAATGGTGTGGTTGGAAGAGTACTTTTTAGTTTCTTTCCCAAGAGCATCACTATATAACAATGTAGAGGCTTTCACGGTTTGTAAAAATGAAAAGTGCATGTGGGGTATTCAGAGAAATGGTATTTCTGCCTACCCTTACTGGCCTGATGATAAGAATTTACCCACATCATATGCCACTCAGCTTTTCTTGGGAAATGAAGCCCTAAAAAGTAGCCCCAGTGGTTCTGTCCTAGTGCTTCTCTCCCAGTCTGAATCATCAAGCCTTGTCTTTAGTAGCTGCTATTTCAGTGTAGGCAAGGTCCTGGGCAGTAGGAAACTGCGGGTTGCAGTCAATGCCAGCTTGCTGTTCTGCTAGTTAGCTAACTTTCCAATAAAAACAATATGTGATCATTAAGTACAACTTCCTTATACCTTAGTGACTAGAACAACGTCAACACACTGTGATTATATACAGGAGCATCTGTGGGGTCTGAGAAACAGAGATGAGATGTCTCTCTACTATTTTTGGCACTGATTCTTGGTATTTCTTCCATTTGCAGACCCTCTGTGCCATTTTCTGATGACAAAACAGATCCCTGAGGGCACAATTGATATTAATGAGATGTAAATGACAGATGAGGTGGCAGATGACAGTGTCATCAACCGAGGAAATAAAGAGCAGTATCATGAATAAGCACAAAACATTTACAGGACAGAAATAAACGGTATATAGTATTGTTGAACACTTTTTTTTTTTTTTTTAAAAGGTAATGCATTGGAAAAAAGATAATCAGAGCATGAAATATTAGCATGAAATGGCTCTGACTATTGTAGCTCTCAGCAAACATTTTTTCAGGGTATATATTGTAGGGGATTGAGGAAGAGAAAGATGATTCATTTATTTATTTAAGAGTGACAGTGAAAGAAGACATGTGTGGCAATGGAAAGCAGGTATTATGCACTTGCTGTTTACGAAAGAAAGGTTTGATGTTTTCATGGGTCACCACATGAATAAAGGAAGAGAACGAAAGATGGTATTTAGCAAAGGTCGTGAAAGCTTTGATCTGGAAGCCTATGACATATGTCTTGGTATGTTAAATAATCTTGAAACCTGGTAGAATATGAGATTTTCACCAGGATTTTTTTCTTGATGCTTATGGACTGATTCATACCTGTCCAGCCACTGACAATTCAGCTAATTTTTTAATCACTAAAACATGTAAAAGCTGCTGTTCAATTTACTAGCGCCTGTAGGAGCCCAGACTTGAAGAATGGGCTGAGCTTATGAGGATTGGCACATGGATAATTCATTTCCCCCCTCATTCTGGCCTAGATTTTCCACACATTTTGTCACAGTGGTTTTTGGTCTTTTTTGCGGCTGATACCCCTTTGGGTTTCTGCAGATTACTGGCTTCAACTCTGTCTGGCTGGAGTTGCTGTTAACCCTCCCTCCTCCCCTTGCCACGGTACTGTTGTCTGCAGAGAGTGTTATTTTGGAAGCACAGCTGCAAAAAGCTAACAGAAATTTAACTTGGCCCCACACTTTATTTAAAATGTGCTGTTCTGCATCACTAGGGCACGAGAATCACTTCTCTAGAGTGATGTGGAGTAAGGCTTACCAGCTCAGCATAACCTCTGCAAGAACAGCTCCATGGCTTCTTCATGAAAGCGGGCTTATGTCTGATCTGTTTAGAGCATAGGTGGTGGTTGCTCATGCGTGTCTGTTTGCATCCTTGTAAGCTGCCCCTAACTACAGCTGCCACCAATGATACCAATGTATGATGGGACTGTGATTCATCTGAGATCATCAATAAGTTCCCAGTGGCTGTAATGGGATTCCTGCTCCCCTCCCATTACATGGGAAACCGCTCAGTAGTTAAAACTAGAGAGCAAAAATAAATTAATAAAAATAAAGACAGACAAAAGAGGAATTCCTTTTTCTCTTCTCTGTCTTCTCCTCTTGTTCAAATAAATCACTTTTAGTGATTGCTGTTCTTTTTCCTCTCATCTTGACTTTGGAGGAGACCACTTTCCACGAGCTATATAGTAACTTACTGGTCTTGTTTGTACATGAAAAAATAGTAAACCATTATTATTAACAGAGGTGGTATCAAGCTTATGATATGTTCTTGTATCAATTGTACAATGTATGGAAATATCATTATGTTCTGCACACATGTTCTCTTAATTATTTTCTTAATTAGTAATGACTGTCTTCAGTGTCTCATTGATGCTTTTGTAATAGCTCCTTGGTGTTAGATGCTTAGCATTCTTTATTAAATTCCTGTTCAGCTGAAACTTCTTCTACATGGTATAAGCTAAAACGTGAATTGTTTGGGAAGTACTAAGCAACATCTGGTTAATATTTTTTTTTTTTTTTGTGGTGTATGATACACAATAATTTTCTGTTGCAAAAATAACTTACAAAGTTAAGAATGGGGAAAAATTGATAGGCTTGCTATGATATAAGTTTATGATGCGGTAGGATTTATTAAGGCTTAGTGAAGTTTGGATACCATTTGTGGCTTAATAGAATGAGAAAAATCCCTGTTACTGGATTTAGCTGAGGAGCTGCAGTTCTGTTATTTCTCCAAGAATGTTATCAGCTGGATCCCCCTCCTCTTCAGTCAGCTGGCTTGAATCAGCTGGATCAACTTCTTGTGGTGTAAGTAGGAGTTAGAGTGGGTTGGAGTTGCATAAATTGCTACATGTGGATGACAGTGGAGGATAGAATTTTAATTCTCTTTGTATTTTTTTCTTCTGAAAACTAAATAAAAAGGTTAAAAAATACTATGCCATTAAAATTCCAATATTTTAGTTTCAGGAAAAATGCAAGCCATGTCTCATTAAATCTTGGTCTGATGCTTGTCAGGATTCATTGTTCTTATTTGGCATTTGAAATTAAAACTGTATTACTTGCACTCATAGGTCACACCAAATGTCTATCTGATTGGAAGACTGAAAACTTTTAGAGACTTGTTTCTGATGTGAATACTTAAATTAAAAATTCATAGTTCACTTTCCTCAGATACTGTGCAACATTCCTTTAAAATTCAGTGTTCCAGTGAGCAATCTTCATTTGATACAATATTCATGGAAAGTAATCACAGAAGGTTGCAATGCAGTCAGAGCAGATTTGTTTGAAAGTTCAGTGGCATTTGTTTGGGAGTCTTTGCTGAGTGCTTGTTCCTCACTCAGCGATGCACTGTGGTAAATTCCCCTGTTCTGCTATTCTTTGGCATGTTGAGTTACTCTTAGGCTGCTTATTCTGGTGTTAACATGTGTTACTCAGCATCCTGAAAATCAGTCCTTTAAAACTTGTTAGCTGAAGTAATTTGGCTTTTCTTATAGTGTAGGTAATAAAATCTGTTTG
The DNA here is from genome assembly GCA_035582835.1 of Phoebastria nigripes. Lineage (NCBI taxonomy): Eukaryota > Metazoa > Chordata > Aves > Procellariiformes > Diomedeidae > Phoebastria > Phoebastria nigripes. The sequence goes on along the minus strand of JAYKAV010003410.1, from coordinate 1,953,198 downwards.
CTTTGATTTGATAGCACGATGTTTCACTGGATAACCTGGTTCCTGATTCAGTCCATGCATCTGTCACTCTGTGTGGATAGCAAAATTACTTGATTTAGTTGTCACAGGTTGGATTAATTCAACAGGCTTTGGGGTTAGTAATCAATTCAGGTGCAACTATTTATCTACTTGTATTCTCTGGAAGTCTCTTTCGGCACAAGTGGAAAGAGAAGAACACAGCAAAATACTCTGCTTTTTCAAAACATCCCTTGTTCTTATGATTTGACTAAATTAGTTTTGAGAGAGTTTTGTTGTGAGCCTACAGAACGAAATTGGCAACTCATCCTCCATTCCCTTAGGGTGATATCTTCAGTGATTTATGTAAAAGTCTGTGTAGCTGAATATGTGGGGAGATTATTCTTGACATTCCTGGCTTGGAGAAATGACGCATTTTGAATGGCTGGATACGCTAGTTCTCAGGTGGCACTGATTTTTCCCATGTAAAAAATAGCGATAGTTAATACATGTTGTCACATTTAATTATTTTAATTGTATTTCAATTTAGTTTTCTAATCAGAAGTATCATTTTCTTGCTACTTGAATTTAAGTGATTGTGAGGAGTTTCAATCACAGGTGTTTAAAGAACTGAGTAAGGTTGAAATAAATGAATAAAATTGAAAAATTTATTCTGTTTTCCCTTCTGTTCTGTAGGAACTCACCTGCCTCAAGTGCTGGAGTCGCAGAGAGATTTGGTTGGGAGAGCCTCGCAGAACATTCAGGTACAGACCTGGTAAGTATCTAGAAATCACAGTGTGGTTGCCTAAGACTTCCTAAACCAAGGCTGAACTCAAGGGCATTTTTATCTCTAGATATGCTTTCCTCTCTAAAACTATGAATAGACTTATTTATTTGAAGCCAATATTTACCCATATTGTAGTTCTAATTTTTATTAGTTGTTCCTCTTCTATGTCATTTTGAAATAAGTAGCATGGGACTCTCACCTTGACCATCACGGGGGATTCAGCATTCCAAAGCACTCAGTGTTTTCATTGATACCACTACATGTGGTACACACAGGCATCTAGAAACTCTTACCACTCTGCCTGTTCTCTTTTGAATTTGTCTTGGAGCTTTTTTCTACTGGCTTGCTAGCTAAATCAGCCCTGTCCCTGATTCCTGAGAGACTACTGTGGCCCCTAATTGGGTTGATTTCTTGATCCCATTCACTTAGTGGAATTTCCAATAATGTAATTTAATTTTGTGTCCAGTGCCATATTCCTTTCCCTCTGACACTCTCATTTAATTTCTTTCTCACCACTGTGTCATGAATGGGGTCTCACAGCTGAGGAACAGCCAACTCCATTTTCCTGTCCTCAGTGTGCATTCAAGATAGCTCTTTGGTTTTCTTTGACACCCACCTACTACTCCCACTCCTTCACTGTGGCTCCCTCATCATGGAAATGTCTGCTTGGATTGAATACGTAAATGTGCTCCAGGAGCTCTGCTCTCACGGAGGAAAATAGCTGTAGCAGGGCCGTGAATAAAACAGGCTCTGAGTTGAATGGAGTGGCTGCTTTTAGGAAAAAGGATTGCAGTGCATTGCAGAGCAGCGCAATTTGGATGAGGCATAAATGAGTCATTTAAAGCCATTCCTTGTTTTTTTTCTGTGAACCAACTGTGTTTCTGAGCTGAGAGAATAAATGTGACATAAACCTGGAAAGGAGACTCCAGATCATTGTGGCATTGCATGGTTTCGTTAGTGTGGCAGACTGCTTATGATATGGTTGCTTGACAGTTAGGAATAGGTTTTTGGTTTGCCTACACACTTGAAACTGAACCAAGTGACTTTCCTGTTTTCTTAACACATGATCAGCAAACATAACTCTCGTTACACTACATACGTAATTCCCATAATATTGTCAGTTGTGCCCTGACATAATGTGTAAAGACACAGAGGATCATTTCTTCAGCAGATGTAAGCTGGTGAGGATGAGAGGTATTCTGACAGCCAGGCACTGGCATACCAGTTCTCTCTTCCCCACCCTTGAAACAGAAGATGCTGTGCTTGTGTGAGTGTTATGGATGGGTAGTTTTTAGGTAGGGTAGAATACCAGGGGAGATGCTGTTCTCCATCTCGGAACAGAGAAAGCATGTATGCAGGCAACAGAGAGACTTCCAAGGAAATGCTTCAGATGGAGTTGCATAATACCTATTATTGGGAAAAAAAAAGTCATAATGTTTCTTGCTCTTTCTCTTCAGTTGGGATAGTTTCAGCTTTCCAGTATCAACTGCACTGACCAGATAGTAATGGATCAGCATTAGTGTACCTGTCAGAGGAATGCAGGATACAGGCAGCATTTACTAGATAGACTGTAACAGTTTATACAGGTAATAAGATAAGAACAGTTACCAGAGTCTCCAGCCATAATTGTTCTAGGCACTGCACAAATAACCAAGTTGAAGTAAAACGCGCTGTTTCACACAACGTGCCAGGGACAGAACTGAAAAGAGAAAGCAGGCTTTCGGCTCTTGTCTCTCTTGGACCACGCTATCTTTGCATGTAAACAATGGCTGCAGAAATGAATGTCTGAAAAATACGTGGTTCCCATGCTTACATCTTTAGAACTGTTTGCAAAAGAAGTATTCTTGAGACGCTAGCAGACATACACACTCTTAATCTTAAAAAAGAAACAGTTAAGGCTCATTTTGTTGGTAGATTATCTGAGGGGATTATTTCACTGTGAGTATCCTGGTTAGCAGTGAGGGCTGCAGCAATGCCTTTGAGCTGTGTTGGGATTTGTGTATGTGCTGGCTGGACAGCTTGGTCGGGATTTGTTGTTTTTTTGTGAGTGTGTATAAAGTCTTAAACCACTTACCATGATTGGTTTGTTTATGTAGTGTCTAAAATAAATAAATCTATTACACCACAGTGATTATTTACTGATTTTTTTAATATTGGGGTCCTAGTATTTCCTTGCTTAGAAAGCTCAGGAAGGCATGATGTGCACTTCTAACATTATTTTCTAAGTTTTAGAAAAGAGACTAATGAAAATGAGTGGTATCTGGTGATAATAGAAATATTAGCGTGTTGTTCAAGACAAGTTAAAACAGGGAAAGGCAAATGATAGCAGTGAGTCAGCCTTTCAGAGCAAATAACTAGTACAGACCTTTACTCTGGGTGACACTATCACAATGCACTCAACTAGAAAAGTACTCAACCAGAGGCCTTTTCTGAAGATGTCAGAAAGATAAAAATACTAAATGTAGTAGCCATATATACTGAGAAGCATCAAGGGAAGATTTAGGAAAAACTAAAGAGCTGAAAATCTAATTTCGGATGTGAGGAAAATGTTGGACCCATAAATAAATTATAGCTATGGAACATTTAGAACTGCGGAATTAATTATAGCCTTAATAGAAGGCTGAGAGTGAGAGCCTGCTGTGAAGGCATTAAAGGGCTGATTAAGGCCAGTCTTGGAAACAGAACACTTAACAAAAAAAAAAATTTTTTTTGAATGACACGTGAAAATGCTGGTGCACAAACCTAGCATGGAGTTATGCAACCACATATACAAAGGAAGGGTGTGTGCCAGAGGCCAGGTGGATTTCTGACTTGCAATTAATACTTGAATTTTACTTTCTGTGTTAAGATCAGTTAATCGCACCAGTTTTATACAAAACTATCTTAAAAAATAGGCCTATTTCTACGGAAATGTTAAGTTCAGTTTTGTTTTTCTGACATTTTTTCATAATTTTACTGTCTCCTTTAGTCAAAATTATTCTTCAGATTGGTCATTATGAAACTAGTGTGGATTTATGGTATATATGAACAAACTGCATTTGGAATATACCACCAAATAGTTGGGGGATAAATTTAAAAGCTGATCTGTTTCAACCTGTTTGAAGAAAGGAGTCATAATTTTTTAAGTTAATTATTTTCTATGAGCAGGAGAAGAACTATTAAAATAGAAATTACACTAGGTTTTGTGAACTGGATAACAGGGAGTGTTTTTCCAAAGTGTGAATTCAATTATGGGCTGTAGTAGGAAGTGTGATGTTACAAATCTAATTGATGGGTAATTTGTCGGGGATATAGTATTCATAGATTTGCTGAGTGCTTCTTTCATCCTGCAAGTATAATATGTTCTTGTGTAATTTTACTCAGGTGATCAATTTAAATTACAAGATTAGGAACAAATAGACATCTGTGGATGGTATTGGTGTGTCATACTCCCAAACCTGACATCAAGGATGGGATGGTGGTAATGATGGTTAGTGTAATTATTATTCAGTTCTGCTTGTTTATTTGTGAGGAGGTTGCATGATCACAGACTGGCTAGAGTCCAGTGAAGTGGGTGAAGCAAGGATAGATGTGGGATGGACTCATCAGTAAATTTAAAAATAAATTTAGGATTTAGTTGAGCTTACTGAAGATGGCATTAAGGCTGATGTAGCTCAGTTGCCCTCTTCCAATCTTCATAAACATCCTGTGTTCGTCTGAAACCATTGTTGTGGTTCTATGACAAACTGACATGCAGAAAATGCTGTAGATTTTGTCTCTGCAGATAATTGGAACTGTGCCATAGTGCTTTTTCCTTTCCTTTTCTTTGAGAGTTTAGAATCTCCATGTCAGGAATATTAGAATATTGGGACAGCAATTGCTGAGATTAGGTGCTTGTTGCTCACAGCAAAAGCTGAAAATTATTAGAAAACATTTCCAGTTCTAATTACAGGAGAAGACCTACTCTGAGATAGAGAGTTGCGTATGCTACCCTGCTCTGTGGGTTTCCCATTTTCTCGGCTAACATCTGTAAATAACTTTCAGCTTGTCCCTATTGATTCCCCAGCTGCTCTATCTCCCTTGTTGCTAATGTCAGAGACAGATGAGTCTCGAGGGGAGTGCGAGAAGGCTGGAACAGATCTACTGCAAACGCCCACAGAGCAGTCGGGATGTTCCAGTTGGTCACCAGCATCCTTCTGGCACCCAGGGAGTCTGGAAGTTCATTGAGGTCATACAGGTTTTCTGAATATCCATCCTGAACATTTGCACATGAACAGAGGAAAAACTAAGGGTTTACTATGTGTTCAATGGTAAATTGTCTTCCTCTTCTTTTATTGTGTTCCCTCTCTGGGTTTTATCTTCCACTCATTGAATTCAATAGCAAAACTCAAATTGGCTTAAGTGGGACAAGATCAGTTCCCATGCCAGGAGGAACTATTATAATAGGGTAATGATAATATCTGACATTTGGTGTTTTATGTAATGATAGCATGGTATTTTCAGGATTGTATTTACCTATGAGTTCTGTCTGAGGTTATGAAGCTACTGTCTGATAATATTTTCACCTGTAGATGTGTAATCATCCACAGGCTACGCATTTTACAGGCTGGTGATATTGGAGGGTCAGTAAACATTAGAACCTATTCCAGTCTGAGCAATGGACAGTGCAATAGCTGATTGTTAAATAAACATGACTGTCAGGTTTGTCCTCAGCTATTTAGAAGGTGGTAATTTCCCTGGAAACTGGATTACAAGACTGTGTGTTAAGACTCCATCTTCAGTACCACACCTGCCTTCTAGGTAGGAATGCAAATAGTGTCTGAGAAAGGGAGCAGACACAGAGGGCTTTACCTTTTTGATAGGAGGGGTATTTTTAGCTGTAGGACCAGCTGAGAAAGAGGGAAAATGCTTTGCCTAGAAAGGACAGCAAAAGAAAGGGAGGGTTTGTGAATCAGAGATGAAAGTATGTGCAGGAGAGGAGAGTCATGTGCTACAGAAAGGCCAAGGTAAAAGCAATGCTGGAGCCCCCCGAGGCCAAGCAAAGCTTAGATGTACCTACCAACACTGGCAGGTCCAAAAGCATTAGGTTCAGTGACGGTTGCTGCACAGCTGATGTATCTATGCAGAGTAAATCTGACACATCCCAGCCGGGTCAGACATACTGCACGTTTGCACACAGACTCTATAACGTATGGGCAATGAAGTTCATGCAGCAGTCTCTCTGCATATGTGATTCAGCATTCTTGTGAAATGGCCGTTTGTTCAGGATATCCAGACATCCAGCATTTGGACAAATCTATTCAGTCACTGCTCAAAGCAGCAGAGAGAGAGATTTCTTGCTGTAAGCAACAGACTAGTATCCACGCTGGGAGAGCTGGCAGGTCTGCTGAAAATGCCTGGATCCAATGCAGTTGGGACCCAAACACAGCTGTGTGTGAGCTCTATCAGGAAGATACAACAATTGAATTACTCCTAAAGTTTTCAACCTGCATAGAATAACAAGATTGGGTTCACAAAGCCTAGTCCTAATAGCTGGGGAGGAGGGGGGGAGAGAGAAAAAGACGTTTGGATGAAGGTCAAACAGAGTAATACTCCATTTATTCTTACAGGTACTTTTTACTCATTCATATTCAGTCCCTACCTTCTCTCTCAAATTTGTCTATTCATCACTTCCAGCCTGCCTACTCCAGCTTTGCTCTTAGTCCTTTCTTTCTGGTTTCCCCTTCCTCTGTGTATATGTGGACTTCAGCTTCTCCTTTATACTCCTATCCCGTGGGGCAGTACTTCTGCAAGCTGCATTCCTTACTTAACAGGGTTTTTTTTTTTCCTACCACCATACTAGGAAGGTGGATCCCAGTGCAATTAGGGATACACATGTCAACAATTGGCTCTCATGAAAACTGCAGAGCTGAAAGTTTGCTGCATCTGTGTTTTATTTTATTTTAAGCGGTTTAGTATCTTGTACAAGTTCCTGTGAAAAGTCAGGGTGTCAGTTCTTGTCTTTGAGTTTCATGAACACCTGGAGTTGTTTGTGAGACTGAATTCTGTAGTTAAAGTTCCTGGGTGAATGAATAATATGCAGTTTAATAAAAGGTGAAGCAACATGGATAGTAACMAAAAATAACAGTACAGAGCAGTTTTCCTGGCCTTCATCCAGTATAGAGTCAATGGGAATCTCTTCATTGGCTTCAGTGGGATTTTCATCAAGCCTATTGAGAATACTGTACAAAACCCCCACTTCACACAGCAAACTTTATAATACGCAGTATGTAATGTGAAATAATAATCATCAGAAAAAAAAATTGGGCTGAAGCCAAAGGCCAACGGAAATCAGCTGTCATGGAAGGCTCAAAGGTTATTCAGGTACTGTGTAACTGTTSTGTGTGTCTGATAAAGGTACCTGGTGGTACAATTTACACATAAGACACTACCTGTTTAGCTGGGATGGGTGCATTTCAGAGAGTACTCATGGGATTGCAGTATTTCCTCAAGAATGTCTGGGTGGGATGAATTCTCCAAATGTGAACTCAAATGGAAGATGCTTTAGGTGACATAGTGACTTCCAGTGACATTGAAAAGATGCCCTTGTTTTCTAGCTTCAATGTTCATGTTCATTAATGGAGGCAAACCAAAAAATCTGTCTGAGTCATTAGCAACAAATTATTTTCCAAAGCATTTGCAAAATGCTAAATGTCTTGAGATGTTTGTAGAAGCAGAAGCAAATACTGAAAGCAAAATAATGAAAATTAAACATTTCCTTGCTCATTCAAGATTAATGATGTCAGGGTTAATCACTGCCATATAAATACCCAAATAAATAAAATAGATTAGGCAAGTAGTATCTGAGTATTTGCCTGGCTATCTGGCTTTCTCAGGACCATTAATTATTGACTTTTCAAAACTTGTTTCTAATTGACTTTCAAATCACAGTATCATAGAATAGTTGAAGTTGCAAGGAATGTCTAGAATTTTTTGAACCACTTATCAAGTTTCTTTCCACCAAATGCATATGTAACACAGAATAATCACCTTCAGATCTGACATGCAAGAAATATGAAGTAAAAATTGAGGAGTTGTGGTTAGATCAATTAGTTTAGAAACACTGTCTCTAAATTATTCCCATATCTTTCCTTGAGAAAAGGTAAGAGTTTAAGGCAGCAGCTGTTCTCTAAACTCTTCTACAAGTTGGAAAAAAGCACAGCCAATGAATAAAACATTTAGCCTGAATAAAAGGGTTAATTACCTTTTTAAAAAAAGAAATAGCCAGTGGTAACCATAATTCTCCTACTGAATATTTTGCATAAAATTTCTATTTATATGAAGCTGAAAGACTAAACATGGTACTCTGTCTGCAGAGTGCCTAGAGGTGCATACATAACATGATGTTATATTTAACAAAAACGTTACATGTATGATAAGTTATATCTGAATATACCTCATATCCTAGTCACTTTTGTATTTAAACTAATGTTTAAATAACCTTTCTTTTAGCTTAGAATCCGATGATGCTTTTGAAAGGTCAGACTGCTGCTATTGGACAACTCTTCAGTATATGGAAAAGTGGGCCAAGAAGTTTAAAATATTGCATTCGTTGTAAAATGCTGACGCTAGGATCTCAACATGCAAGACATGCTGAAAAACCCCCTTTAAGTGGTAAAAGTGTGCACATGTGTTTGTGTATACACATGTATATAAAGGAGTTCATTGCTATTTTGCAATTGAGGAAACTGAAGTACAGACAAAACTAAATTAATTTCYCACAGTCAGACAATGAGTCAGTGACAGAACTGATAGAAGAAACCACCAGTCCTGATGAGATAGATGGAGCAAAAGCTGTGGCTCAGGACTTTTACAGACATAACACCAAACACTACACAGATGCAGATTACTTAAATGCGCTAGTCTGGTCACCCCTTCTCCAGCTAACTTCAGCTGGGACTCATTAATGTAGAGAAGCTCTTGCTAGCCAAATCTGATTGCTGCCTAGCCATCAGCCTGCGTGGCGGTTTAGAATTGGTATCCACGAGTCATTGAGTCACCTCCCTGCATATAACCTGTCCTGTACTACCCTTTCTGTATGTGTGCATAACTGGATGATGGGAGAATGGAAGAGATGGAGGAGGGAATGAGTGTCAAGGACAAGCCTGTTGCTGTCTGAAGGAGGTTAGTGCCGTGTGTAAAATACTTAAAAAACCCTAAGCTACTATATAATTTCTTTAGTTCTTTTAATTATACAAAACTGCAGTGTTTACTGATCATTATTCATATTTACATTAAAATAGGAAATCTTATTTCAAACTACCATACAGATTTACTTGCCTTTTAGGTGACACACTGAAGCATCAGGTACAATTTTGAAAACAGAGCAGTTCAGATTTTTGCAATGATGAGAGTAATTCACACAGCACATCTTTTTGTCTTGCAGAGATTTTGCTATAATTCATTTCACAAGGTCTGTAAAAAGTCAGTAATAAAGCACTGGGATGGTGAATTAAAATTGGAATTTTGAAGAATGAACTCAGTAACAATTACTACTACCACTGAATTAATTCATATGAATATTTTATTAAAAGAAATTCTCTGCCTCTCTTCTAGCTCCAGGTAACTTCTGTCATGAGGTGTAAGTGGAAATAGCAGATCTTAATCAGCAGATGCAAGTGTTTCTTGTGGCATAAAATTAAACTGTTCAGATAACATGGTTAGTGGTAACTTACTAAATTTTATTGTTCTGACAAGTGGACTGTATTTAATAAGAAGCTAACAAAATTGAACAATTATCTCTTTTTTTTTTTTTTTTTTTTTCTTCATGAAAATACAATTTCATTTGCCACTGGGTAGGACCAGGCTATAACTTTACAGTCCCAGTATAAGTGCTGCTCCAGGCGCAGGACTGAATCCCGATTCCTTCGCTTCTCCCAGGGGAGAAGTAAAATACTTCACCTCTTCTTTATGAAGCAATGCATTTTCTTCTGGGCAGCTAGCTTAGATAATGAGTGGAAATTTTGTTTTCCACATTGCAGAATAAGTTGCAGCAGGACACTTTTGAGTGCATACCCTGTACTCTCCCTCCACAGCTGCAGTTACCAGCTGAGTAGAGCGAACCAGTGACCGGTTTTGTCCTCCTTTGGTGTTGCGTGGCAGCCTTGTGAAAACCAGTGTGGATGCTCATGCAGTAAGATACTGACTCAGGCTGTGTCAGGACGGCCGAGTGTTATTGAAAGATCTATCAAATTAACGCTCCATGGACTTTGTTGTTTGATTGATATAATGCAAAATTAATTGTTAAAAACCTATTTTCTTTCTCTCACAAACCAAACAAATGTACTGAAAATTAGTACATAGTAATAGGGTGGTAGGCTTGCTGCCTCCTTTCATATGTCACCAACCCCTGCAGCAAATTATGCTGTCACCCCCTCAGATGTCTTGTCATGCCTTTCACCCATCTCTTGCTTTATCTGCTCAATAACATCTCACCTGTCTTAAGCACTTAGGCTGCAGCCTTTCCTGCCAATTGTGCCTCCTGCTTTTTGTAATTTCCCTTTGCACATAACTTCAGTCTGAATCTCTTCTGTCCTCCAGTAGAGCTGATGTTTTATACATACTATAACTCTTAAAAAAAAATCTATCCCTGATTGTCTTTCACACTTCTTCATGCACTTCCATTGCCCCTTTAATGTTTTATTCTTGCCATATTTATTACAAGATGGCATACAGATGCTCTGGTCCTGCATATATTATTTTGCCTGTTCTTTCGCTTCTTTATTCCACTAGATTTAATCAAGTATTACTTCATTATTCATTCATATTTTTCTCTGGTAAAATATAACTTCCTTTGTAAAAGGAATTATCCCGGTTTTTTAAATGTCCTGTATTACCCTGCTGAAAATTCACCTCTTACTTGATAGAGAATTTTCTTGTTTTGTGAACTTTCTGCAGTTTCTTTAAAGTTTCATGAAAAAAAAATCCAATACATTTCAGTAGAAAGAAATGTCCTTTGTGGAAAACAGTGTGCTTAATTCAGTAACATTATTTTATGGCATCTTGTATAGAAGGATTTCATGTCAATTCAGTAAATAGATGTTGATTAATTGCACATTGTGAAACCATCCCTTTTCCCACAAAGTTTAAATTAAGAATGGCTGCTTGGATCAGCAAGTTTAATCTCCTACATAACACAGGTCATACAACTCCCTTCTATTTTGCTTCCTATCCACTAACTTTGCTTATTGTTGGAACGAGACCATATGCTTTAGAAAAACAGTGCATGTTGTTTTTTAAATTATCCAATGTTGGGAAATCCACCACAACATGGGTAAGTTTCTCCCATGATTAATTAACCTCGCTGTTAATAGCATGTGCCTTATTTCTAATCTGAATTTGTATAGCTTCAGCTTTAACAATTGGTTCTTTCTTTTCCTCCTCTTTTTAACATAAAGCCCTTGAAAAAAGTCTTCCTTGGAAGAAGGAAGAAGCTGGAAATGTCTTTGTGACTGTCTGGTGTTTTGCAAGTCAGCCTGAGCAGCTATCCCTAAGAACATTTTAGCATTTTCCGTTTTGTTACAATAGCTGGATCTTCCAAGATATTACCTCTCATTGTGCTGACAGCTGATGTTTCTGGCAGGATGGAACTGTAGCTCCTCCTCTCTGAGTGCTTGAAGCTGGGCACTCTTGGTGCCTTCAGGCATCTGAGTGCCAGCGGGTCCCTTGGCTTGGGTGCCTGCCAACCGCCCACCCTGCTCCCCACCTCCCCTCTCTGCGGCTCTGGGATGGCACATTTCTTTCTGTATTAAATCTGGACGGGCCAAGCTAAAAGAATGACATTCCCAAAATGCTTTTCAGTGCTTCAAATACAGGTCAGCTCAGAATGGTGGAGAACAGTAACGGATCGATCAATCTCTCCTCATTTGGTTTGGGGCCAACATCACACCAAAAGCAGTCTTCATAGAGAGCAAACAATGGATGGTACAGGCAGTCCACAAGCCTACCTGTAGCTCAGTCTTTGAGCTTCCTTGTAGCTACTGTAATAGGTACATATACATATGCATGTGGGATGTATGACTCATATATGTTTTATATGTATACATGTATTATATAAACATACAAGTATATATGTATGTTAGATATGCACACATTTGAATGCATATATATGGCAAAATAGCCATTTATGGTAAAAGTAGATCAAAAACCAGCTTGATTTCTTGGAACAGATCATACTTAAAATCTCTGAGGATTCATTATTCAGGGAAAGCAGGTTCCCTGCGTACTACAGGATCATCACGGAGGAAGCTATAATGGCCCTAGTCTTGTAGACTCTGAAGAGCGGAGAGGTGGCTGGTTGGGAAAGCTGTGGATGCTTCTTTGACTTGCCTTTGATATGAACATATAGTAATCACACTTAAAAAATGGAGAAACAAACCTACAATGAACCTTGTCGAAAGGAAACATACACAGATACGCATTCCTTATTGCTGAATGTCATTTTTTACATTTATTTTTATACTTAACTACATGACATGATTGGGAAGGTGTGTGTAAATCAGTAGTTTTATTAGTAATAGTAGTAATATGTAAACATACTACTACACATACAGTCTTTCTAGATATAGGACAATAAACTCCTGAAAACCACTTTTCCATTAAAAAATGGCTCTAGAAATAGAACTCTACATTAATAAAAACCCTCATGAAAAGTCTCTTAGGCAAAAAAGGAAAAAATAATTTAAAGGCAAGCACAGTGAAAATGGCAGTTTTAAAATGAATACATGTGTAGAACTGCTGGAGAATTTTAAGCAATGTTTCCTATTGAAAACCTCTCTGAACTCTCAACTTCATACCTAAGATAACTGAAGGAAAATTAAATTTACCCTTAGGACTGTTTGTAGGAAACTCTTCTAATAAGGTTTATATTTGGCAGATAATACTGCATTTATGGTGGTCACAGCCTGCCTAATAGAGCTGTAATAGATACATTTTGTATTTAATCTATATCAATGAATAATAACTTCTCTTTATTAACTGTAATGCCACTATGGTTAATTTTAGCTTGTACTGTAGGGATATCTGTATCTTGTTTGACAAAGACTATGATATTTTTTTKAAATAACCCGATATAACTGTTTCTATCAAGGCTCTTTAAAGGTTTAGTGATGGCCTRTTATACCAAGTGTTTACTCTGATTTTGCTTTCAGTGTAAAGCATATTTTCACATGTTGATAGGTATTAAAAGATACTCAACTAAGTCAAAGTCCATGGGCAGATAAAATTTGGCAAATACCTCTCTTCTATGGACATTATTAATTATAGCTGTTCTTAAATATTTGCAATATTTTCTCAGATAGTGATACCGAGTTTGTTTTCTACTGAAAATTATGAGAAGCATAATATTTTAGATAATCAAATTACTGCGTACCCTCCTTGGTTCTTTTTGCTGACTTTGGCTGTTTCCGCTTTCTTGAAGATGAGCTTCAATCATCACCAGATCTCGTTACTTTTTGTATGTCGGGTTCCGTCTTGTTGGTTCTGGCTTCTCAAATGCTGGCTGCTGCTGTCAATGAGAGGTATTCACCTGCTTTGGAGATGCTGGAGTGGCTGACAAGGAGTAAGCATCCTGGTAACCCCAGAAGTCCGCTTGCTCTGCTGCTGTGTGGCTGAGCACGTAGACGGGCAGGAGGCTGGGCAGCTTCTGACAGAATTCAAAACCTCCTTGGCTGTCATCAGAGCTGTGTTGAATTTATGGCTGTGAAACTTTTCAAGGTGGATGACTCGGCGCAGTCCAACCAGACAGTTTTAGAGCAGCTCTGAGCAAACTTTTTGAAAACTGCAGAAAAACTAGGTAAAATTTTAAATAGGGAGAGCCTTATTCTAAAAAATCAGAACAAGGCTTTGTGCATGCACACCAGCACACTCTAAAATACTGGCATATTTGTAATACTTTCAAATATAATAATTTATTTTAGCCTGCCAGTGACATTTTTATCCAAAAGAGATTTTTTTCAGAGAGTCCTTGTTTACACTGACAGTACTGTCTCCAAGAAGAAACACTTTCTTGCATAAGCACTCGTCTGTGGGTATCAGGCATTCACAGGCTGACCAGGAGTAGCTGCCTTAGCCTATTGTTGTTGGGTTTTATTCCCATGATTAAATGGGAGGGAAACTTTTGTATTTGTTGATTTACCATTCCCTCTTTCTAGAGTAGTGAGGTATCCCTGTACGATCCCTGTCCTGAGAGCGCTTGCAGTAGAGATGGAGTCAGTTTGGCAGATCCGGAGATATTAGAGAATAGGAGGCTGCTGGAAATCTGCCAGTGTTAGTGTCAGACCCATCCCTCTGTCTGAGTCTCAGCTGATTCTTCACTGACGGTATGAGAATCAAGACAGCCAAATTTATATTCACAGTTGTAAATTACTGCAATTCCTATGATCTATCCCTTTGTCTCCAACTTAGCTATAATAATTCATATACATTCTTCTTACAAGAAATTATGCTTAATTTAGTGGAGGATAAAAGAGGCCTTTAAAACAAACTGAGAAAGTCTTTGAGATTTTAGTTTCACAATCAATTTAAGTGATGCTGTTGCTGGCCTTCTAGTCTGGCCTCACCCAGCTTATGGAAGTCAAGCCTGTGATGTGCTGCTTTTGTCCTTAGATTCATGTTCAAGGCAGTCCTTTGTATGACTGAAATGGCAGTTATCTGACTCACCTCTTGAGCTGATATTATGTACCTTTCCTTGCCATCACTGTTAGAAGCTACCACATCAATGGAAGGAGCAGTATTATCTGGATGAAATGTGAATGTCACAGGAAGGGGCTGTATCAGGCCATCTTCTAGTTCTGAATTTTTAGTATTCAGGCAACATCGTCGGCAACAGAAGGCAGGCATCTTCCATAGCAGAGCTGTTGCAGTCGAAGCAGAAATGCTGACATGTGTTAGTGACGTTCCAAGGGTGTTTAAACTCGCATCTCTGTTACATTTGAACTTGGTTTTGCTCTTTGGTTCAAAGGCAAATCAAAGTTGAAGTTTTTGATTATGATATTGCTGAAACTCCACATCATTTTCAGTGCTCAGTTTACGCTGTAAATGACATAAAACTCAGGGCATCAGTAACTAATAAAGTTCCTCTTATTAGATTATTAGAGAACCAGGTAAGTCTGGTGTTGTTTTATTTAGAACCCGTAGGAAATAACTTTGCTAAAACACTTTTCATTGAAGACCCGCGATAGTGTAAGTCAATGTGCTGTTAACCCATTTGTGCTTAGCTCTGTACTGTACAAGAATGCAGTCTGAGATGAAGTAAGATTGAAGAGCTTTGGGTTTAATTCCTTGTTTCTCACAGATTTCCCTTGTGACTGTGAGCAAATCACTTGCTCTTTTGATTCTGTCTGGGAAGTGGAGAGAGCAGGATTTTCCTGCCTCACAGGCATACTGTAAGCGTGTCATATTCTCAGATACTGAGGTGGGGGGGGCTACAGAAGTATGTAAAGTAGACAGATGTGTTACTGCTCCTCAGTAGCAGCTTCAGCAGAGAACAGCATGCTCAGGCTTTCTACAGGACTGTGTGAAGTGAACGTATTTTCTGCCTCCCCCTTACTTTCATTAAAAAAAATTAATTTGTTTTTTTAATGAACAGTAGCTGTAGTGAATCTGTATCTTTATTGGTACGTATTTGGAAAGTGGTTGCAGCTGGAAGGATAAAGCTATGTGAGGATGTAAGAGCACAAGATTTTCTTTAATTTGAATTCTGACAAAAGTGAACACACCTCACATTCTCCTTCACCTCACGCCCAATTGTCTCCTCTGGCGGCCTCCTAGCATTGAAATCTATTGATGAGAAACACTGATATAGAGACATATTAAGAGATAAATCAGCAGTCACAGGGCATCCAAACTGAGCACAGCAGGGAACATAATAACCAAAAATTAAGCCCATTGCTAAGGAAAATAATTCCATGATAGCTAACTCTTAACAGTCAATTTTAACAATCAAGAAAGGAGATAATTTTACACAAAAAATGGGTGGCTTCCACTTTGTGCTGTAGGATATATAACTAGTTGTTTTACCCAAGCAACTCACACGACAATCCTGCCTCCCAATCAGGAGATTTCTCACACCATTGCACTCTTAATTTTACAGAGCAGGGGATCTCTGCCTCTGTCTCCTTGGGCTACCTCGCACCACTGCCTTTCCGTGGTGTGCAAAGTGTCATAGTAGAAGTGTTAGTTTTGCAGCATAAGCCACGTGACATTAAGACCATTCTCGGTGAGAGTAAAGCCATAATAAAGAAGTGGAACTGTGCATTTATTTGGGATTTAGATGGACATTGTCACAGCAAGATATATACGGGGAAGAAAAAAATAAGAAAGCATTCTAAGTCTTGCTAATACCAGCTTAAACTGTTGTTAATACAAATGACCTAAAAAATGTGTGTAATTTTCCACTTTTTATTCAGTGGCTTGTGAAAAGCATGGCCTTATGTTCAGCCAAGGTTGTCCTGGAAGGTACCTTTCTATAGGTCTGATTCCTACACAATCTTAACATGTATGGTGGGAATTTCTTGTATATGCATGTCATGGAGGGAGAACTAAAGCTTGGAGAGATTTAGTGACTGGTTCAAAACTTGCTTGAAGTCCATGGAAGGACTGCTTTCGATATGGATCGTGCCCCAGCTGACTTGTCTGCTGCTGTACAGGGAGTTTGAACACGGAATTGACCTTATCTCACCCAGCAGCCTGCTCTTTGAACAAGAACATCCATCCCCTCTCTTTGAAGCCACTCTTTGAATGCAAATTTGGCTATCACATTAATTAGGTGGGGTATTTCAGGTTCTTGAAAGGAGTTTTTTGAGCATCTGAAAAAGCTAGTATGGTTTAAATGAAATTTGAGCAGATAGTGCTTGACATGACTTTTGATAGCCTGCTTGTATACATTGCATTAGTATATATAGCTGACCTTGGTTTTGCTAACTATAGTATTAGTAGAAAATAATAATATCTATTTTCCATGGTTTGGGTCATATTTTATATAGGAAGAGGTCTTACCAGGAGAGTTATGATTATCTGTTAAACCAACTGATAGAGCTGTAAAAGTGGACAAGCTCTCAAAATAAGAGTCCTAGCAATTAGACAATAAAAAGTACCATGAAAATCTTAGTCACTTTTTCCTTCTGAAAATTCCTGAGGCCAAGAAAATGTCTCTTATATCATGTAAATCATATTTTTCTCACGTAGCCATAGATCATTCCATCTACTCTGTTAACATGTTCATACTTGTTCCATCTCAAGGCTCTTTTTATTAATCACTATACACATGTAGGATTGCATGGGTTGAGATATGATCAAAACGGTATGTTAAACTGTGGCATCAAAACAAATATGAGTCATGGAAACAAACCTATACAGCAGGTAACAAATGTGTATAACAGCAATTTTACTTCAAAAAAATCTTTTAGCTATGGAATTAATTTTAAATTTTTGTTGCTTGCTTTAACAGAAATGAGCATATTATCCATATATGTTCTGCTAAGCATTACAGATCAGTAACTTGTAGATAGCTGAGAAAGCCTTCTTGAGAATTCATAGCTTCTTGGTTTGAAATGTGTGTGCGCAATACTGGTATTTCCAATGAAGTTGCCAGTGCTTTAGTCTTGTGTAGGACTCCCATGATTGATACAGAAAAAGGGAATTGGGAAAAGGTTGTTCCTTCCTTATTATCAAGTTTGACCACCTTAATGTGTTTGTTTATTTATCAAGGAAATTGGATCCTAGATCATCCGGCCCATGGCTTTTCAGGTTTTTTTACATTGCAGACCATCTCTTAACAAAATGTCCCATAAGCTAACTCCCTTTTGTGCTCGCTATTTAGACCCCCGTCTCTGACATTCCCAGGTGCAGAGAGATCCCATTTGCTCTCTGACTGCAGGGGAAAATTATGGTGCCTTCATGCACCAAGCATCTTTACTTGGCCTTGCTGATGTGGAGAAGGTACAGCCGTATGCAACACAGCTGTGAGCTCCTGTAATGGCAGCGGGTTTGAGTTGGATGGTGGTTAAGGGTACCTAAAAGTTGAACAGAAGGGGCTCAAGAATATGGAGGCAATCCATCACTCAGAAGAACAATCTGAGCATCTGAAAAGCTTGCTGCCATCTCTTTAAACTTGATCTTATTGCTGTTAAAACCCAGCACTCGCCTTCCGTACACCCTGTGATGCTCCTGTGTGTGTTGCGCTGTGTATCTAAATGAAGGACAAATACCTCACTAACACTTTCTCACAGGTACTAGAGCTTTCTTCCAGAAGGCTGCCTTGTCTTTTCATACTTATCATTGGTGTTAAGTTTAGTAATCAGGCTATAGCCTAATGACTAAGCATTCTTTCTCTGGTGTTCTTTTTTCCTCTGATGGTATTAGTAAATATTTGTAATCACATTAATATTTGTACCTGTATAAATCCTATTTTAGCAAACCAGAGGCATGCTAGTGAGTGCTAGACCTCACAGACCCGAAGTATGTTGTCTGCATGCAACAGCGGTGACTGCAGTGCCAAGAGTCGCAGATTTCATTTTGCTGAAGTAATGCTAACTTACATTATTTTGTGTGAGATTACAAAGAAAGATTGGGATATTTTATTACACTGTCAATCAGCCGGTAGCCTAGCTCTCATCTGAGTACCGACCCCTCTCCCCTCTTCCTCCTCAAACAAAGCAAACAGAAAGCCACACAGTTTTTGAAGGTGTTTATCATGAAATGTATGGAGCATGGTGACACCTTCAAATAGCACAGAAAACACATGCCAAATCAGTTCTATTGTGAAGTAAAGAGAGCAGGTGGATTTCATGAATATATATGTGTATTTACTGGGCATGGCAGATATTTCTAAAAATGAAGATGAGAGTAAATCAGTACAAAATAGGTGGCAATTGAATGAATTTCTTTAGAACAGAAGTTTTTATTGGAGAAACATAATWATTAGTTTCCACAACCCATAGCTGCAGACACCGACTGTTCTGCTAATGAAAGATACTGCAGATATTGGCTGCAAAAGAATACAGAAAAATTAGAGACACTGACAAAAGGGTGTATTTTTCATTTACTAACTTTTCTTCCCTGAATATTCCCTTGAGTTACCTCGTTTTGTTTACAAGAGATTCTGGGGGCGGGGGAGGGTGGTGCATGGCATGCATGGGCAATTACTTTACATACTCATTTCAATCATAATCCATTCAGAATGATAAAAATGAAATCAAATGTAATTTATAATCTAGAACATTGCAGCTAGAGCTTTTTAAATATTACAGCTGCAATGTGATTTGACATAATCCCTTACAATCATTCAGGCTCTTTTAAAACCAAAACACATTTATCCGTAAGTGACAATTACATCTCCATTTTTTTCTTCTGAAAATTTGGTATCTTATTATGGTTTGGGGGATGATCTTGTGTAAGTAATGATTGCTGGTTCCACATAAAGTTGTTTATTTTCAGACACCTATCCTGAACCTGTTCCATGGACTGTCATTTGCTTAATGCTGCTAATCAATATGAAATAATGTGCCACTGTTAAGACAGTTAAAAAGAAAAACTTCAAATGGAGCTTAGCCAGTTGTAATGGCTGTCTTGTTAATACCATCGTCATGTGCTCTAAAATGACACTAAACAGTAATTCCACTGTGTAAGTATTATGATATGAGCGGCATTTCATTCTGTGTTTAGAAATCCCAAACCAGCATGAGATGATTGTATATCCTTCCTCCACACAGGGAGAGGAATTCCCCTAAACCTGATGTGGAGTGTAATTTCTTAGTTATTGATTTGTTTTATTTCCAAAAAGCCAATTGTGACAGAATCCCAGTAGCCCGATGCTGAAGTACATCTGTAGCACATTTCTGAGCAAGCTGCTGCCAATCCAGTTTCTGTTTTGTCCACAGAAGCTGATCTCTTCTGTGTGGTTAATTGCCATTATCTTTTCTTTATCTCTTACAATCAGCAATGTCTAGTTGTTTTTTCATGATTTTGTAAAACACTGCAGCATTATTCACTTTGGCAAAGAACGTCTGGGTGTGCTGAGTCCAAAGTTGACAGTTATTGGAAAGACTCTGATTTCAGCAGGCTCTGGATCATGTGTGAGTGTCTTTCTTTTCGTGCTTTACATCACCAGCTGAAAGGCCTGTTTGCTTCTGGTTGCAGCTTCCTGTCTCTCCTTCTTAAAGCAGCCTCATTTCAGGTCTGGTGTGCTGCTTAGAGTTGTGTGATAATGGGAAATTCCCCCTCTGAGGTTTTAAATTTGACTTAGTTGCATATTGAGGCAAATTCTCTCTCCCTCCTCCCCCTTTGACTGTGACTTCTTCAGGAAGAAAAATGGTTTGCATTTTCTTTGGGGAAAAAAAAAGGATTGACCTTCTTCATGGAGGGAGTGATCGCTTTCAGGGACATAGGAGAGGATCAGAGCCCCCCAGCTGGGCTTGAAGATGCCAATATTGATGCAATGAGGAAAGTCCAGTAGAGAAGGAGGAAAGCAAAAACTACAAAGCTGGGAAAATACCAAGCAGTAGGTACTTGATACTAGGTAAAAATGGTATATTCTTGGTATTGCCAGCCTCAAGAGATTAAAAATCTTGAGTCGGATGTTCCAAAACAATCATCTGTTTTTCTGAAAAGACACCAAGTTCTTGTTCTTTTCTTTGAAGTTTCAGATTTCTGCTGCTCCTTCTAGTGTATCAGAGACATACCTTTAATATTTTCAGATACTTTGAGAGGTGGTCCTGGGGTGCTGCAGCTGGTCTCATCTTTTACATCTGCTGATCTGAATGATGCTGCTTTCCAGAGTCCAAATCAGACCTGCATATTACATGTGCACAGCCTCAAGGCTCTGGGACAGTTTTGCCCTATTAATTCTGTCCCAGCCCCTTCCTCAGCTCTGCCCTTCAGCCTGTTCTAGTGTCACTTTTCTAATCCCCACCTCCTCAAACCACACTCCACTTTCTCTCTGCAGGTCAGGAAGGCTTTTCCCCTAAACCCTTCCTCCCCAGAGCCTATAACCATAGGCTGTGCTTCATGCTCGTCTCTGTCTTTGGGTTTTGTTTCAAGACTTAGCAAGGTCAGCTACAGAAGGGGTCCTTTTTTTCCTGCCTTTTTCTGGCCTGTTCTTAAAAGAGAGCTTAGGAATAAAGAGCTTTACCTACTGCTTTTGGTTGTTGACAAAGAGCGGAGTAGAGCTGGTGCGCTGCTTGTCCCAGAAGGTATGGAGAAGTGGGGCAGGCAGACAAAAGGAAGGCTTAAGAAGACATGAATAGAGCTGCAGAGTAGCTAACCATACAAAGAAGGAGTGGGAAATACCTGATATGTCTTTTGGATTCAAGTTCACACTGGCCAGCAGAACTCTGTTTACAGGRGTGAAAAATAAGAGAGCCTGTCAGGAGATAGTCAAGACAAGAGCCAGGATTTCTGTACTTAAAAGCCTGAGATGGGCCCTGAGTTAGTATTGCTGTGTTGAGCAAGGAAGAAGTAAAAAGGGGAAAAGATCCTGAAAAGTGTACAGAATTGTGTTACTGTATTCTATAACACAAGACCATACAAAATGTAGTTGTTTCAAAACAAAACTTTCAGATAAAATCATAATAAAATCAGTCTAAATTTGGAAGCTGCTGAACTTTGATGGAACTATATGTTCTGATTAGATCCCTCTGTCCAACTCTATACTTAATTCATTTGATAATATTGACACTAATTTTCTTTCTTTCTTTTAATAGTTGGCCTTATTACTGCTTCCTGCTCATGTTCGTTGGTTAGTAAGTGTATCTTTTGCAGACTGTAGCACAGCAGAAGACCATAAGAATGACTGAATAGGAAAGGAGGCAGAAATAAACTTCACCTGGTAACGTAACCCATGATTTCTGGCTTCCCACATGGTGTGCTTAACTTTCTAATTTGATCATATTTTTATGTTTTGAATATTGTATGAAGTGGTTTACCTAAAAATAGAATGAGAGCTAAATTAAGTGGAAGTATCATATCATTTGAACTAGTTCAGTCTGAAGACTCTCAGTTTTAGCTGATGGCATAGCTGGGTTTTGTTATTTTTAAATTCTTTCTGTATGAGAGAAAGGCAAGAGAGTTGGGCTTAAACGATTTGGTAAAAATCCTAAGTAAGTTAAAAGCAGCAGATCTCTGTGACTGGATGTAGCTGGTAGAACCACGTCCCTGTAACTTGTCACTATAAATTGAAGATGCTGGTTCAGATGACCTAGGTATTTTGTGCAAATGATCTGTAGAACTGCAATTGTTTGTGCAAGTGTGTAACTTGACTGTTTGTGTCCAGAAAACATTGAAAATTGACTATTTTAAGTGCAAATATAGTAATTTAATGCATTTCTTTATGTGTATACAAATGGATGTCACCTTGAGGATTGTATGCTGTATGCCAAGTATAAAGAGGTTAGGTGCTGAAACACGTAGCCATTGTGAAACACTTCTGAATGGGATACTGGGAAGACTAAATGAATCTATACAAATGAACTTTTGCTCTCTTTTGTTGGAAGGTATAGAGATACCTGTGTCTTTGCTTTCTTGCTAGGGTAGTATATCACATTTTATCTTGTTTCTGCCTATGTTTCAAAATCAATATTCTCTCCACAGTTTCAGTTTTCTTATCTGTTGTATCTTACCTGCTGTCTTTGTGGAGCTGGACAACAAATTCAGTCCTGACCGGTATTTACAATGCAGAATTTTTTAACAATATAGTTTTGGATGAATACTCAAAAATAACTGCATGCCGTTTTAATGAGTGAGTTTCAGGGTTGTCAATTTAGTTTAAGAAAACCTAAAGCATTGACTTGCTCTATATTTTTTCATAATAGCGTAGTGACAAATACCTACAAAAGGCCATTTAGAAGGATTTTATTTGTGTTTTGTGTTGCTGTTACCCACTGCAGAGAAGCCCTAACTACCGTACCTGAGACCTGTTACAATAGGTGCTGTATAATCACTCCAAAGAAGGCAACACAGAGAAGACAAAGGAATGTTATTTCATTATTTTATGGATGGAAAGACAGGCACAAAGAGATTGTGGATTCTTCTGGGTCGTGCAAGAAGTACGGTGCAGAGTTTGGAAATAGTCAGAGGTGTCCTGAATTATAGCGCAGTGCCTCAAACCAACAGTCTTTGGTCATGTGTAACAAAAATAGCAATGTTAATATCAAGTTGAATTCATGTCATTGTTTTCCCAAAAATATTTAAGAGGAGAAAACTCAGAGAATGTATATTAAAGCAAGAACAGAAGTAGAAAGCAGCAGGGAATTATATCCTCTGTCTTAAAATATGGAGGCCTAGTTTTTAGAAAATACTTCTCATTCATCACAGGTACAGAATTCTGCTCTCTGTATATGCAGCATTTGTTTAGTAAACAAAGAACACAAAGGGCTTTTTTATATGTCTTCAAAAGCAGCATTCCATTGCTTTTCTACCAGTTCTTGTGTTGTATCACCTGGGACACGAGGCACATGTGTGATGCTGGGTGCATTGGAAGAGGTGCCCACAACAGCGGAGTTCATGCAGACGCCACGTATGGAAGTATTTTAGTTGAGTCAGCACAGGACTGAAACTAAGCTAATAAGCTGTACTCACAGGTTCATTTATTAGCTTGGGCACAGCATCAAACTGATAGGGCTTTTGGACTTGAATTAGCATCTCCACAACAGTGTTCAGCAGAGGCTGATGCTAGTGAGGACATCTCTGCACTGTGCTTCATTGCACAGAGCAGATGCAGTTACAGTTTCTTCTCAGCCCATGCCTCGGGTGGATGACAGAGACACCAGTATCTTCTGAGAGGCTAGGTCTAGTTCGGCAGTAAGCTTCTCAGTCTCAATTTACAGTATGTCTGCTAGTTTTGAAGAGGTGCTGAGTACTTACATCTTCAACTGAAGATAAGAATGATGCAGGTGCTCAGTGCATCTCAATACAGTTTATTCATTTAATCACTTCTTGCCAATTTTTAGCACTCAGCTTCCCAGGACTGCCTTCCTAGCATGTCTAGACTTATTCACAAGCCACGCCTTTGAAGATCATTAACACTACTGACTAGACGTGTGGGATTAGAGGTGGGTATTTAATGAGGGTGCTGTTGTTTCTCCATGCCTTTTGGGGGCTGGGATGAAACATGATTTAGAAACTTGTGTTTTGGAAGATGATATATGTAAAACCGGTCTCTCTGCATACATCGAGGGGTTGTTTGAAGAACAAATGACTTCCATCTCTATGCCCAAGTATATGACAAATTAAACAGAAAGTGCCACCTTGCTTTAATGTGTTTGGCTGACTAACAGCTGACTAAATGTATATGAGCAAATACCTTGGGACCTCGCTATTTATGTTTTTTTTAGAACCAGTTTAAGTAAATAAGCATTTAAACTGTTTCTATCTAACAGTCTTCTCTCTGGTTTTGGGATTAAGCCAGTAAATCTGCCTTATGATTTATTAAAATTGGGTGGAATAACTGAAGAATGCTAATTTTGAAATGATCTGGAGTTGACACTTCAGATGTGGCTGAATCACGATTAGGGTAATTTCTTTAAAGACAATGGGGTCTCGTGTATCTTATGCTTATGTAAAAGCAGGAGTAAGAACCAAGCAGTAGGGAGCAGAGATGCTGAAAGACAGCTCTATAAGAAGACTTTGTTTAATCTGTGCCGTTCAGGAGAGAAGGTTGAAAACTTTCAGTCCTTCCAGACTGATTCTGTTGTACTTTGCTTTTCAAAAATAGAGATGTTTTTTGAGAAGAGAGTTGTTAGTGGAAAATTCTCTTCAACATTTTCTAGATCGATTTCTTTGAAACTTATTTTCAGAATGTATTTCCTGTCTTACTTGTCATTGGGGGAGTCCATATTGGTGAAATACTACCTATGCTACTTCAATACAGGAAGACATAGCTGGCAGCAGTCAGATAAATTTGAAGACTTTTTTCTTTTTTCATAAATGGGACAAATTTTATGGCCTATCCCTCCACTGTTTTCAAACACCTATTCTGGAGGTTCCAGACTGACTGTGTTTGGGTCTCATTTGAGCTTCTACACAGTGAATAAGATACGGAGCAACCTATGATAAAATTTTAATGAGCAGTAGTCATACTATCCACAGGCATAGATCACACAGCCCACGTTAGTGGTTAGAACTACACACATCTAAAACAGATGCCTTTTTCATCATTGTCTCTGCGTTACTCTTCTCCAGGGATATAAAATAGCATTTAAGAATCCTCCCAAGGGTGCATTCGTGGAGCAGATAAGACAATTTCTTCAGCTAGATTGCAGCTGTAATTCTTTTCAATTGTAATTGCCGGCTGGAGAGGTGCCTGCAGGCCAGAGGGATGCTGTTCTTTACATTAGTTTCTTTGAAAAGAAAAGGAAATATAAACCTGGTGGTTGTTTCTAAGGTGTTTTTTTTTTTTTCCCCCCAGGTGTCACCATGTGAACTCAAAAAGACCAAAGCATCTTAGTAAAATAGAAAATAAATAATAATAAAACTGCCACAGCTTACTCCTGTGACAGTCTCTTTAGGGTTACATATTTGTGTTGGGAAAGCTGTCCCACATTTGGAAGCCTGTGTTGCAGTCAACTGCTTCTCATCACAGTGAGCTCTAGGTGAGAAGATAGCAGTCTTTTTCCCTTAACTGCTCCTTTATTTCTGTGTTGCTTTGTTTTTATGGCAAAGAATGAAATGTTCTCTCTCCAAACATTCTGACACTTGGCAGGGACTGGGGAAGGAAGTGCYGTGCCAAAGCAAATCCCTGTGCAAAAGCTGCAGAGGATGTATTATTTTTACTTTTTTGTCCTGAGAAAATCTATGAGATGGAGTCATGCTGCAAGTGCTGTTCCAAAAGGTGGCCATTTGCGTAATGACAAATGGAATAAAATAATGTTGTGTAATTTAACAATACTTGACTTAGCAAAACTGTGTTGTGCCAGATCTGGACTGCTCTAAGTTGACTTGATGCAGGTGCAAAGATCTGTGCCAGTCCTAAGGCAGAACTGAGACCAGTGAGAGTTTAGTAAAAATCTTGCCAAGTATAATATTAATTTTGCACTTGCTAAGGGATAGTTCTGTAGCTTATTGCTGTGTCACAGTGTTTTCAGGAAATCTATGCTGGAAGATAATCAGTTGCAAGCCATAGGACTTGGATTGAAGAGCACTTTGTAATGTTGAATATTGAAAGGGGAAGGGCAGGATTGGTGCGTAGCCACACAACAGCTTGTGAGGACCACGTCCTGAAGTGAGGGACTGAAAATCCCCATGGCTTTTCATGTTGTAAATCATTGTCTGGTTTCTGGGCTGTACTTGTGCAGTTCCCTAGATCACTGACACGTTTTTAGGTTAGATGTAGTACTCACTGGGTGAATTTATGTTGACTGTGTAAGGAGCTGATCAAAACTTTCCCCTCTGGTCTTGGAGTGTGAAAGAATGTAAGACTCTTTCAGAAGTCCAAAGAGAAGCCCAGAATTAGGCTACTTAATAAATGGCACATTTTCCAGAAAACCAAGCGTTTGTCTTTCCCATTGCAGTCAGTGAGTACTTTTGGCAATCTGCCCAATTTAAATTTGGTTTTAGAAATATTTACACAGGTTTCTATTTTTAATAATCTTCATCTTTGTTCTTGTAACAACTTTTATATTAACTGCAAAAAACCCAAAGCTTTTGAGATCAGTTAAAAATTGCTGATTTGACAAGAACTGTTTTCCCCATAAAGCCGCATGATGCGAGTGTGGTTAAATCCAGTGGCCTCATCCTGGAATGAGAAACAGTAGATTGCACATGGCATATYCATTTCACTCAAAGCCTGATGCAGCCAGCCTCGGGCTCATTAATCCACAAATACATTTTCCCTGAAAAATGAGTCTATGTAAATTTTAAAACTCAAAAGTACAATTCACAGCTCTGARAACAGCCTGAGCAGTTTGAGAAATTCACATGAGTAGTTTGAGGAATGAGGAGAGTCGTCATTCCTCAGAGAAGAGGGGTTTTCTATACTAATAAATTGCAGTGGTGTTTTGATTTTTCATGAAAATTAGCAGTCACGTTGTTTCATATACAAGAAACTTCATCAGCAAAGTTGGTGCTGTGGAATGAGTGTGAATTTAGCTTGCATAATGGTTCTTGATATTCCAGAATGAGTATTTTTTTACACCTGATAATATGGTTCAGTTGCCTGTTGACTGTAAGAGATGTTTATTTGCAAGACCCAAAAGCAGTGGGCTGGTTTGCTGAGTTTAGTCTGGATTCTGAAAGACTCGTGAGTTTAAAAGACTGATTAGAGGAAGGCCTAGAGAATTAAGAAATGTACAATGACTGTGAAACATGCTGCGTTTTTATTGACTTTTCTCTCAAGTAATTTTACATAATTCAGAATTGGATTGCCTTTAGCTGTCAATGTCTTTAGCCAAGGTCCCCCCCTGAGAAACGATGCTGTTATACACAGTGTTAATGAGTGTTCAGTTGGCTCAACAGTTGTATGGGTGATACTTTAAAAGGTGCAGAAAATGTTGGTGATACACTGGGAGGAGTAGATCCTACCTTACAAGGTAGTGGGTGGGACATGTGTTCTAGGAATATCTTTAAATATGACATGAAATTGAGTCAATGATCTCATGGTCTCAATGATATCAATCTGCTATTGTAAGAAAAGTCAAAGTTCAAGATGAGGTAGTTGCTTTCTTTAGTTTACACTCCGCATGTATTGCAAAACTGATGAGGAGAGAAGGAAATAAAAAGGATAAAGAATAAAATATGAAACCACATAAAAACAACTTAACATGAAATTTGTACACACTAAATTTTCAAGGAAAAGCATAGCTATTATCACCAATCCCTATTGCTTTCATTGTGGGCTAAAGCAAATGGAACGGATAAATGCCATACTGCTCTTTGGAGAATGTTAAGATTTTTATGTCAGTTGGATGTGAGGGGAAAGCAAAAAAAGTCTCTACCCGTTTATACCAGCAGACAATGAAAAATGATTCTCCTTCAAATAGATAACAACCTTACCTCATCCCAGCAATACCTAAAATGGTCTGGAATGGCTTTTCATTATCTAGCTTACACATCTGAAAAATGAAAGGCAAGAAGAATAGAAACAGGAAACCAGTTCCTTTTGATGGATGCAGTTTCACTTCTAACGGCACTCTTGAAATTCACATTCTCAGACACGTTTGCCCAATAATTTTCAGAGCAAAGTCCTTGGGGGGATTTCCCAAATGACTGCTACATGCATTAAGAGGAACTAGTGCTTTTCCCCCTTGTCTCTTTCCTGAGGTATATACTTGTGTGCAGAATGCTTTGCCCAGATCTTTAGATGCTAGATAGGCAAATACATACCGTAGCTGAAATTTGCCCTGCAGTGATGCTCATCTCTGTGCAAACTGCCAGCATAGCACTGTATGTTGTGTAAGGCCAATTTTTGGTCCTTAATGTGGTTCTTCTGTTGTACATAAGAATTTATGTAGATTGTTCCACTGGGGTAAATTTTCTTTATTTGCAAACAGAAAAGATTCTAATTCCATTCCCAATGCAATTGCAAGCCATGCTTAAGAAATGCTACATCACATACTCCTTTTATAGTTCATGAAATAGTTATGTCATCTTACCTTCACTTCCATTATTTCTGCCTTGAATTGAACGTATGGCTGTGGCTTGGCACTGCCAGTCTCCCAGGTTTTGATGACAGGCAGTCTGATGGAATGGAGATATGAGGTTCTTGGGAGAGGCTTCTTTTTACAATACAGACTCCAAACTAATGGATTATTACTCAGAAAATGTCTAAATAGCCCCGTGGCTTCTCTGATGCTGGTCAGAGTCCAGTGGAAATACATGTCTGCTCTGTGGGGATAAAAGGGGCAGTCAGGGGTATTCTTCAGCTCTGGGTGCATCCCAGCAACATGCTCTCTCTATTGGATCAAAGAGAAGGATGGGAAAATAACAAAAGAAAAAACCTGCTAATAAATTATGTAAGTCTTTTGATCTACAAGAATAGCAAATGCGTAAGATTTTAGTTTGTTTTCCCCCATACTTCTCTTCTGCCCATTGCAGAACTGGTAAGTGTAAAGGGCAGAGACCCTGCTGGACTGCGCCTGCAGATCATTTGGCATAAGTGGACCTTGTTCTTGTTTAGGAGCTGGGAGTTCCTTTGAGCACTAAAACTTAGAATTATTGTTAGGTTTATTGACTTAAGACACAAGCCTTTAACATATTCTCTGTTCCTCCATTCAAACTTAATTATTTAAATGCCTAACTTGTTTATAGCTTACAAAACCATTGTTTTGGGAACATTTTATTGAATAATAGGGCAAAACAGAGAAGAAGTTTGTTTAAAACTGGAAAGATTTGGACTGCATCCAACTTCTGAGCTTAGCTTGCTTGCTTAGAGAGAGGATCAGCAATAATATGCTTCAGGGTAAAATACTGTGACTTAACTGCATCTGTTGCGTGACTGATGATGCTATAAGGTTTGACAAACATTGGCTCATTGTTCTTTATTTCTTTTAATGCCTCATGTATTTTTTAAATAATATTAACAAATGGTAATAACTGAAAGTTCATGGACCACTTTTGTGAAGGCTGTAAGATACCACTGACATACGTGCATATGTTTAAGGAATGGTGTGGAAATCTTGAAATGATCTGAAATGGTGAGGAAAATGCTGATATCAGGAGTTTGGATTTGATCTGTGAAAGATATAAATAGTGACTCAGTGTCCCCATTGTTATTGCAATAGCAGAGTTTGCTATATATTGCTACGTTAAATATTTACAAATGATGCATATGTAAAACCAAAACCCAAAGCGGAATACATTGGCGCTAACCATTCATGCCCAAATTATTGTTCAAACACATAAAGCTGTTGCAATTAATATAATCTTCTGTATGTTTATTTAATCTTAATGTTGTATATGTGGATCTGAGGCAACTTTTAGCTTTTGAATCAGCAGTACCATTAGGCATTTTATAGGCTTCTTAAGGTCTTCTGCATTCCTTTACCAAGCTGTTTTGTGTGCCTGTGCCTCCTGCTTTGCTGCCTGTGTTTGATGTGAATGATACTATGAGAGAAAAGCATGAACTGCATACACTGAATACTGGGCTTAGTGTTATAGTGGGTGTTATAATAGAGAGCAGGCTATTAAAAGAGTCTGGACTGGGTATGCTGAAAAAGCAGAACAATGAGAAAATGCACAAGACACAAATGGTGATGTTTCCATGGAATCATCTGGACTGAAAATTACAGATTTGATCTGCAGAGGTAGAAGATTCAAATACTTACAAATGTTAAATGTCTGCAATCCTGCAGATACATATGCCTCCCAAGCCTTCCAGATCATGAGAAAGTCCTTAAACTTTCAATGACAGCTGGAACCTGCTAACACCTGGAGCAGTTCTGTTGTATTTTGTGGATGCTGTTGAGGATGGCAAGAAAATTGCTTCACTTCTACCAGTATGTTGCAAAGTGCTTTATTTTGCGGTCTTTCTGTGCTGGCAGAGAGAGATCATTAGGGACAAATGACATATTTCATTTATCTCAGACAAGCTATTTACAAGCTTGTCCAGCGTTTCCCATGAATCTTACCCTTCCCCACAAATAAATAATGCTGGAGTTCTGCCACTGTTTTCAATTTGAGGAGAATTGGGATCCAACAGAGGGTGCAATCCATGGGACAGTAGTTAATACAGCAATTTCTATAGCAACATTCAGCTTCTATTAGTCTCCATGGGTGCACAGTCTCTAATGGTAGAAGCCTAGGGAGACCTGACTTTGAAGTGTATCTGGAAAGTGACCATAAAAAAGATATATTCCTCAATTTCACCACTTGCAAAACTTCYATTCTTAGGCTCCAAAAGCACAGTTATTGCCAACATGACAGACATTAGGAGGCAAAACCACAGGCATACTGGTCTATAGGAGAGTAATGTAAAAGGCCCACAAAGGATACTGACCTTGTTTGCAAGTAATGGAAAAGGTCAGTGCCAAAAGCAGCTCAAGTTAGCGTTACAGCTGGAAAAAACAGGCAGAGAATATGCTGACTGTTGTTTTACACTACTTAGCTGAGAAGCTGGGAATGATTGAGGATCACTTCCCAACACAATCGCAAGAATAAATGCTGTGGCCACAGGTGATAGTATAAATTCCACATCAGTGACAGTAAATTAAGTCTTCTGCCCTGACTGTATACCTGAAAATCATGAGGATCAAGGAGTCAAGGCTCTACAATTCAAAAATAAATAAGCACTACCATGTTTCCACCTAACGCAGGTTGAGAACCCATCCATTACTGAAAGTCGCTGTCAGAAGATTGTTCTGGGTTCGCTGCAACAACAGACCTTTCTTTCAGATGGCTGTCCAGCAGTCAACTGACTTAAGTCTGGTCACAGTGTTTTTACCTGAAATGGCTTTGTTAAATACAGGTGTGATGTGAATGTGCAGTTTTTTTTAAATCTGTAAAAAACTACGGACCATCACTCCAGTACAGAAGTATCTTCTAATAGTAGTGGCAGAATGTCACATCTCCCATACCGTATCATCTTCATTGCTAGCATATAGTGAGTAGAAAAGTGTCACAACTGAGCTTCCTCTTGGCAGGATTTATGTCGCCTAATTTTAAATATCTACAGCATAGATGTCAATGTAAGAGCTCATTATCCAAACTCCCCCTGCAATCAGCGGAGAGAAATGGCCACTTTTAAGGCTGAGCTAATCGATAATTCACCAAAGAAGGTGAGGGAAGGTATCTTTTTTCATTTGCAGGGTCTCAGAGAATCAATATGCTGGATGTGAGAGAGTTTCCATTCTTTGTAATATATGCCTCAGGTCTCTAATTCTCTTGTTAGGTAGTTGCAAGTGTTTAAATGTCAACATTAAAACCCCTCCCCAAAATTAATAACAATGGTATTTTTCTAGTATAAGCAAAAGAATACGTTGTTTATACTTTCATTGCATTTAAAAACAGTGTTTCAAAGTAACGTATATGTAACTGTATCATAGAATGAGTTGGTAGTACTGCTTGTAAATATTTCTTAGGGCTGTTATGCTATTTTAGAGGCTTTGAGTAAATATATACCACTATCAAAAAGGAGCAGCATGGTTAAACAGTAGAGCAAAAGGAGACTTTTATAAATAAAAAAGCATCTGGCTCAAAATGGGAGGTGGAAAAAGAGCATAACCTTGGCTGGTTAAATATAAAACCAGACCATATATAAATATAAAACCATGAGGCAGACCTAAGAAGATTTTGAGGAACAACTTGCTGAAGGCATAAAACCGTTGAAGAAAAAAACCTTTTTCTCAAGAGAAGAGATTCTGCCAGAGAAGCTGCAGAGCCAATAGATGTGTAAAATACACATGCAAGAAGAATGACATGGCAGAAGAGCTGAATGAATTATTTGCATTGGTGTTCACTCTGGAGGAAAGTTTGATTTTTCCTTTACGGTGCCAAGGCTGAAGGCCTGTCTTGTGCTCAGGTGCTGATAGTAGAGATATTAGAATAAATAGAAATGAGAAGCAGATACAACAGAGCTGAAATAAATTTTCCCATTTTTCATTGGAAAGAGAACTAGTGCTGTCCTCCAGACATCTGGGTTGGGAATCTCTGCTGTTTAATATATTCATAGCTTAACTAAATAAGTGACCAGGAGTAGTGAGTTGATAAGGTTTTCTGGTGATAAATTATTTTTGAAGTTGTTAGTCAAAATTAAAGCTGAGAAAAGTGTTTGGAGAATTGCTTATGAATAGTTCCCTGAAAATGTCACCTCGACACTTTGACCCAGTGAAAAAGGCTAATAAAATATTGGGAATTATTAGGAAGAAAATGGAAAGTGAAATAAAAAATTGCTGTAGGCCAGTGTACTCAATGGCACATCTTCATTTTGAGTATGATGTGCAGTTCTATGAGCCTACTCCTAAAAAGGCAATATGGAATTAGGAAAGGCAGAGAAGATAGCGGGAATGGTCAAGTATGAATGGCCACGGAAGAGACACTAACAGTCTAAGACTCTACAGTGGGGAAAGAGGGTGCCCAGAAGTCATGGGACAGAGGTTTCGAATGGCAAGGCAAAGGTGGAAATATTATTCATTTCTCTGAACACAGCACCTATGAGGCATCAGATAACATGGTTGTGCTGCAGATTGAGAGCAAACAAAAGGAAGTATTCACTTTGCACAACACACAATTAAGTCATGGGATCCATTGCTACAGGATGTTTCGTATGCCAAAATATATATAGATTTAAAAAATGATTAGACAATTCATGAAAGAAAGGTCCATTGAGGGCTACTAAACAGGAAGATGCTGATGTAACCTCCAGTTCAGGAAGTCCCCAGACTGCAGATTGCCAGGAGCTGTGAAAGTTACTGGGGGAATGCTCTTGGAGTCTTTCTTTCTGCATCTGTTACTGGTCACTGCCCTCTGGGGAACAGGGAGCAAGCAGCGGTTATTTTTTGCTGTGGTTGCTACATGCAGCTGGTGACATACCATATTTTGGAATCTGTGTCTTAGGATATTAAAACTGAAAGAAGAACTGAATTTAATTTTCTTCGTTCCTGCAGTTTGCCTATGTCATGCGTTTCACTCAGTTTTGGTGATGAAATTAGACCACTCGATTCCTTTTCAATTACAGTGTGTTCAGTTTTCTAGTTCTCCAGTGCTACCAAAATTATACTGAGTGTGGATGTGTGACATTCCTGGACAGTATTGCCAAATAAGAGCAAAGAAACTACCAAAAATATATGTAACAAAACAAAATAATGAGGATATTTCTATTCATGCTGAGTTCTGGATTGGTCTTCTACCGATGGCTATATTTGAAATGTCAGTAGTTAATTTGGGTTCGTTGTTAGTATTTTAACCCAGTGCCTATTTTAAAACAATGTAGATGCCCATTCCCTGGGAATTCAGCACCTTTCTGTGGGTTTGGTGCCTATGTCCCTTTCTGGTAGGGGTTTTGAACTCTTCAACTGCAATTTCTCATAACAGGTATGATGGGTATTCCTCCTCCCATGTTGGGAATTGTTCCTTAAAGGCAGACTTAGAACAGGAAAGAGCAATTATAAAAATTCTATTTTAGGGAAAATCAATCTAAATATGAGTTACCCAGAATAAAACAAGTTCCCTTTGGTGGTAGTAGCCAAGTGTAATCTTTCTATCAGATGGAAATGTAACGGGAAATCAATGACTGGACTACTCTCTGTTCGTTATATTTTGCWGCCACGCTAATGGAATCCCTGAATTTACTCAGCCTATTTGCCAACTGCCATGTCCGTGGAGGAGCAATGCAGCCAAGGAAATCTAACCCCAGAAGGGAAATATCAGATAGAACACACTGGCGTTTAGACACTCCATAGCATATTACAGAGATCTTAAGAATAACTACGAATAACAAGCAAAATAGCAAAGATTTTTAGTAACGATATAGTAAAGACAGACTCTTAATTGATTCAGGAAGTTGATAATTTCTTACTAAAAGAAGACTTTACAGTTTTCTGTTGTTAGAAYTGTAGGTAGATATCTTGACAATATTTCATTTTCCTTAAGAAGATGTTCACTTTAAACCAACATTTAGAATGTTAAATAGCAAGTACTATACTTTCCGTGGTAATATATTGCTTTTAACATTTGTAAGCCGTATAGTATGCTGTTAAGGAATGATATGATGAGTTGAAAAGATCCCACCAGCTCGGGTTAGCCAGCAAATTGTTCTTTTTAGCAGACACTTCTATACTTACATAGTTGGAAAAAAGAAAGGACGTTATTTGTTAGTACCATTTCAGTTCAAATGTACGTGATGCTGATACTTCAAGCT
Organism: Phoebastria nigripes; assembly: GCA_035582835.1. Classification (NCBI taxonomy): domain Eukaryota; kingdom Metazoa; phylum Chordata; class Aves; order Procellariiformes; family Diomedeidae; genus Phoebastria; species Phoebastria nigripes. Next base: position 1,918,618 of record JAYKAV010003410.1, on the reverse strand, counting down.
GAGAGCTTTTGTATTTGAAAGAAATGGAACTGGAAACACATTTGCTGTAGGAGTAACTTTTACCCATTTTAGAAGAATAACTATGAAGCTCAAGGGAGGTTGTGTCTTTTGGTAGTTTTCTTTTTTAATTTTTCAAATTGCTGCAAATTTTTTACCTTTTTCCTGTGTTAAAGTTAACAATACGTTGATGTTCATTTTGATAAATTAGTGACTATTCTTATTTGTAAGAATAGTATTTTATTTGTGCACCTCTGCTGCTAAGGCTCCATTTAAAAGCTATCTAGATTTCTCCTCTTTCCATTACTCCTACTAGACATTTGTTTCAGAACTTCCCTGATTATTAGAACTGTCCTTCAGATTTCCGCAAGAGATTTATGATTCATGCTAACATTGTCTTTTTGCTTAAGCAGCTCTTCTTCCTATTTCTGGAAATAGTAGCTGCATCTTCGCAACCTTTGTTTTGCTTGGGTCAAAGAAATCACAGTCTTTAAAAATACTTTTAAAAATTCTTAAGACATTAAGAATGTCTTCATTTGCTGCCCCATCCATCTGAGCATTTTTCCTTTTTACCAATGTGAAATAATTTTTTTTCTTAAAAACAGATAATAGAATTGTACTTTGCTTAGATAAATTCTGTTCTGTACCGTGTACCTACAGAGCTGGTGTGCTCATCCGACTTCTGTGTAATGTTTTCCTTTGCACAGTACTTCATTAGGTTTGCCGAAGGGGATTGAAGTGCTGTCTTTGCGTTATTTTCAAAGATGTAGTTGTTTGAGTGCCCAGATAGTTCCTAGTCAACGTGTTTCAGCCTTGTAGCAATTATGTAGTGACAATTAGCATTTCAGATATTTCTGTATATTCCATTGACAGTCTCTGAAGTTTCTATGGAAAATGATGATTATGAGCCCATCAAAATAGCTTATAATTGCTTTCCTGCGTTTCTTTTTTTGAAAGAAAAAATATTAACAGCATGATGATGCATTATTCAGCCGTACTTTTTCATATTCTAAATACAATTCTAAATTGATGTCCATCCTCTGAACTTACATTCTTATCATTCACAGAAAACTGGTTTATCTCCAAAGAGTGTCCAGAGACTCCTCTTGGTCTGCGTAGTGAAACATTTGACCAATAATCTCCATATCAGTAGTAATGTGATCCTGAGTCCTTTCTGCCGCTTCCAGGTCATGCTCAGCTCTTGGCCGCACCACCTCATATTGCTGTGAATCAGCCTTTTTTAGAGCAGGGCGTCTGGCAGGGAGCACAGAATTGTGGGGTTTTGCTGCAGCCATGAAAACTTAGAATACTTCTGTGGAAACCAGAGAATATATCAGTGTCAGGCTAGTCTGCAATTGCCTTATTCAGGTCTGGGCCCTAGGCCAGATTTCACATCGTTTCATTGCTTCTTACTTGTAATGGATAATAGCGCTGCTGTGACCAATTCGGGAGGGTTTTTTATTTTTAAAGAACGGGCTGAAATTCTGCCACAGGATCAGAGACACTTTAGATGGTCAAACTCTATTCTGCTGCGCAAAGCGAGTTACTGATTTCTTAACCTTACCATGAATTTTCCTTTACTTCTTAGGTACTATGAAACTTATTACTTACAGTGATAAGTAATAATGAATTAATTTAATAGGCAATATATATATTGTCATATTACTGATTTGCACTCTGCTGTTACTTAGACAAGCATAGGCTATTTCTTCTTTTTTTCAGTGTTTTTATTGTGCTTGTCATGCATATCAAAATTCAAACCCCACCATATTTGCGTAGATCATAGGTATTTATACATGGATGTTTGGAGGTTTCCTAGACCAGGGCACAAACATTTCTTAGAAATGAGGTGGGAATAGTCTGTGGGAGGCTCTGCATCAATGAGTATGAAGCCTGGCAAAATTTCCATTGGTTTTGGAGAGACCAAGGTTATACCCAAGATGCTAAAAAAAAAAATTAAAATAAAATTTAAAAATTAAAAAAAAAAATTAAAAATTAAAAAAAAATTAAATACTAAGAAATACAGTGTTTTGATTTCAGGAGAGAGATATATGTTTCTTACTAGAGGTATTTTAAGGAAAAGAATTACTGATTTTTTTTTTTTTTAAGTTATGATCTTTTTTAGCATCGTTTAACCTTCTTCTGGAATTTTACCAAACATCTCCCTGAGTTACATTTGCTATAAAGTGTTAAAATCTCCACTAATTGATAAAAAGAAGTCAATTTTCTATTAAGTTACCAGGTTTCTAGAGTGCTTTCTCCAGAGTTGCTTCTGGTAGCCCCTTGGTGTCCCGCCTGTTAACTTCTATAAGACTTTTTCCATGAGCAATTTGTTTATCTGAGCAATTAGCTTTTTTCTTCTGTGCAGCTTTCTTTTGCAGTGCTTGTTTCTTGGGTAGTTGTCTCAAATTCAGAGCTCCGGAGGGATGTGTGAATCTTTCCTTCAGCAACCCCTCGCACTCACTGCTTGCGGAAGCTTTCTAGCCCCAAATTAGCAAAGTCTCCTTTCCGTAGCACCATAGCAGGTTTCCTGAGCGGGTGAGGGCCCAGCCATGATATCCGCAGCCAGGTTTCGCAGGTTTATTCTGCGTGCCAGCTGAGCCAGCAGCTGGGTGTCGTGCCAGGGGCTGCTTTGCTGAATGTAAGGTGATCCTGGTGTGCGTGGCAGAGACACAGAGAGATTAAGTGGTAGGTGAGGTCTTGCTTCACACACCCAAGGAGTGATTCATTGTTATAATTTGTGGGAGGAGTTTTAGAATGGTGTTATCTATGGTTCTTAGACTACAAAACACAAGTAGCAGAGCTCTGCTGCAAGGGTTAATACAGCCATACCAAAATCATTGTTGACCTCGGGACAGCTGAATAGGGAGACTCTCTTTGTGCAGTCCGGAGCCACTCTGCTTCCTGAGCCTGCGGGGAATGGAGGGGAGGGGACGGGAAGGGAACATGACTGTCAGTATCTTCTCCTGGGAGGCTGCCAAGAGGACGTAGCTTTAATTTCTGTGGAAGGCTCAGCAGTTCCCGACCATTCCAGCCATCTTTCTGGGAAGCACTGTGCCGCTTCCAGGCAGTCTCAGGAGGAGAGGCTGTGTGGGGGTCTTGGTCTGGTTTTTCGTCCTTGGGAAACATGGCTGGGAGCTGCACAGAACTGTGTTGGGCCCCAGTAAGAATATCTATATTGGGATGTGTAGGCTTCTATTTTATTTTTGGCTGTTCTTTTGCCCTCGATTAAATTTTCCCCAAATTCTTCGGCTGGTCTGCACAGTCTGTGCACGGGACAGCTGTCCGGGCATCCACAGATGGAGAACGTGGCTGTATAGTGACCGGAGTGAGATGGACATCTCCATGGCAGCTCCTCCCTTCCCTGCTGGGTGACAGAAGAAATAGATCCTCAGGTCCCTGTAGTCTGAAGCTGTGGTTTATTAAAGTAAATTACATTTTTTTTTTCTTTTGAGTTATTTATTATTATGCTTTTGCTCAGTTATCAAATTGGAAGCAAATGGTGGAAGAATTTGCTTTGCATGTAAATGAGAAAGACTGAAACTACTTCTCTTCGCTGTGGCACTTTGTATACAGTTTCCTTAAGCCCAAATGGCTAATCTTTCCATAATGAACTTGAGTATGTCTTTTCACATGAGTAGTTTCAGTGACTTTAGTGAGATTTCATGCATTAATAGGCAAGCGAGATTTTACCTTTGAGAGCACCAAATCCTTTTGGAAAAATCCTATAATGTTTAAGTAGAAAAGAAACCAAAGAATTTATAGATTAATGACTCAAGCCTACAGAACCTAAGGGAGGGTTTTCATAGATTCTTTTAAACATCTGGTAACGTTTTGCATTAATGTTATGTTTACATGGGGTTAATAAACTGAGCAACGGTAATAAGAATTGTAGGGAAGTAAGCAAAGTATAGGAGAAGAGGCAGTAGAAATCACCCTTATTAGCAGTCGATTAAGCAGTTGCTCTCAAACAGTTTGTAACACTTTATTAATGTTTTAATGGCCATCTTAATAATTATTCCTCTTTATAAAGTATTTAAAAATGGAATCTCCATATAAAGCATGATCACGTATCCTGTCACATTTGAGTGTGGGAATAGGATTTTTGTTCTGTGCTTTAGGGTTTGTCCAAGCATCAGTAAAATGTCCTCTTTCTTATTGTATCTGCCAAATGTAATCAACCTAACCAAAAGAATGCGGTCTTTCTCGACCTATAAAAATACTAAATATATTTTGTATAACACTCTGCAGTCATGACTTGGGCAGGTATCCTATACCTCTGGTTGAGAAGGAGGCAGGCTACCTGCTTTCTGTTTCATTACCTTATCAAGATAATATCAAATTCAGTGAAAAGCTGCTAATTCACTAACACGGATCTTAAGTTAGATTTTTTAAGAGTTAAGTAGTATTTATTAGGAATAAACCAGCACTGCAGGATTTAGCCCTCTGTAGTGACACAAATGGTGTATTTCAAAATGGGCAAATGTAAAACAGGAAAAGCAGATCATATTTGAGAGGATCGTGCTTATATAAACTTGTTTGTTAGGGGAATTAACTTTCAGTGATTTATTATTCTGCTTGTGCAACATATAGCACAGAAATACACGAGCCTGTTCGCGAAAGCTGCACAACTGCCGTTGGAAGAGTGGGGCCTTTTTTCCCTCTCTGTTACAAGGATGAACAGATGTTAAGCAACGCTTCGCTATTTTATGATTGAGATTTATAAAGGCTAGCAATATGTATTGAAAAGTCTTGAGGTATGTTTCCTGTTAGAGACTGATAAAAGAAATTAATGACATCTGGAATTTTAAAGAAAAGTAAAAATTGCTTCATTTAAAGCAGCAGTCATAAGAGCAAAATTAACATGCAGAACATTGATGTCTGATTCCTGAAAGGATGTACACATGGTGTTGTAAATGGTTATCAATGTATGGGAAAAGGAGAACTTGATTTAAAACAATTGAGTAGGGAAACATTATATGAATCACTAGGAAAAAAGGGAGAAGTTAACTATACTTCTGAAGTGTAGCAATTCAGGCTACAATAATGAGAACTTTTCTAAAAAGAGTGAAAATTCAAACAACTTACCTTTGTTATCCTCTCCTTGAGTAATAACTATGCATGATTTCTACAAAAATGCTCTTCTCATAAGCAGTCTATGAATATAAGAAACTGTATTACTAATTTTTTCACTCTTCGTAATGTTTCTAATCATCATTAATGACCTTCATTATTATTCAGTTATTCCGTTTTAGAAAAGCCTGCCAGTTATGCCAAATTATGTAGGGATATATGAGATTCTATGGATGTTTCTTCACCAGATACTAGAATGATAAGTGACTATTTATTCTTACAATATGAGAAAAATGAATTGTTACAGATTCAGGACACTTTATGACTAGCCAGTAACATCCCAGGCTGTACCTGCAAGCAAGAACGTTTGAATCGCAGAATTATGAAATACAGACTTAAAATTATATAAAACACTATTCTTGGGTTTATAGTTTTTTCCAACTGTTTGGTGTAGTGCCCAAGCAATCTGTGATTAGCTTTGTCATACAGASTAAATCCGTGGGCTTATTTTTTAAATCTCTCCTGCCACTTTCTAACCAGCACAGTTGTTGGAATTCCTTTATGACATGAATTTTCCCCATTCACAGGCACATGCCCTGTCAGAATACTGGGGACCTGATTTAAATGGTTATCAGTGTCACTGTAACACACAGTCATTTTCTGTTGCCTTTTTTGCTCACTGGCTGAGGATATGCTGTCCTTATTTGCTTAATAAATGGGCAGTTAAGGATCTTCATTTTTTATGCTTGCTGCACATTCATGTTTTATTATTATTTTATTCTTTCTATTTATAGATTTTACATTAACATTTGATGAATTTTCCACATAAATGGCAATGCTTCATGTAATTCATATCACTCTTAATATGTACAATTTGCATATATTATCCCAAGCAATGACCTAGTAAATGAATTAAATAAGCCTTGGTAATAAGAATGACATATCTGAGCCCATTTAGACAACAAAAGCCAATACCTCACCAAAGCAGGGCAGTATTGAGAAAACACAGACACCATCTCAGAATACGCTATATATTCTAATTCATCCCAACCTCTGTTGCAAAGACACAAACACCTTCAAAGAATGAACCAGTGTTTGAAATAAACTAGTCAAGGGTAATATTTTCAGTTCTTTTAGCAAGCACAAATATAATTTTAACATATTCTTGAAAAACAAATCCTCCAATGAGTCGTATGTGGTTTTTACTAATTTTGAACCTAAAAACATTAATTATATCAATTATATGAAAGCAGCATTGAAAGAATTGTAATTGCTTGCATTGTGCAAGCCATGCTGGGCTCCTAGCTACCCTTCCTTGAGGAACTGCCACAAAGACTTGCAAACGTTTAGAGTGATGGAGCAGGAGTGTTAAACAGATTCTAGGTAGGTTTCTGTATGTCTGCTTTACCTGATAACGTTTCTGTTGCCATCCATTATACTAGGTAACTGTTACCCAGCTAGGAAAGATGCATCTTCTGAAAGCTATAATGGGATCCATTTGGATTGTGTAGCTTCCGTAAGATTTGCTGAGACAAGATAATCATTAAGACTTATACCATTCCTGCAAGAAACTACTATCATATGACTTGAATATTATTAGGGAAGTATTTATTCCTTTAGTAATCATTCAGTGTTAATATTAATTTAATATATTATTAAATCTCTCTGGTGTGGTCATGCTTTTTTTTTTTTTCTTGGTGATTCATATTTAGGTTATTGGACTTGATTCTGGTTTCTCACAGATTCTTACATTAGCTTCACAGGAGCTATTTCTGATTTACATTAATTTCATGCTATTGGAATTATTCCCAGCGATCTCATTGTGAGTTTTTTTCCTGTCCTTACAATTGTTCTTTGCTTTCCCTTTGGCAACTATGGAAATGTTAGGCTTTGCCTACAGAAATTAATTATTTCAGGCTAAACTTCTTTGTTTTGATGGGAAAGAAAGTTGTGCCTGTACAATGAAGCCATTATACCTGCAGTATATTGAGAAAATGTATTTGTACATTTATCCCAGTATAATTTTGTTTGGTGAAATAACTTCAGTGTGATGTTCTATGGTCAAATTTTTTTATTAGACCACCGAACCTTCCAACACTACTCTGCACCTTCACAGTTAGATCAGTGACTGGAAAGACACATTTATTCATTACGAGTTATATTTGACGGGTGTGCCAATCTATTTCCCTGGGTGCTCTTGATAAAACATAAACCAAAAATGCAATCAAGACAAAATGGGTAATAACTCCCCCAGAATTTCAGGGGAACATCACGAACACCCTTTGAAAGCCAGCATGGTTTTTTTTTTTTTCACTAGTGCTCAATTCCATATAAAGAGCCAGCTCGCATTTGAATCCAGTTCCCCTCAACCATCTAGATGAAGAGGCAGCCTACTCTGGAAAGGAACAATCCCAATCTATTTTATAGCAAAGGCAGAAGCTTTTCTACAGCTGAAAACCCCATATGGAGAACACTCTACTGCCAAATTTCTATCTATTAAGTTGAATAGGATCCAGCATATGTGGCTCCCTTGATTACAGTGCTGACCAAAATGTGCAAAGAGAAATGTGTTCTTTTAAACAGACAGCTCCTAAGACAATTTGGGCTTGAAGGCTTATAAAATTAAAATTCCACCTGGATACATGTAATCATCAAGGGACAAAACCCTGAGCTCTACCATTTTATGCTCCTGGTAAGATGCACTGCCTACCAGAGAGTAAAGCATTTGCTGCATTCTGCACTAGCCAATTTCTCTAGCTCATTTTAAAGTGTAATTTAAGCCTCTTTTTTTATCCTTCACTATGCCTTTCTGATGACAAAACCAGTTTTCTAACTCTCAACTGCTGGTAGGGTACATCCACTGTTCAATCCAGGGGTAAGGCTTACATTAGACACTTGAAACCAGTTCACTTGGATGCTGGTAGCCCAAAATTGCCACATTATGGACAGTTCAATGCAGACTGCAAAACCTACCCGTGAAACAGAGTGGATACTTGTGGGCAGCCGACCTTAACCTATGCAGCAGCTATATTTGTACTCGGGGGAGGTAGCTTATAGCTGAGGCTGTACAGTCTCCACACACACCTTTGACTGGTCATATTAGACTGGGTCGCTGGGCTGAACAGCTGTATTTATCAGAAAAGCCTGGCTGGGTTTGTCATCTCTGAACCCTCCTTACGATATCTCTGAGCTGATGGTGAAAGCAACTCGGAAGCAATGCCTTAACTAGCATTTAATAGACAGAAGAAATTCAACCGGTTACAACAGCAGCTTAATACAATTAGGGAGCCTCTATGGCCAGTTTATTGCTGTCTGGTTTGAGAGGAGCCCTGCTTATTGGAGTCTGTACGTGCCAGCTATGCCAGAGGAATACAGAGTAATCCAAGACAAATTCAAGCAATTTAGTAGCTACAGAAGAGCACTTGGCACATCGTACCTCTGCATCACATTAATGTCATTGTATGTGTACATTTTGTTGGTGTCCAGCATTTGGTTTAGCAGTTGGTCTCACTCAGGTAACAAACCCTGTCTGGACAGTAGCACCTTAAGGGTTTAAGCTTCCTGTTGATTTTAGGTATTGGTTTGGGACACGGAAGATATTGAGCCAGGTAGGTACCTACTTCAAATCAGTGTGTCAGCCAGGAGTGAATAGGCTGTCTGTGACTAAGGTGTAGTCATTAGAAGAGAATCTGAAAAACTGTTCCAGTGTCCTGGCCAGTATAGAGATGGGGCGACAGCATTCTCCCTTATTGCAACTGCATTTACAGTGTCAGGTTTATGGAAAGTCTTTGAGAGTCAGTGGGATGTAGGCATTTAACCTGCTTAAGTACTTTTGTAAATCCCTTTGGACATCCACCTAAACTATTAGGCAACAGAGAGCTTTACATTTTCAAAGGCAAAGTAAGGACATTAAGTAATTAATCCCCACGATGTTTCTGTGATCTGTTATCATCTGTATGGAAGAGGAGACTGAAATGAAGGAACTAAGGTTACATGGAGAGGTACAGAAAGATGGGATCTCTTGATAATCAACCCTATGGTTATTTCCTTCCTGTTATTCTGCTGTACTGTTATTTGTAGATGATTAAAGTTGTATCCATAGACTTCCTGCACAAATGAAGTCTCATCTCTGATTCACCTGCTGTCCTATTAAGAAAATATAATAGAAAATGAGGCCATATCCCTTGTGTTTGCTCAGGTTTTAATTGTTTCCAGAGGCCCAGGCAGCATGGAAAAGTGGTTAGTAATGCACTAACACTGGACAAAATCTTTCACAAACCATGTGTCTTTGAAAGGTTGCTTTTTGATGTGATGTGCAAAAAACTTTTTTCTTTTTTCTTTTTTTTTTTATCTGCCTGACTCCATTGACTAAATCTCTACAATAAGAATGTAAGTTTGAGGATTTAGGTACAAAGAGAAGAGGAGCAGTTAAGTGCCAGATTTTTTTTTTTTAGTGGAGAAGTGATTACACAGATGCTAGCTGGAAACAAGTTTTGAATCTCTCTGTATTTCAGATCTGCAGTGTAGCCCCAGTGCTGGTTTTTGGGAAAGACTGGAGATAGACAATAACCATGACTTTATTTGAGTACTCTGGGGAGTGGCTGCACTGGCCCATGGGAGTCCCATGCATTGAGAGTGGATGATAAGGCCTCTCTGCAAAGGTTGTAAATGAAGATCAATGAAAACTGCAGAGATAAAGGACTGCATCTTCCATGGTGGATGTGCTCCAGACACCATTAGTGAAGTCACTCAGTAGCATGCGGTATTGCTTATCATCCCTGATGTGCCAAGTCACCAGTCTGTGAGTGATGGCTTTTGTCCTCGATGGGATATGCCAAGTGGCTGGCTAAGCCCTGCAAAATGTGAAGACTGGTAAATCCCATGTGCCTCAAAGGCAGACTTCAGGCACTGTAGGCACCTACATGGATCAGGACAGTGGGAGAAATCCCACTGTGAAATTGTGAAAAGTCAACTATAGATGCTATTGCAAACTGTAACAAGAAAGCTGCACAGTGGTATTAAGGGACTGTCGCCATTCCTCAGCTTACAGAAGCAAATGCCAGGTCCAGAAGAATCTCTAGTCACTCTGCAGTCCACTTTAAGGATATGGTTGGATCTAAACCCAGTGCATTGCCAGCTTTTATATTCAAAAAGATTAAGCCAAAGACTATTCAGCAGGAGGGAAATTCAGTTTTTCTTCCATTTTTGGGATGCACTATCTAAATACCTAACAGATTGAAATAACCGAAGAAAAGACTTCTCTTTAGAGAAGGGACACCAGAGTTTAGTATGTGCCCTGTGTAGTCATAAGCTCAGCTTTAATAAATTAGTCAGAGCTGCATGAGTATTCACTGAGCAGAGATCATAGAATCATAGAATAGTTWGGGTTGGAAGGGACCTTTAAAGGTCATCTAGTCCAACCCCCCTGCCGTGGGCAGCGACATCTTCAACTAGATCAGGTTGCTCAGAGCCCCGTCCAACCTGACCTTGAATGTTTCCAGGGATGGGGCATCCCCCACCTCTCTGGGCAACCTGTGCCAGGGTTTCACCACCCTCAGCGTAAAAAATTTCTTCCTTATATCTAGTCTAAATCTACCCTCTTTTAGTTTAAAACCATTCCCCCTTGTCCTGTCACAACAGGCCCTGCTAAAAAGTTTGTCCCCATCTTTCTTATAAGCCCCTTTTAAGTATTGAAAGGCTGCAATAAGGTCTCCCCAAAGCCTTCTCTTCTCCAGGCTGAACAACCCCAACTCTCTCAGCCTTTCTTCATAGGAGAGGCGTTCCATCCCGTAGGATGAGATGATCTCCCATAGGAGAGGCATCCCATCAGATGCAAGGAGCAAAGCTAGACAGAACTTGGGAAACACATTTAATAATTTTCCTCTCTTTCTCTTCTTTCATTAGCATTTGATTCTTACAAATACTTTATGACTAGTTTTAACTCAGGGTAACCCTATTATTGATGTCTTGGCTTAAGAGACACCTTAGAACTTTTGGGATGAATTATTTGTTTTTAATAAAAAAATGTTTGCAAAGCCTTTATTTGCTGGGCACTACACATCTGGCTAGGAGAGAGAGTCACTGTCTTGAAGGATGACATTTTGAATTGAAGAACATTGAAGGAAGACAGCACTGGTTGTACAGCCCAGTAGTAGCAGAAACAGTATTGAGTCCTAATCCATTACTCTAAGCACAGGGCCATGCTGTGTTTCCAGTCAGAAAGCTCAGACTTATTTTTTTCTTATTAATTATTCTTGGTATATTGCATATGTGGTACTATTCAGGGTTGAAACCTGGTCTGTAAGATTCAGGAGGTTTATTTTCCAGCTTTGCCAGTCTACTCTTGCTGCTCATTCAGCCTGGAAAGTTATTTCCCCAAGGATCTTTGGACTCATTTCAGGTTCAGAAAGTTTGGATTTCAGATTGCTCCCCCTACCTATTTTTGCCCAGTTCCTGTGCTTTACCCTCTTGGACTTGCATTTGTCCAGGAGAACCAGAGAAAGTTGTCTTTTTCTGAGACATCTGTGCAACAGTAGATAATATCGTCATCAAGACAGTGGTAGTATTGCATTGCATTTCATCACTTAAGCAATGTCTGTTCAATGTTCATCCTGTGCTGTCTTGTCAGCTCTAGGCACATGACCTGATTGGACTTTAAATGCTTGCAAAATATGATCAGGAAATAGCTTTGTGGTTTTCTTGATATGGAAGTCCTTTTCCTAACGCCTGAAGCACTAACCAACTTTTAATGGTGCATCCTAAAAATAATTGTTTAAAAAAGCAGAGGTGCAATGACAGCATATTAGTTTCAATTCTTAATTTTTTTTAGTGATACACAAATAGTGACTTAGGTGAAATCCTGGCTTCACTGAAGTCAGTGGCAGAACTTTCAGTGACTTTACTGAGGCCAGGATATACTGGTGTAGTCCTAACCACCTAAATGGTTGACAGCTAGTAAGAACTAGTATCATACTATTTCTCAAATGTTACTAATATAAATATAAATAAGTTTTACCATAAAATGTAACATGCAAATATCTCTGATTGAGAAAGATCCCTTACTCTTAGTTGTGAGCTCAAATGATCCTAATATTCAAATATACTGCAGTATTTATAAGCAGTGGAGCAGAACTTTGAGAAAGTTATGGCTGGTATCTGAGAGCTGTAACATTTACAAACATTAAATGAACAAAAACATGTATTTTTATGCTTGCCATTCCAGACCCATGAAACTTATCTAGAAGGTTACGAGACAAGGGACTGAAAATGAATCTATTACACAATTGCTGCAGGGAGTTGCTGAGCACAGTAATTAATTGCTGGTGTATTCATTTGCGGCAGGAGGAGCAGCAGAAGGAAAATATCTCATTGAATTTAGAATTGTATTTATTCATGTATGCACTGTGGTGTTACGGCACAATTATTATCTGACACATTGGAAGCGGACTTGTGCTCCGTTAGTTGCTTGAGCTATGTGCTATTATTGGGTGATCTGCTACATAAATGCACAAAACATTTATTTTGAGGGATGCATTCAGGATTATAATTGATGCCTCACAGATCTCAGCCTGGCATTCTCAAAACCCAGCAAGAGAAGTAGGAAGCTCAGCTTGGCATCATGTATGGTTAGTGTACAGCCCCCTAAAATGCTGATGTGTCCACAGGGGCAGGTAGGAGAAAATCTTGAGTTCACAGGTCAGCAGTCTCTAATGAGGAGCTCTGGTTTTTTATCTGTGTCTGGAAGGAGACACGGGTGCAAGCCAGTCTGTGCTGCTTTCCAGTTTCCAGTGCAGTGTTGGCACCAATCCACAGGCAGCCGCTCATCCAGCATTCCTGGCTAGAGGATCATTTCAGCAGCTATATAATATGTCAGCCAAGAGGAAGCAAGAAGGAAAAGGAAAGTGGAGTTATGAAGTTAAAACCAAGAAAATAAAAATTCCAGGCAGCTGTAGTGTGGCAATGGCTGCTGGTGGGGGTAATAGTTTATTTGGTGAATCTGCTGCATAGTTTCTAATAAAACCTCACTAATCTTATCTGGAGATTTTTTTCCCCTGAATTGTACATTATTGTTTGCATAAAGCTTGTGAAAGCTGACATGACAACAGCTGATGTAAAGGTTTATACTTTGGACAGGTTTTAAAAGAGTAAATGTGGACTAAATAGTGACTGTAGGCAGAACCGTAATGAGGACATGGTATGCAAGTGTCACCATCCCAGGAATGAGAGAAATCCTTTGCACTTTGCATCTCATTAACCAGTGCTGAGTTGTAATCCCGACCCCACCAAGCTCAGCCATGGAGAGCGTTGTGGAAGAGTGGAGGTGGAGACGCGCGCGATCTCTACCCTCACGCCAGATGTTGTATCCAGGAAGAAATGGGGTATAGCCCACCCTGCCACCTGAGAGCAGGGTAAGGGGAGAAGGGAATGGGGACCGGGCTCTTCCCATGCGCACCTTTTGTTCACAACGTTGTCGCTGCGAGTGATGAAGAGCTTGGTCCTGTCCTCTTGCTGCAATGAGCAGTGCCCTGCCCTGGAGAAGCTTCATGGGCGCCAACCTGGCGGCTTAGAGAGTAAGGCTGTTTTACACAAAGGGGTAGCAGAATCAGGTTTGGAATGATTATTCCTGAAGATTTTAAAGATAAACCAACAGCTTCCTCTAGGCCTTTTAAACAAACAGCCTAAATGAACACAAAGTTAACCTCTCTTTCCTATCAGTCTGATGAAAGAAACAAATGAAAGCAATGACAGGATTATATTACTCTATTAATATGACAGATTCTAATTTGTGAGAAGAAATGAACCTCATTCAGTGCTTTATTACTTTCAGAAATTCTAAAATCAATGCAAGATATGCCATAAACATCATTCTTGGCAGGCACTCATTGAGGTAAACATATAATTCAAACATAGCTTGAACTGAATTCTGACCAATTTAGCAAGTAACAAGTAAGGCAGTCTGTGATAAGAACATTAAAAAGAAGAGACAGTAACAGAGTTACGAACAGATGGTATCCATAAATAATGTTGAAATAATAATAATATTTTAAATTTATATATGATGCCTTTCAGTCTGGAAAAGCCAACAATGCTTTACAAAACTGAATTTAAAACACAAACTTAAACTGGAATGCAGCATTTCTGGTGTGAAATATGACAGTTGTTTGAGAGCCCAAGCAATGCCAAGTCGTTTGGGACAAGAAGAGAATAAGAATTTTAGTTCATTGCTGCTGCAGCAAGAGCTCGGGTTGAATTTTATTTCTTTCCTCTCCTCTAATCTATTTAATCTATCATCACTGGTAGTATCTGGATATTCTGCCATAATACATTGCTGTTATCCAGAAAGACCACTCTTGCTACTGTTAATGATATCAGATGCAATGTTGATTTTATTTATTAAAAACTCAAAACGATCAGCAATTTGGCTTTATCCTATGCAAAAAAACGGCATTCTTGGCAAAAATACCTCACAAGGCCAAGTAGCGACAGTAGCTAGTACATCCATGTGTGGGGAATATTAACTCCTATGTCAGTCTAAATGCTGAAACCTTTGTCTTTCGCTGCAGAACATAATTGCTCCTTCCAAACACTTATGTAGCTCAGCCTAACTTGAGGCTGTCTTCTGATCTTAGATAAACCCAGGCAATCCTTCTGGCTTTAGTGGGATTATGCCAACATAAGTGAAACAAAAATCTACCCCATGGTATATGAGAGTTGATAGGTGCATAAGGCACTGTGTGACGTTTGAAGGCTGCAATGGAAAAGTGCTGGAGAATGATAGGGAAAAATCATACGCTGTGTACACAGAGCAATGGAAACTATTTAAAGCAGCTCCAGCCTCGTATATTCTGTGTAGTCCCTTCACAGGGAGAAAGATGATACGTGATAGCCTGGGTATTTGAGTGAATAGACTCTGCATTATAGAAATAATATAAAATAGAAAATGTTGAATACTTCTGAGGGGTGAATGACACAATCTATTTGCAGGAATGCTGAAGACAAACCAGGAAGTGATGTTGGTTAAAATTAATTCGTCTTTAATACTTTCCCATTCAGGTCTGTAGGAATCATAGCCAGCGTTTTCCCATTCCAAGCTCACATTTTTGATAATGGCACTTGCAAGGACTCTTCATGTCAGTTGAGCTTTATATCAAGGTTGTGGTAACTGTCCTGGAAATAGTAGAAATACTGCAGGGTACTGAAATAGCTTAGAATAGCGGAGCGTTTCTTGAAAATGGGGGTTTTCCTTGTAAAGACAGAAAAAGACGTTGGTGACAGGGCTTTATCCAAAACTAACTTTTTAACCTCTCCAAAAAGCTATGCTAGCTTGTACTCATTAAACGTTTGTAGCTTTCGAAAAGTGGGCTGGATGTAAATAATTTTTCGTTGATAGGATTCCTATCCACGCTGCCTATGAAGGTTTCCATGATGGCGTGGGACTCAGGTGTGAGCAGATTTACCATGTGTGCATGGAGAATAATGACAGCCTGCCCTGGGAGGTAACGCAAACCGGCACCTGTGTGTTGCCATTTACTGTTGTCAGATCTACTGTTGGCAGCACATTCAATCTGCATTTTGATGCAGATGATAATTTAGATAGCAAAATGAGCTAGTATGTTGCACAGTAGTACTTTTGGCTCGACGGCATCCCTTCCACTAAGAGGAAGTTGAAAGGTCAGTGGATTGGACGTTGCTGTACTCTCAGGATCATTTGTTAAAATATACTGGGTAAAATCTTGTCTCCTATAAATTATCAGAACTCCTACTGGTTCCACTGGATCCAGGTTCACTTCTATCATTTTTCAGTCAAACCATTTTTTTTTTGGATGGAAAGGAAGGAGAGTGATGGAGAAATTACATTGTCACATACATAGCAAATATTAGCATAGGTTCAGCTTCAGGTTACTGAATAGCTATCTCGAACATCATAGAAGATAGAGTTTTGTTGTTTATTATGTATAAGTTACATATTGAAAAGTCCACTCTTAATCCAGCATGTATCTATTTTGCAGGAAGTATAAGTCTTTGGTTTAACTATGGCAATTTGTGCAGGAATCTTTGGACTGTCAGCTTATGTGACAAACTGTAACTCATACTTAATTCTTATTTATACCAGCTGGATGCTTGTATAAGGGTACACATACCTACATGCATGGACTCATTAGTGGTATCTGAGACTTGCAGTATTTAAAAGGTTTTGTAATTTTAGACYTGCTTTTGTGACACACTGGGCAGTCTCACGTTCATTTGTTTTCATTTACATCTTGGGATTTTACAACACAAGGGATTTGCTTCCTGATTTTATTTTTGCATTTGCATATCTGCAATGCATCAGACTTTAGTTGCAAGTTTAAATTTAAAGTTTATTTTTCAAACCTACAGGATTGTGCGGGCAGAGTTGACACTATTGTCAGGGCTTCTGTGTCACCATTTCATATCCTTGAAGCTGGTGCCTGTAAGTTGTTACCGACAAGAACTCTCCATGTAGGCTCTGTTCAGTAAGCCTGGTGACCTCAGTCCGCCTTCTGATGGGCACATGTCCATAGCTAAAGAGCCTGTCACTACAACTGACATCCTTATCAGCAGTCTGCACAGAGAGCCTGAGTTTGGAGTGGACATGGAGATACAGCGCGTCTCCACGCCACTGGCACAGAGRCAGGGAGCTGGCACTTTGCGACCTACTCCCAGATCCATCAGGCTTGGGAAATGTGGTCCAGAAAACACCTTCCCGTCCTTCTGGGAGTTGGTTTGGGTTCAGAAACGGGGAAGCTGCTTTCACGCAGAGCTACGTCTCTGCTAATATAGCTGCGCTGTACTGTGGAGATGTACTATGTCAGGTTGGCCCTACGTGCCAGACTCCACTATCTACGCGGACTCCCTTGGGGATACTGACTTCTTTAAAATGTTTTGGGTTTGGGTTTTTTTTTCCACCTGAGCTGAGGCATGAGGAAGAGAAACTGTGTTTAGTTTATCCTTGCTGTTGTCTCTACTCTTTATTTCTATTAATACAGGACTTTACTTTTCAGGCCTGTCAGTGTGGTAARATCCTCAAATGCTAAATTCGTATGAAAACATAGACCCCAAAACCTCCCAATTTAAATGCATTTTAGTCCTGCTTATAAGAAACGGGTTATTCAGTAGCCTGTTTTCTGAGTATTGTTTTAGCTGTATTTTGTCCACAGCCTTATCTTTGCCATACAGACTTCCAGTTTTTAGGAAACAGGTTTGCAGGTCTGTCTACAGGTATTTAAATATTTCTGGCTGTTTTAAAACCTCAGTACCAGCTGAAATTAAGAAAAAGGTCTGAACACTAAACATACGCTGCTGCTAACTTAACCACTTTACATAAATTCCCTCTGGATGATTTCTTTTCTCTGTCTTCTGGAGGGTGACATTTGTTCTCACAATCTGTGGTGAGACCACAGTGAGCTGGCTGACCACAGTAACTGCTGCACGTCGTTCTGCTCGCTGCAGATTAGGAGCATGGGAGGTATCTCTTGCTTCTCTTTTTTTCTTTTTTCCTATTTCTCACTTGCAGAACAACTGAAAAAGGACAAGATTGAGATATTTCCTGAATGTTGCATTGTGCCTTGCCCTGCATGGTGCGCAGAGGAGGAGGGGAGAGAGGATGAAAAAAGCTGTTGGACTAACTTGACTTGTGTCACCCAACTGCTCGGAAAAACAGAGGGTTGAGGGAGACCGGGGCTTCAAAACAGTGAGGTTGGAGGAGGCAGGACTGTAAACCTTTCCTGCACCAGCCTGCAGAATAGTTGCTGCTCCATATGATTTCTGTTTCTGTCTAGAAAAGTGCTTTTTACAGTAGGAAAAGCATTCTATAAATATTCTGTATTTATTATTTTTCTAGAGCTTATTTGCTATGCTGAACTTAGATCAATAAAATGAGAAAAAGGAGGAAAAATACCCAAAGATAAAAGAAACCCAGAGAGCTGTGCATTCCAGAATAAACACAGCACTCCTTGACGTGGTCCAGGCACTGTTTGTGCCTGGCTTCCCAACAGGGGTTCTTGCACATCCAGTAACTTTGTTTGTATTTTGTAAATTAGCAGATGGTTCTTTGATACAAAGGAGAAAGTGTTCCCACATCAGATAGAGTATCTCTCTCTCTCTCTCTCTCTC
Organism: Phoebastria nigripes; assembly: GCA_035582835.1. Lineage (NCBI taxonomy): Eukaryota > Metazoa > Chordata > Aves > Procellariiformes > Diomedeidae > Phoebastria > Phoebastria nigripes. The sequence continues at coordinate 1,900,414 of JAYKAV010003410.1, read as the reverse complement.
TCTCTCTCTCCCCCCCCCCCCCCCGATACTAAACAAATCATAGAGGAAGACACAACCACAATTGCTCAAAGTAAAGGGGAGATGGAGAAAAGAAAAAATATGTGTAAGTTAACTGTAAAGTTCAATTGACGCTGACTACAGTAAAGCAAAGAATATAACTGAACAGGAGATATTCTCATTTCCAACGTTTCTGAGCTGTGCTCCAGGAGACCTAGGGTACAGCCAGGTCAGTTTGTGTGACCCCTTTCACTGTTTCCTTCCAGTGGAGGCTGCCTAAATCTCATCAATTGAGGGAATTACTCAGATAAGTGTGTCACTGCTGAAGGGGGGGAATAATTTTGTACCTGTATTTCATAGAATCATAGAATCATTTAGGTTGGAAAAGACCCTTAAGATCATYGAGTCCAACCATTAACCTAACACTGCCAAGTCCACCACTAAACCATGTCCGTAACCGCCACATCTACACGTCTTTTAAATACCTCCAGGGATGGTGACTCAACTACTTCCCTGGGCAGCCTGTTCCAGTGCTTGACAACCCTTTCAGTGAAGAAATTTTTCCTAATGTCCAACCTAAACCTCCCCTGGCACAATTTGAGGTCGTTTCCTCTCATCCTACCGATTGTTACTTGGGAGAAGAGACCAACACCCACCTCGCTACAACCTCCTTTCAGGTAGTTGTAGAGMGCGATAAGGTCTCCCCTGAGCCTCCTTTTCCCCAGGCTGAACAACCCCAGTTTCCTCAGCTGCTCCTCATAAGACTTGTGCTCTAGACCCTTCACCAGCTTCGTTGCTCTTTTTTGGACGCACTCCAGCAACTCAATGTCAGGGTGGAGCCTGTGTCTACTTGGTGATATATGAAAGGCATAGTGCCTGTTTACCAGAAGTTGGGCTTGATCTTGGCTGGAGCCTCGAGGCAGTAATTTGAGTAATGTAACTGCAATTAAATAAGACGCTTACAGACTAGATCTGGCTAAAACATATTCCACATTGCTCAAAAAAAACCCTTTTTAATTGCTAGTCTGAAATGTCTTTGGAAATATTATTGCTGCAATAGTCAACTCTCCCCTCATTTACTTGAAATGTTATCTATACAGATACTACGATGATGAGCTATCACATGTTTCTTTCTGCTTGTGTCTGTAAACTATATATATAAGAGAAAGGGTGTTCTTTGGGGCAAGCCTTCTCTTTTTGATCTGTGTTTGTACAAGACCTGGCATTATTGGGTCCCAGTCCATGATTGAACCATATAAGCACAACAGTACTGTAAATAAATAAATAGCTACCCTGAAGATAAAATTCTATTTACTTGCTGTTCAGCACTTTCCCCTACAGGTCTTTACACCAGAAGTCTTACATGAAAAAGAAGTTCCTCTGCTACTCCCATGTCTTCTGCGTCCATGTCTGGTCCCATTGACCTGACTGACAGTGGAGGATTTGTCATTGGCCCTAGTAAGAGTAATGGGTCCAATAGCTGTAATGTTTTAGAACAAAAGACAAAATGCTTTCTTCTTCTGAAGCTTTGCCTGAAATGTAGCTTGTGTCCAAAGGTGGAACAAATTATGGCTACTTTTCCCTTGAACACTGGGTAGCAATTAAGGGGAAAATTTGCCCAAGTGCTTATGCAGAGACTCAAAGGGTATGATAAAACCAAGATGGATTTAATGCTCATTAACAACAAGTAATACTCTAAGCAGAGGAAATAGAAATTAAGAGAAAAATTTGCATTATATATAGGAAAAATATGTACTGTGGAAAAATATATATCCAATACTAAACATGGGCACAAGCCCAATCCTTCTCATTTTACAATCATTGAGAGTGGCTCCATTGACTTCCAAGGGACTTGAGTGGGATCCAGCTCCAAATCTGGCTTTCTTAACTCATGAATACTCCTCTTGAAATCAATAGTATTTCTTGAATTAGGAAAGTAAGACAGATTTTCGGTAGTACAACTCTTGCTCTCAGTACTTCATCATATGTATGGTTTGAGAGAGGGCCCTTTCAAGGTACTGCCTGTTATTGACATGCATAAATTTATAGGAATGTTTTCTTCTGTTTTCTAAGGATGGGAGTCTTAGGACGTATATAGGGAGATAGTTAAACTATCTAGAGAAGTTTAAGGAGTTACCAATCTACCCTCTAAAGGTTCCCAGTATAATTCAGAGCGTGCACGGGAGATAAATCATATATTGGATTAATTTGCTCATTTTGACTGTTTGGTGATTAATCCATCCATGGGTACTTCTTTGTATTTATCACCTGAGCATAACTGGGTAGTTATTTGTAAAGGGTAAATCAGAATTGAAAAATGAGAACGCATCTCCGCACATGGCAGATCCATGTCCATTGAGCAGTGCTGCTAGTTGAGGCAGGTCGCATAGATTATATGATTTTGTTACAGTTTTTTTGTTTGATGAACATGTAAGACCTTTTCACTAAATACAGTGTGTTCTGAGCTAAAACGCAGTTTCTGACTGTTCTTTTGACATACAACTGTGAAACTCATTTTCTGCCATACAAAAACATGAACTGTGTAAAAACTTTGCATTTTTCATGAATATTCATTTAATATTTATAATTATTTTAGTCTTGCTTACATAGTCCCCTTGTTTTCTAATACTCAAAACAGGTTTTTGGTAATTAATTTGAATTTTAGTAATAACAAGTGCCATCTCCTACGAAGCCTATTACAAACATGGCACATTGTTCTAAATTGCATAATAAAATAATTGTCTAGAACTGCAACATATTCAGCAAAATGGCTCTACTTCTGTTTGACAGGGTGAACGCCTATGTGCTTTTCAAAGCAACTAGTTTAGCACTCTTCATTTACAAAGAGGGAAGGAGAGGAGAGAGAAACGCTACTCTGAGAACAGCTTGTCTCATGTTGACCTACTTTCTCCACCAATCTGTGTGCAGCCAGAGCTGCTGTTGTGTTGACACTACATACCCAAGCTAAAGCAAACCCAGCAGAATCCGTGGCCTTAGAGATTGGCTCTAGAGAAGACAAAAGGCCTTCTGGGTTTGATACGACTTTTGGACGTGCAGGCACTGCAGGACTGGGATAGAGCGAGCTGATTTTCAAAACTGAGTCTCGTGCCTCCTCTTCCCTGTGAGATCTGAAGTAGATTACGCTCATGTAATGAGGCCACTTTTTGTGTCTAATCTCTCAGGTACATTTATGCCTAAAGSAGGCGTTGTCCGTCCGGGGAGGGTCTCCTTATCTGCATGGGGGACATGGTCAAAGAGCTGACTTGGCTACTCTTATCAGCATTTTCTCTCTCCTGCCAGGAAAATCAGGAAAACAAGGGAAGAGGGGTGCGCCCATGAGAAATGCAGGGATGCCCATTTGTCATGCCTATCTTTGACTCTCTTTTAGCCCCTAGAGATTATTTGCGGACGGTGCAAATTAGAGTAGCTGTAGAGCTCCCCTAATCTCATGCAGAGGGGAGTTTTGTACAGAGCTTGCAGACCAGGGAATGGAAACCTTTTTTCTATCTACATATCCATGCAGGGGTAGATACCTCGTTATCTGTGCTGTGTGGAAATTATTGGATCCTAAGGTTCAATTCATGATCTTTGGGTTTTGTTTTTTACTTGCTATCATTAATTTTTGAAAGGACGTTGTTTTTTGATGTGCTGCACATCTATAACTCCTGCTGCCTATAGTGGGAGGAGGTACTGCTACCTCTTGAGAAATGTGAGTAAAAAAATATGTTGTGTCGATATGCATCACCACATCAGTTTTATCATTTCAACCAATGTTTTCACAGAAGCTGATCTGTACTTTACAAAGCAAATTCTACTCCTTTGCCCCTAAAAGCCTCCGGTCCTTTAATGGAAATGAATGCAGTTTTATTCTTAGCAGCTTGTTGTAGAAAACTCTAGTAATGTGGTTCTTCACCAAAACTTCCTTTTTATGACTAGTTTTAACTTAAAGCAAGAACCCTGTTGATTCTGAGAAGGAGAAAGACCCTAAAACTTTTGTTTCGAAAACATGGCATTTCCTTTACACCGTTCTGGAGACTTCTTTTTACAAATCCTTTCTTTGCATCTCCTCTAACAAGGGTATTTGTGATAGGACACTGGTAAGATGCCTTGAGATCCATTTATTTATTTGGGTCCTAAAGGAATAGATTTGACCTCAGTTTAGCAGAGCAAGTAAAATAATGAGTCAAATCAGAGCCTTTAAAAAGACCTAAATGAGGTCTAGTAGAAACTGCTTTCTGCTAGGTGAAATGTTACTGGGACTTTCTTGTACCCTATTGCTGGAACCCTTGGGAGAAATTATAGCACAGTGCGGCGGCATGTGAACATAAAGTGCACTAACTGCTGCGCCCTGCCTCGCCCTGTGGCACTCTCATCCCACATCAAGACTGCCTTTTTGTGAGCTGGCTTAATCTGCTTTCAAAGTGGATTAAAACGGGCACTCATAGGGTGGACTAAGAGTTCTTGGATAAAGCCAGCACAGAGCACCAAGTGCAGTTATTACACTGAACTTCTTCCCCACAGAGATTTGGGTATTTTAAAACTCACTCAATATAGTGGGTTCTACTTATTCCTAGGAACCAGCAAGCGGGTGAAAGTTTGACATCTGCCATTCTGCTGAATCTGTGTTTCTGGGGTAGAGGTTCTCCTCTCCACCCCATTAAGATTTCTCTGCTGTCATTGCCTRTTGCTAAATGTTTCTTGGCTACCTGAATTTGCTCTCTGATGAGCCATGTAGGCCACTGGGGCAGGAAGCTTTGTGGTCTGCTTTCACTGTCATGCTGCTTGGTTTTGAGAGGTTGGGATTCAAGGGTTTGGGTTTGCATTGAGTCTCTTGCTTTGGGGGCAGTGCTGAACCAGTCACTGTCTTGTGCTGAACCTCAATGCCTTGTGAAATGCCTCATGCACACCTGATCCAAAAGTTCCTACACCTCTGAGCCATGAAAGCCAATGGAGAGCTCATAGGTGGTAAGAACTGCTATTATTGTAGCACTCAAAAACTCAAATAGTTTTTATTAAACTGCCTGAACGTGTTGTTTGATAATCGTTTGGTGGAATGCCTGTGTCTCATGATTTCAATTAGGCAACAACAGCTTAAGCTACAATTCTTTTTGTGAGGTGACTTTCTCATTGATGTCTACTGGGAATTAGGCAAAGTCAGAGTTGAGGCACTGGAAGGAAAGTGAGGATGAAATTGTAGGTGAATCAAGTGAGTTTTATAGTTCAGAGAGAATCACAGCAAAATAGATTGGTTCCCTACACCTGCCATTTCTTTCATCTGTGCTATTGCTTAATATTTCTCTTTAATTTACATTAATTTCCTTTTAAGCTTTTGATATTTAAGGAACTCTTGTAAACTACAGTGCCACGAACTGAGTGTCCCGAATTCTAGTCCTAGCTTTCGTTCCTCTCCATTTGGCGATGTCTGAGCTTGAGGAGCCAGGACCATGTCCAAACTCTCCACGTTGAGACAGGATCTGGGAGTGCACATCTCTCCCTTCCCTACCTTGACATCTGTGGAAACCCATAGCTGAGAAAGAATTTCAGGCTAATGCAGCCAAATCAACCAGTCTCTGGTCGGAGTGATCTGACTGCCAGAACTATACTGCTCTACAGAGTGCAGATGTAGCCCACAAACAACTTAGGGAAGGTGCTTGATCCTCCTCCTTCATTTTATTGTGCTGTGCAAATAGTCATATTCCTCACTGACTAGCATGAGGATCAATTCCTTAACATCTGGAAAGAGATTTGAAAACCTAAAGCAATAATTTCACAATTATGCTTAATCAGTACTGTGCATTTAATGTTAACGTTACTGTATGAATGTTCATTGACAAATTAAGGATACATTTTAATATCCCTTAGAAAAGTCAGTAAATATAAAGTCTTTGTTCATCAGTATGTGGTTTATAATCCTGTAACAGCAATGTTCCACCCTGTCTTTTATGGATGTGTACTGGAGAGATGTGATGCTTTAATGACTTCTCAACAAGCAAAGCTTACAGCCCAGTTCTTTCCCAACATTAGAGGTTTGACTTGATTGTGGTGGTTTTACTTCTGCTGAAAGCACAATCAATGCCTTGTATTTTCAATACCATGAAGATAAAGAAGTGCATTACATTTTTTTCAGCAGGCGTATCATCAGCAGGAGTAGAACAAACAGACCTTTCTAGCTGTTTACATGAATAGACTTTCACGTGTATCCTCTAGTTCCCTTGGGAGGTTAATTTTTAAAACTTACATCAATGGAAAACAAAACTGAGTTAGTCAAGTGCCTTTTTAAAGTCTTGAACGAAATACAGGCTCCCATCCTGCTGGTCAGGTCAGCTGCTGCATAACGACTGTCTGCATAACCAGCACCAGACTGCTAACCTGTCCTGTTAGAAAACTGAACTGCACTGCCTAAAATTGCCCATGGTCTGCTTGCACCGTCACACCTTGGCTCTCGTCTCACGCAAGGGATATCTGTGCAGTAGGGACTTTGCTTCTGCTCAGAGCCCAGCATCAGGAGGGTCCATTATCAAGGTCTGGTTTTGGGATGTTGCATGTGAGCTACCCTGCACTGCTCTTCTGCTGTGCCGAAGTTGTGCTGGGCACTATAAAAGCTGAGGCCAAATGCAGCCATGCGCAGGCACAGCTAAAACCATACTAGGAACGTGCATACTGCACCAAAAGTTATTAATTCCCTTAGCCACTCCAGTAAATCTCTTTCTGCCACAAGCATACACTGAGAGTTACTCCTGCCCAAAAGCGACCTGTGGGAGAGAACTGGTGTCAGAAAGGTTAAGTAACTCAGTCCATAATTGCAGGGACTTGTCCATAATTTCAAATTCTCTGCAGAAAAGGAAGGTTTTTCTTTCCATTAGACCATGTGGTTAAAGACAGGCAGAATCTGGCCATCCTGTGTAAATAGTTTCCTCATTTGACATAGATTTTCAAGCCAAGGTGATTAATGAGTCATAAATATAATGCTACAGTGATCCTTAAAATAAACAACATTCCTTGATTTGAAAATCCCAGGAGATGAGTTTTAATTTCTCTTACCAATCTGGGAATGTAAAAGATTTTCCTGCAGTGCCTTATTGATATAATTTGACCTTGCTCAGCAGCGGAGCTCCCTGATGGAGGTGTGTGGGGGGAGGAGGGGTGTGTGGGCACACATGCAAAGTGCTCTTACTATGCCTGTATTCAAATTCTAATTCCATATTCTTGTAAGAACGATCTCACTGGGAACCAAAAATAGCACAGACGGAAAATATTCTCACAAGATGATTGTCACACAAATAAGAATGGTTTCTCTTTAACCCATTCTCTTATCAGCTAAGCTCTCTGTAGGCTCCTGATCCTCTGCTGGTGCTTTACTTTAGCCATTGGCCAAGAATCTATTCATGAAAAGCAATAATTTAATAGTAATAAAATATCCCTGTGGTTGACAGTATGCCACTAAGCTGGATTAAATGAAGTGTGCTTACCTTCTTTTAACAATATAAAAGTATTGCTTCAGTGATAGTAATTTGCCGTCTTTGTGACAGGGTGTGTTTTTGAGTTTTGGTGACTGTTTTTCTGGGTCCTTTCTAGCTTTAAACATTGCCAGTTACATCTCCTAATGCTCTGTTGCTTTCAATGAGATAGCACAAAATGCATGTCTGACCCAAATTTTTCCTGCCAATCAGAATTTCCTATATAGAAAGAGAAGGTGAATTAACAGTGATGCCTTTATTTATTTTTATTACCGCAGCACCCCCAAGCCTCAGTTTTGGAAGAGATTGGGCTGTGCTAGGCATTGTAAATACACAGAACAAAAAAGTTGGCCTTTCAGAAAGCCTGTCCTCCAAGTACCAGAGGGGGATGACAGAGGGTGCAAGGAAACCACGAAACAATATTGTTCAACACACAAAGCAACCAAACAGTTGTCTTTATAGGCACCGTGGCAGAGTAGAGGTATGAGGAGGTTGAATGAGAAGTACGATGCTATGGAGGTTTAGGGAGCTCCTGCAAAGTGAGAGAAAGCCCGAATTTGCTTGTTTGAAGCTCTAGCGAGTGGTGTGACCTAGCAACACCTGCGCATCCAAGGTGGAAGCTGATCAATGCAGGAAATAGATCCATCAGAGAGGGTCCCACAGGCTTGAGAGGCAGATGGGTGGTGTGTTAGAGAAGGGGGAGGTGGCAAAGGGATTCAGAGAGAAAGAGGGGGCAGAGGAGAGTTGATCCCGTGAATCCCCTATTTTATCCAGGTTGTTTTGGGGTAAATTCACTCTGTAGAGTGTTAACAGTGGTCTGCAAACGAGCTGATCTGTCTAGTTAGCATTTTACAACGGTGTGTTAATTCCCAGACTTCTATGATAGACAGTTACATATAAATAAAAGCTATTGTCCTGTTCTTTTATTTGATTTGTTTATAGACTATGGAGAAAAGCTGATGGTTGCATATTTACCACACAACAGATGTTCATAGTTCTGAGGCACATCATCTGCCCAATTGCCCATGGCTTTGTCTATTCCAATTATTTTTTCCCATATGTACACATTGGGTCGCATTCCAGCTCCAAGACAAAGAGAGTTTTATTTTTTGTTCCTCTCTGGAACTACTGAGGTCCTTTGGGCTTCTGACAAGGGCTGTCACATCCTGAAACCATGCCCATGGCAGTAACCTGTAAGGGAGTCACTGACAGGCTCCCAGTCAGCAGGTCTGGTGATACTTCTGCTATGAAGCCTTCCATTTTGAGCATGATCCTCAGCTTGCCCATGTTGCTTTACCTCAGAAAGGCTGCTATACCCGGGATATTCCTGCAAGGCTCCCTTGTACTGACTGTAAGAGAACTTGGAACAACCTGTCCCATGATGTTGCTGTGCCAGCTAAAGTGGGTAGAGTATATGGGCAGAGTCTGAGCATGGGAACAGTGGGGTGCTGAATGCTGCCCAGACAAGCAAAAATGTTTTTACTGTCATAAGTAGCTGAAGAATTGCTGTCCTCCCTTCTTTTCTGTAATGATTACCTTAGATGGATCTGGCTTCTCAGTGAGACAAGGGTTGCCAGTGAACTTCAATGCTGAGAAGGAGTTGGGAGATGCACTTCCCTGAGAAGAGAAGATGCTGCTGGGGACCTGCCTGGTGATACCTTAGCTCTTCATGAAGTGGGGTGACCTTCCTTCCTGGGATTTGGAAACAGGCCACACATGTTCTCCTTGCACACTGAGCTAATGAGCTGCTCAGCCTCCCTTTGTGTTTTTGTGTCCTTGGCAGAAACCTGTACTGAGTAGCGCTTGCCTCTGCCATTCTGGCGTGGGCAGGTGAGGCAAGACATCTCGGACCAGCTACACTTGTTGTAGTCGAGTACTGAATCACAGTGATGCAGTCCTGCAGGGAACTCGACGTCATTTGAATGCAGTGTAGAGCTGCAAAACGTCGCATGGAGCAGAGAGAACACAACTAGCTGGGAGCAGCCGGTTTTGATGTTGGACAGACTATCAGCCAGGCACAGTGTAGCCAGCCTGGGATAATCAGCCATGCTGAGAGGCAAGGATAATTAGGCAGGCACAGAGATACCCTGCAGATACCCTTCTGCAGCTCTTAACTATTCTTAGAAAACTTTTCCTAATATATAGCTTATATATTGCTTGCTCTGAATTAAATGAGTTCATACGTTACCTGTCACATATTCTTGTTCACTATGTTGGAAGCTCCTATCATATTCTCCTGAGTCTCCTCTTTTCCAGACCAAACAAATAGAGAAGAAATTCAGCCTTTCCATATAGGAGGATGTTTTCCTCTCAAATTTGTCTGCATTTTTGGTAAAATATGGTGTTCCAAATTGCACCCTAAGAGAAGCTTCACTGATGCTTAATGAAAGGGAGTAATGACTTCCAATGTCTGACATGCATCAGTCTTATTAATACATCACTGAATGAGCTTTACATTTTTTGTTGCAATGTGTCATGGTGTTGAGTCATATTCCACCTGGAGTCCTCCATAACTCCCAGCACTCATTTTGCAGTACTCTTATTTAACCAGTTATTTCTTGGTTTGTATTTGTTCATTTGATTTCTCCTTCCTTTACTCAGTACTTCACACTTGCCTTTATTGAGCGTCTTTGCTTGATTTAAGGCTGCTTCTTCAATTCATCAAGACTGTTCTGAATTCTGAAAGAGTCTTTTAAAGCATTCACAACCTTCGCCAGCATCCGCACCTTCTGCACTGTCCTTTCTATGAGCCGAGTCATTAATGAGAATACTGAATTGACCTGGTTTCAGGACAGATCCTTAGGGGACCTCGCTTGATACATCCAGATGCGCTCAATACCTGTGGGAGGAAAAATTGGTGTTTGAGCATAAGCTTTGGTCTTAATTTGGAAACGGCAAAGCATTAGGGCAGTTCATGTAGGCATTCGAAGTGAAGCCTCAGCTTCATAAAACAGGGTGAACAGGAAAATACGCATGTGCATCTTCCGCGCAAGCTATCCCGCACCTTCGCCCTGCCCAGCATACAAACGCCAGGCACTGCCTTTGCGCCGTGAATCCGCACAGTATCTCGAAGGGGGTTATAAATATACCTCCTCCTTCAGTTTGAGAAGTAAGAAGAGGATGCAGATGGGTGAGAACTGTTCCAGTGAAGCTCGCGCTCTCGCCCGGCACATAATGAGATCAGAATGCAGGCAGGAATGTGTGGAGGAGTGGAGCTGGCAAGGATTCACCAGTCTGAATTATTCTAAGCCTATTCCATCCCTAATCAAACCTTTTTTCTTTTTTTTTTTTTTTTTGTGCGAAGGTGCTTTATGGAGACGTTTCTGTTTGAACATAAGATTCAAGCTCTTTTTACTACATGAGCAAATTCTAGTTGACAGGATATTGCCCTTTCGGTGAGTTTTGGTGCGCCGGGCTTCTTATCATAGCTTCCTTTGCTATGGTTATTTCAGAGCACTTGGCATTTCCCTGCTATGTAGCCAATTTGCTGAATGCTGGAAAGTATGAAATTGGATCTTTAAAAGGATTCTGGATCATTTTTAATGCTAATATAAATCTAAAAAAAAACCCCAAACAGAAAAGGGGGCGGGCAGAGCAGTATCACATGAGTTATCCAGACTTGTTTACATCCTGATTTGCAAAAGATACAGCTTGACCTCAGCGTAACCTTGAAATCTACACAGGGAGAGGAAACACTATGTAAATTAGAAGAGCCAAAACAAAACAGGCAGACAGAAGCTCAGTGTACAGAACAAGCTGGGAAGGCAGGCTTTGCAAACACTTCGCAATGGAGAAGAAATGTGCACAAATTCCTTTTTTTTCCTGGCATGTAAATGGCTGTGAAAAGCAACCTCACTAACAAAAAATGGCATTGCTGGTTTTACAAGACCACACCCATTTTCCATAGCATAGGAACAGCATGTTTTCCCGCACCAACCGTGCTGCAAACCCTTCCTGGGAAGTCATGCCCTAAGGAGGACCGGTTCAGAGCACCCAGGGAAACGTACCTGTGCCTGAGCTTTTTGGCTGCGATCTAAATGGGTTTTAAAAGACGACAGTGATGTCTTGGGGGCCCTACCATGGCAGCACAGTAATGCATGCTGCTTATAAAATACTTCATAGCAGTGAATGGATGTTGGTGGTGAGCAAGTCTTGTGTTAGCCTCCTGTGTTGGATAAAGAAGGGGGAGAAGCATCCCAAAGGCTGTGGTTCATCCAGGAGTTTTTCAGCGGTGGTGGGGCCATGCAGTTCACTGTCTCCAGTTCTGCACTGGGACAAATGTTTGTGTGGCTGAACTGTGAGCTGGACTGAGAAACAGATCTAGAGGAAAAATAATGTCATTTTTCCAGTGAGTTAAAAGCTTTCCACCCCACTTAGGTTTTTGTCTGGGCTTCCTATGCATGTTCACAGACGCCTGCGTTGGCAGGGCAGGGGGGCTGCTGGCAACAGGGCTCCCAGCCCGCCTGAGCTGGCAGAAGCACGACCTCCCCTAACACCGTACCTCCACTCCTGAAATTACAGCTGCGGCGCGACCTCTCCACGCTCTGAGCGCCTCCTGGTATTGTGCTCGTGCGCCGCCGGCGCCATGTTTGAGAGAGCTGAACCACCCGAGGACTTCTCCTACAAAGTGATGCATCTTCACTTGCAACTCCCTGGCAGGATCTGGTGACCACAGAAGTAGCACGAGGGAGGCCACTGGAGCGCGGCAYCTGGCGCGGCACCCAGCTGCAGTTTGGCACGGCGGCACCCTGAGCGTGTCTAACCACAGCCACGCCGGGCTGCTTGGTGTCTGCGGATGCAGCTTGCTCAGGCACTTAACCAATGTTAGGAGAATGTTATTCCTTGCCTYGTTATTTGGAATTGATTTCAGGAGAGGGAAAGTGGTTCCCATGCTTACCCCTCTTGGCCCTTGAACCCACWAAACTGTTAATCTCTGAATTTTAATCTCTGGAAGGAGGGAACGCAGCAGTTGTGAGCAGTATTTTAAGCCTGATGGAGTACAATTACCTAGTCCACTGTAGGCAATGGCAGAGCCCAGTAGAAGTACAGCTTGTAGCCAGAAGCATGTTCACAACCAGCAAAGTTTAGGAGGCAGCAATGAGATAAAATGGGGGCAAAAAAAGAGATAACTGCATGCCCCAGAATTGCCAATATCCTTCCTGAAATCTCCATTAAACAGGTTCTCAGCCGTATTTACTGAAGTGACTGGGGAGAGCTCTTACCTAGCATGAGCGTTGTACGATTCCAGGAACAGCAGGTTTTCTTTTGCTTGACAACGTCAAATTTCTTGCTCTTGAAGAAATGAGAGTTGGCCATGGAGCAGTGTTGACCTGAGCTGTTGCGCTCAAACGTTTCATTCCTCGGATCATCCTGGGCTCACCAGGGGCTGTACTCTTCAAGCCTTTCTCACGATGATGTGAACGGTCCACTTGGGGGTCAAGCGCTATTCAGAAAGAATAGCGGTGCCAGAATTTGTTCATGTTGTTGAGAAATAAGGAGTACATTGTGCATAATGGTGTCTGCTAAACTTTTCATAGCCCTTGCTTGCCTGCTGTCTCCTACTGGCTACACACTCACACATGCCATGTACACTGTTACTTTGCTTTGTCAGAATACAAACCATCACTGTTTAAGTGTAAAATAACATTTTGGTGTATATATATATTTAAGCAAAGTATGTTTCCTATGAACACTAATTGGCGCAAGAGTCTTGCTTTAAATGCATAGATTTTAATCCTAGAAAGCTTCCTCAGCCATTGAAATGTGTGCTTGTACAGGAGAAATTTGAAAGAAAAAGTAAGTGTGGGAAGAGGAATGAATCTTTTAAAGCCAAGGCAGGGAGAGAAGTTAAGGAAATACTGAGGCAGTCAGAGTTGTCCTTTATTCCATTCCACTGCAGGTCCGTCAGTTTTCAGGGGTTTCTGCACAGGAAAAAAATACTATTCCAGAGGAGTGTTGGTGGCCAAGCCTAGCTCTCACCTCCAGTACTGCTCTGTAGCAGCATGAAATGCGAAGGGAAGCTAACTGAAAAGCAAACATCTCTCTCCAATAGAGACCACAATGTTCAGTTAAGTCTGAAAATCTGGCTTTTTAATTCATTCTCTCTTTGGATTTTGACCATGTGGGAAATCTTTTTTCCTACTTGCACAGAAATTTATGAAATAAATGGGAAATGTAGCTTCTTAATATTTAATTTGCTTGGTGATTAAAAGAAATTAGTTTCAACCATTGAGCAGTTTAGCAGACCTCCATTAATTTTTATAAGGAAATATTTGCCTGACTTCTTTCTGTGAATTTATATGAAAAGTGTAATTATTAAATCTTCTCCCATCTGTGTGTTTTTGATAAGGACATCTCTAATGTGAATAATCAGAAACTGAATCCTAATCGAATGCTAATGCGTTAAGTGTAATGTAGTCCATACTTCATAAATAACGTGTGGATTGTGGAGTTAAAATAGTGGAATGACAATGCCCAGAAGTATTTTGGATAAAAAAAATTATTTTCAGTTTTTCGAAGCAACCAGGCAGAATCAGGAACTTAATTCAGAATTTACTTGAGCATTTAGGTGTTTAAGCCATGTTGACTTACAATGCCTTTGGAAGTCTGTGCCTTTCTTTTTTAAACCATTAGAGAAGAATAGAACTTGTTGCATTCTCTCGGTTTTGAGACAGTGCTGAGATAATTTACAGTGATAACAGTGTCACTGCACAGCTAAAACAGAAAGACCTTTCTTTTGGTATGTGTGTAATGAAAAGTGTGATGTTTTCAAATACTGAATGACCAATGAATCAATATTTCCCCAATGTTTTTCAGACACAGTATGATAAAGTAGTCTTTCAAATTACTGATTTCAGGTTTGTATTAATCTTTTTTATCACACCTTTATAAGTAAGGCTTTTGTTATTGCTTTTTTTTGGTACACTGAACTAGTAATCTGATCTCACTTCCTGAGACTTAAGCATCGTTCTGTAAATACAGCTTTGGGCTAAAAATTATTTTAATTTTTGACAGTTTCCATATGATTTTCATTGTTTGTGCCCACCACTAAATTATCTCAAAACATTGTACTATGGCTAACGGCTAAATTGGGTGTCTCAGAGAAATGTTTAATTCTTAGGCAACATTTATTCATATATGATTTAATAAGACAGCACAAGAACTAGATGAATGTAATTTGAAAAATGAAAGTGGAAGGAGAAAATTATTTGCTTTCCAGCCAGAAGTGAACGGAGCATTTTTTTGACTGCCACCTTCTTTGCCTTCCCTGTGGCTCTTGCGATACCCCAGTGGCGAAGACGTAATGGTGGTGACTCAGCTACGGACAGTGTTCAAAACAACCACCACCAGATGAGCATTCTATGAACTGATTGCTTATGAGTGCTATCTATTGCTCATCACCCATAGGGCTGTACCGGAAGGAGATTGCAATTGGAATCAGGGCTTTTTGTGGTGCAACCTGCTCAGACCCACACTGAGAGATAATGGCTGCCCCAAGTGCTACCAGGTGAAATGATGTATGGTAGCTTATAGGTGGCCAGACCTTTTTACCAGATGGGGGAATCTAGAAGACCCTTAAAAGAGTCAGAAATGGGGAATTCTGATTTGCGAGCTATTGCTGCAAGACGGTCTTTTCCCACTAATAAATCAATGAACTAAGAAGGAGGTAAGTTTTGTCTGAATTTCAATGGCTAAAGAGGGTAAGTAAAGACTGTGTAAAAGACAAGGGGTATGTCGACACTAACACATTGACAGGTCCCCCAGAACTGAGCTGTTGTTGAGCCAGGTGATTCAGGTTCTGCCTGGGCTGGAGCTAGAGCAGCACAGGTCTCAGTGTGGGCTGCAAAATCTCTCTGACATACTGGGTAAGGGCTGTGCTAACAGTCCAGCTCCTACAGAGTAGCACTTCTTGCAGGTGGGACTACTTAATGGAAAGAAACCTGGAAAAGCCATAAACAAACTGCTCACAATATGCAATGGACCTTGCCTGCAGCACAGGGCAGGTTGTGCTGCGCTGGGTTTGCACTGCACAGGTATTCCTTGTACTGCATGACTGTCTCTCTGCCAGTGTTATTATTGATGCTTTATATTAGATCAGATATCCTAATTGTTTTCTGATTCCCCTGTTGAAAAAGGCTTTTAATCTTCCTTCACGTGTCTTGGTTTAGCACAGTAGTTGCACCTACACTTCTGCCCCCGTGATGGTGTGTGCCCAGGAGGTGGGGGCATGTCCGCTGTCTCCCTTCCAGAAGAAACTATGTGTGTGTGTATCTCTCTGTATAGGGACAGCATGAGCAGGCAAACCCATAAAGAATTTAATTAGGTTAAGGATAAGTTTCAAAGAGGATATAAGCCTCTAAAACGTAGACATAAACAGAGCTTGCCATGGGGCATGTGTGTCCTTACGCTGCTGCTGAGGACACTGCAGAGGCAGCCACTGGCTTCTGTCTTAAAGACCAAGCTGTGGGCCAGTGATCATAGCTTGCGATGAGCTCTAAACTCTGCTCCGCTCTTTCAGGCTGTGTAATTTTTTTTTCTTTTTTTCTCCCACGAAACAATAAGGTTTCACTTTTACTTTGGACTTCATCTCAAATTTATGTTGACCATTAGTCATACCCTTTAAATGAATCTATAAATAAAAATCAGACGGAAACTGTGCCCCCTCCCGCCTGCCAGTATACTACACGCTGCAATAAAATGCTTCTCCAGCAAACTCTTGCTTCTTGCTAAATCGTCTGACTCATGTTTTCTGGTTAGGGAAAAGGGAGTGGCATCCTGCAAGGGCTGCGAACCCCAGCGCAGCTCCATGTGATACAGTGAGTGTGCAGTATGGAAAGGAAAATGCAGTCTTTGTTTGCTTAGCTTTATGGTTGAAATGTAATTAATGGCAAATGGGTCAAAAGTATGGATTATAAAATCATGGTATAAGTGAAATTCATGTGTTAATAAAGAAATCCTAAAATGTCTTTTTTTTAAATCAATGTAGGGCTGTTAAAAAAACCCCTTCAGTCTGATGACTGAAAAAGTGCAGACACATGGAAATATTCTTATAGTTTCCAGATTATTTTCATTCCAAGGTGTTTAGAATAGCTCCATTTTTATTTTAAATTTTTGTTTCGGTTTGGGAGTTATTCCTGGTTAGTAATAATTTCCAAATTTTCTCATAAGCATGATCAAAATGTTAAGATACTTAAATTCAATTAAATATTTAAGTAACCATCTCAGCAAAAAAAAATGCATAAAATCTGTCAATACATTTTAAAAGTAACAAAGGGACATTTGTGAAAATCCTCCCCCAAAATTACAGTAATGACAACTTTTTTTTCTTTTTAGATGTTGTTTTCTTTCTGTTAGATTTTTGATCAAGTCTCTTGCTACAAGAAAAAGATCCCAGAAATATGCAGGTCTTACTTAGTGTATTAATATATAAACCAGCTGTAATTTAAAAGAAGTGGAACCAACCTCTTGCACTCAGGTTGCCTAATATTATCCAGTATAAAAAGTCCAAACGTTTCTTTGAGAAGCATTATCATCCCCACAGCTTACAGCAATCTTTATATACTTAGCAAGGAAAAACAACCCAAGAACAAAACAGAAAATCAAGCCTCCAAGGTTACAAACTGGCCTTTACTGGTCCAGTGCCATTCCTTTCAGATTTAACCAAGCTGTGAGATGTTAAAAATCACCATTTCCCTTCTCTTGCAGAAGATCCTCAGGGAAATCCAGTTGGTCTGCTAAAATCACTGAACTCTGCAGAGCCCAGCACACGCTGCCAGCAGCGCAGGAGCAGAYGCAGAGCAGTGTCCTGAGGATGCCAGGGAGGTCTGGGGAGAGCAAGGTGGCACCATCCTCCCCATCTAGCATCCCACCTTCATCTTACTCAGGATCTGGTCTCATTGTTTTGTAATCCCACTTTCGGAGCGCTGTACGAACCCAGCACATGGTGCTAAAAATGCAGTACGATCTTTTGAAGATAATAGCCTTCTCCTATTGTGAGCTGATATATATTTTGCCCTGTTCCCCAGCAATGGGAACCTGTGTTAAGTAGCAAGGAATCAATCCTCCTCCTGGTATTCATTCACAACAGAGACAGCACGTTAGAAATTGTACGCGCCACAAATGTTTTCTTTAATCTGAGTTTTTAAAAATTCAGTCTAGTAATTAATATATGGGAGATGGTAAAAATCCACACAGAAGTTAGAAGAATTTCAGAGTTACGGTGATTATGCAAGCTCAATTCATTTCCATGCATGTAGGTATTGTGATCTTGGACTACATGGTCACATTTTGTCTCTGACAGCCTGCCTGCTACAATGCACAGGCTGGATGCACAAGGGAGACAAATTAAGATTGCATGTGCAGCTGTAAATGTGACATTTGGAAAGTCTGAAATAGAACAGAAATTGCATTATTTTAATGTAGCTTTTTGTACGCATACAAATAAGATGGTGGGTTATGTTCACCTCTCAGGTGCTGAGGCGTTGATATTTGTATTTAGTGGCTCTGTACTTGTCGCTTCTAGAAATGGGTGTTAAGCACAGTGGTGCAATGAAGATTCAGTTCCTCGGGTTCTTGCACCTAGCTAAGGTGTGTTTCACTGCACCTTGAATCAAATTATTGTTAATATTAAAGACACGTTAATTCATTACAAGTCTGGAAGGACACGTGCTATTGATTGTGTTCTGCCTTAGTAAGAATTTTTCCCAGTTTTCTCTTCCCTGTCCTCATCTGTAATGGCCTGTCTGCTGAATATCACTTTTAGGCAGCATTGCTGTGGGTCCAACTGTTTGTAAAATTTGATAAGCTGTTCAATGAATACCAGATTTTCTTTTTATAGAAAAAGAAATATTTTTATAAGCCTTAACTAGTCAAATGACAAAAATAACGTTTGTAAAGCTCATACTGTGTGAGCTCACATTGTATGAGCATCTTGAAAGATGACCAGAATGACTTAGACATAGTGGCATCCAGCTACTCTATTTGCCTGTGCCTGTCTGAGTTACTGCGTATCCCAAACTTGTGCGCACAAACCATGCTTGGGCTGAGGGGATACATATACAGCACTTAGTTTGAAATCTGGGCTTTGAATGAAAAAAAAAAAAAATATTAGCCTGTTCGTTGATAGTAGAATGCAAAATTGGATTAGACCATAATGTCTTTTTGAAAGAATGCATTTGTTAGTTATTTCTTAGGAAGTTTTTAAAAAAACACATTGTGAAAAGTAAAGTCAAAACCTTACCTTGCATAGAATCTGCTTAGGTTACTTTAAGTATAGGAAAAGTGGGATGGTGGGGTAGTCGCACAAAGAGGTAGGCTTCTGGGAATGGAAAATGACATTTTTTGGCTCTGCTACCTAGGCTTAAATTAATGCCACTGACTTAACGGGAAGGGAAAGTGATAAGGAATGTAGTGGCTGCTGGGAAACGTGAGCTATGATCTGCTTTACTCCAAGCCACTAGCCCTCAGGGTGGATTTGCACGGTCCTAGATGAGCTTGGAAGACATCAGCCTGGCCTGGCATGGTGAAAGGAGAGATGGAGGAGATGCGGGAATGGCATGTTTTACAGTGTTGCTGGACCAGCCATAGTCAGATCTCACAGGTCTTCTTGCTTGTTTTCACCTGCACTGCTAACGAAGCTTTTGCATGCTCTAGAGCAGCCATAAATCTGTGCACAATCTGTTACTGCTTTCTTCAAATCCTAATACTTCCCCTTTCATATCACTTAATGCAAGTTCAATCAATACACCACCTTATTCTATGAAATGTGTTACTAAGGTGTGCGTTGAGGCAATTATTTCGTTATTTTTATTTCATTAAAAAGCTGCACCTGGAATATCCAAAAAGATACTGCAGATATTTTGCATCCTCTGTTATCACGACCATTGCTTAATTCCTTAATGAAGATACAAATGGCTTATTCCACTATGGAAAGAGAAAAGAACACTGTCTGATCATATGGTGTCAGCTTCATACAGGAAGTTTAAAATAGAGTGAAACTGTTTCTCATAGGTATGACAAAAAGCAAAAGCATTTTACCACAAAGTGATGACTTTTTTTTGAAGAAGGTGCTCTTTATCCCAGAAACAACATAAGCATGACATGAGGTGGCAGTTACCATGGCAACTAATTATTTTTTATTGAACAACAAGAATAAGCACAATAGCTTCACAAACCCCAGCATATCTTGGCAAGCAAGTTAAAATATCCCAGGGCATCATCAACATGTGCAGATATCATTTTTAGTTTCCTTGTTTTTTCTTTCAGAGGTTTTTTATTTTATGAATATGAACAAATACATGTGGTTACGGGTCAGAAAAGGTATGTTACTTTCTCATCTGACTTCTTCCTTTACTGAAATCTCCTCTCGACATTGCTGCACTACAGATGTGTCGTGGTCATTTAAGTAACAATAGGAGRTGTCTGCCTTGGTTATGCACTTGAATTGATGAGCCCACATTTTCAGAAGTTGCCCAAGTAGGGAGTGAAAGGTTGACAATTTAGCTGACAGGAGAACATGACAAGGAAAACGGAACAGATGGGGGCCTTGAAAATACCATTCTCTAGAAGTATGTGGAATCAATTTAATCCACAATAATAGTACAATGAAGAATCTTACTCTGTAATTACGAGGCTGAAAGAGAGATGGTTTTGATCCAGATATTATTGATTTAGTAGACTGTGGTTAATAAAGTAATTCAGAAATTGTAGTGTCTGATTCAGGCCTGGCTGAAGTCAACTGCACATTCTTTTATTTAGAGACCGTTTTAACAAATTGGAATGAACTTTAATGAACATCACACTGAATACATGAGTCAAGGGTGATATATTGATGTTACCAAAGTTGATGGAACTTTTGCTCTCTTTCACAGTGTTGTCCAGATAGAGAGGCAAGGAGAAAGACCATGACACACTTCTTCCTTTAACATCCAGAAGTATGTGGATTTGGATAGATTACTTCAGAAATACTGATGTTTGCAATAGCAAATATCACAGTGAGTGAAGATTCTCATCCTATGATAGTTTGCATGTATATTATTCGGTTTGTATAATTCACTATATGCTAAATTCATATTCTCACTCCTGTTATTGCAGACCATCTTGAAGGCAAGTGTAATATTAGCCTCAATAGCAGTATTGCTGCTATAGTTTCAATTATGCATGCAGGCTCATCTGAGGACAAATTAGGTGTACTGCCAAAGCCAAAACATTTCAGGAATTTTTCCATCTCCATTTGATATATCAGAATGAACGAAGAAAATCTCCATCTCGGTTCTACCATTTAGGATGACCTTATAACTGAATATCACTGGTTTAATTCTAGCCTCAATTAGGGGGAAAAAATGATCCCTCAACCACATATTCAACCTCAAAGTCAATATTTTGGTTTGGTTCAGAGCCGGTTGTGTTAAACCAGTTAAGGGCAGATTTAGTCTGGAAAGGCTGCAAAATTACAGGATCAAATGACACATGATGTACTCTGAAACTGAATTGCATTAGAGGTTGCATAAACAGAATTAATATTGCTTAACATTGCTCCAACATCTGAAGCAGTAAGAAATCAGAGTGAACGTGATTGAGAGTCACCCTCTGTAGTAAAAGTACAGTTGTGTGATGGAGAATTGAACGAGACCTGCCAGGAGGGCTCACGTCTCACAGGAGGTGGTGCTCATGTTCAGGGGGGTCTTTTTCTTTGAGTCATGGCTGAATCAGCAGGCCAGCCTGTGGATTAGGGGAAATGGCCACTGAAAGGAACAGGACAGAATATCCATTGTCGTGCTGTCACTGTTGGCTGTCTTTTCGCTGAAACACAAAAAAGAGACTTACTTGTTCACTGCTGTTGAAGATTTAGTGGTTCTGTTTGTAGAGTTGGGAGTGCTGATGTAAGTGTCCTGCACCAATTCTGATTGAGATGAATTAATTCTGCTGACCCAAAAATGCTCCTGAGAAGCTCCGTCCAACTGGGCTAGTAAGAGTGACTAAAATGTAACTTACCTACCGCTAACTTTGGTTAAGACCAGTATAGCAAGTTACTAATTTTGGTAGTTAGTCCCTAGAAAGTCACTATTTGCTTCTGCTGACGTGGATACAGAGGCAGTAACCTCTGGGGAAGGGGAGAGGTGCGGTAGTTTGTGGGGTGTTATAAATTCTCATATCCCTTTAGGATGAGTCACTGGAGCTTCCCACTAGTCTTGTCAGGCACCTGATTCTTCAGTTGTTAGTGAGTATATGTAAGTAGCGCTCGAGTTCTCACTGATGATGATGAAGAAACTCCTCACATTGTCTCTGTGTATGAGAAGGCTTGGCTGTGTGATCATCAGGGGAGAAGGCAAGACTGGGAAATAGTGCTAGCTGGAAAACTAAAATGTTGACACCCCCCCCCCCCAAAAAAAAGTAATTTTAAAATTTATGTAAATAGTTGAATTTTCATTCATAAATACTTGTATTTATGTATTGTATCTTGATGAAATGCTGAATGTTAAAAGGCAAAAGTACTTGGTCCCGTTGATCTGGTTTACTGTAGAAAAGCCTGGAGTGTTAAAAACTGTTTTCAGAAAGATGCCTAGTCCCTTCTAAAAACCATAAATGGGATGGTGGCCTGCGCAGAAATACTGGTTTCATTCATGAAATGTAGAGCATTCGGCAAACTGACACAGAAGCCAGGAGATGTATAGTTCTGTGATGACAAACTATAAAGATAAACAAGCYGTTGTGGAATTTGCAGTGAAAAGGAATCATTTATTAGAAAGATGCATGCTTTCTCAAGCTTTTTCATTTTCTTTCTGGCACTCTGTACGAGGTACTCCAGACACCACTAACGGAGCAATGCCTGGAGGAGTCTCCGAGAGCTGAAGTTGCGGCACAAAGGGCAGGAGACTGGGCTGAGAGGATCCGTGTAACTATGCAGGCACACACCAGCTGAGAATGTAATTCTAAGTGCAGATTGAGGTGGTCATAGCTCAAAAATAATTTTTTTTTAATCATTGAACTAAAACCGTGCAGGCAGTGGATGTTGATTTCACATTCCTCAGCCAGCACTCAGGAGAGTGATCCCTATCATACGTGCAGGCAACAGAAGTCAACTCTCGAGCGAGAACAGGTTGCAGGTCAGACTGTCATTGACTTCTTCACTTGCCTAACATGATTATATTGTATCTAGGAGTGGGATGCTGACAGTGTTTTTTTGTTGTTGCTGTTGGAGGACAAGGACAATAGGCTGCAAATTAGAAGTTCAGGGCAAATCAGTTATGTTATGTTTAAACATTATTTTGAAATGGAATATAACATGACATAATGTTATAAGGAAACAGATTTGACGGCCCAGTCACCTTTATACCATGCTGGCAGGGATGGGGCCTTGGAGGAATAGCATATTACATTATGTTTATGCCCAACTCAATATTCTTTTACAGTATCGTAACTTGAAAGGTGCTTTTGTTGTAAATGAGAATCAGGAGCTGAGAATTTTTTGCTGATGATTTTCTTTGGGATTTTCTCCTGTATTGAAGTGCTAAGAATGCAATATCCAGTGCTGTATTATCGTACAGCTGACTTTCTTACAGATCGGTACCTGGCTTCATATTTAMCAGAAGAAATACTTGGCTTTATCACACAGGCTTTTGCTGAGAGATTTAGTCCTGTAGCTAAGTGACGTGATCTTTGTATCACTTATAATTAGTGTAAGAAAACATTAAGGGGAAAATAGTGTCTGCCATTGCCTGCAGGACCAACAGTTTTTTCAGTAGAGGTCTATGATATAGTTGGATTTTTCTCATGATAAATATCAAGCCATATAGARAAAGTTATGAAGACCTGTTCCTAAAAGGGTAAATGGTGTGCAGGGAATTACAGCACTCCTGCAGTGAGGCCAAAAATGTCTTGACTTCATACTGCTCTTTTAACCAGAAATGCATCTGCATGTGTTGCAATACAGAACAAGGAAACTAGACCAGAATCACACAAGTTGTAAGTAAAATAATAATACAGTACTCTCAATGATACATATTCCCTTCCATTCCCAACCTGGAAATCTTCATTTACCAGAAATTTCTCTCCCTTCCAAAGGATTTTAAATGGGAAGTAGCAATAAGGGATGTAGCTGAAGCGTGGCAAAAGACACAAGTGTCAACTTTGGCGAATAAAGGTTTACATCTACTTGAAAATTCTGCTGAGTATTATAGCTTAGATCTGCTCTGTTTAAATCACATTGTGGATATATCTATACTGCAGTGTAGTGGAAAATCCCCAAACTAATGTTAAACTAGTTGCTCATATACCAGTAGCAGTCTAGCTATGGAGACACTTAGCACCAAGTACTTAATTAGCTGACACTGAGCTCCATGCTGCTTCAGGCAGAACACTGTGGATGCACTATTGATGCATTACCTACATCATTTAATGTTAATTCAGAAAACTGCATCATTGCAGGAGTAATGGCAGTTGTAGGCTGTATCTTTTGACAGCCATGTATTTTCTGAAGCGAACCCCTCTCCTGAATAGGAGTAGAGGAAACTGTTGGTTRTCTGTAGAAGAGGCATTTGCTGGCAGGGAAGGAGCTCTTCTTGCTCTCAGACTTAAAAGTATCTCCACCAAAGCCTTCAGTTTTCTTTAGAGATCTATAAAGTAGCCCTCCTGGGCCCGTATATGATGTGAAACCATACCTCCAGTTGTTTCTGAGTGCCCTCCAGCAAAAGTTTGAACTGGGGGACAAATCTCGCGTTGTTAGCACGTGCTTTACTTTTCAAGAACAGTAATTAGGCACTCAGATACTGGGGCGATGACTATTCCAGTCTGAATAAAGCAGCACAATGAATTGCCTCAGCAGCATGTTTTGGAGGAGTAGTTTTTCCTCCTACCCTTTGCCTCCTACTCTGAAGTTCATAGGAGATCCTGTGTATATTACAGCAGAAGTATGGCATGCACTGATTGTGCTGAGGGAATTTTCTCACAGGCAACCACCAAGTACACTTCTGTGGCAACACATGAGGACTGTAGTGAAAGAAAAATTTTCCTCTGAACTTCAGCTGGAGTCGAAGCAGTGAAAGATGCTGAGCAGTCTTGCTTTAGCTGTGTAGAGCACTTAACCGTGTGCTTAGGAGGCAAGTTTGTGTACAATCCCATTGACATCAATGGCTGTGCATTTCCACCTAACTGGATCAGGCCTTTGACATACAACTGCTTTTGCTATTACATAAATATAGGTTAGGAAAACCTACCACAGCTGGTTCATTTGTCACTTGAAGAGCCAGCCGATGTAGGCAGAAATGAGCTTTTGTCTGCATTGAGGACCTGTAATACTGAACAGTGTGAGTGGTGGCATGAGCTCAGGTCCTCCTCAGAGGTGGTGGGACTAGCGCAACTGAGTGAGTCACTGTCACACCTTTAGGTCTTGTCCTGCAGGGGCTTCCTGTGCTGGACATTATATGTGGTTATATTCACATGGAAAGACATCCCCTTTCCATAAGTCTCCTTAAGAACTAGCCCTAGCAGGCTACACCTGATTAATTTAAAAGGTGATTATCATAATCTGTAACACTGTTCTTGGACTGCAGACATTGCAAGGACAAATGAGAGCAGAATTTGGCCTGCGAACTGTAGTTTACAGATAATACAATGTTCATGTAATGAAATGTCATTTACCGGAGAAGCCCTYGGAAACAGCTTCCGAAATCACGATATTTGGAAGAGCAACAGCCAGTCAAGAATAGGTATGTGCTCCATACCTTGTATGGAGGTGCAAGGCTGACATTCTCATCACCCTTCTCATCTGTGCACTCCATACTGAGTAGAGACCCATTGCAATAACCTCATTGAAGTGTAGCATGCACACCTCTAGCCTTGTCCTCATATGGCAGTGGCAGTAAGAGGTTGTTCCTCCTGCCCTGGGCGCTGTGCTTGGGACTAACTAGTCTGGCAGGTTAAGAGGCACATTCCCCTTTACAGGCACTCTCTGGAACTGCCCCATTCTCTGCAACACACAGCAAGCAGCAGTGGGTCCATAAGGCATATCTGAGTCCTTAGCATCTCCTCAGTCTCCTACGAGCTGGGCAAAAACGCGGTGAGAATGTATGGACTTGGCTGTGCATGGCACAGGGTCAAACGCAGAGGAGTTGCTGATTTAGTGTTAATCCTGTAACTAAGAGTTACAAATTAGAGAATACCCCGCAGTTGTTGCACATTTTTCAAAGTAAGATATATTTACAAATGCACACATACACATAAAAATACATCATTTGTTTCATTAAGGTCATTCATTGTCATCTTGAAGTGTTGAACATTTAATGCAAAACACTAAAGGAGGTTATGAAAAGGGATGTTTAATCCTACTGTTGTTGAAGCATTTCTTAGCATCTACTATTTTAAGCGTTACAAAGGGTCAAGGGAAGTGCTCAGGATCAGTTGTATGCTTAGAATTTTTTTGGCAGGATTAGTTGACTGAACACTTCAGCTAAGCAAGGAGGATAGAGGGGTCAACATGAAAAATCGGAAATGACATATCTGGGCAGCCTTAATGAGACACATGCAGGCATGGGTCAATTCTCTTGACTACATATCAAGCTCAGAATCACATGGATCCAAACCCCAGTGTATATTGGTTGTGAGTGTGGAGCTTTAGATCAAGTTTAATTGCAGTTTAGCAACTTTTGGAACATTACAGAGTAAGGCAGTTATCCATGTTATTCTGTAAACCTGGAATGGATAAAGCAAGTGAGTAAGAACATCATATTAGTGTTTTCATTTATATACAATATGAATGTGTATGTGAATGTGTGTTTTTATGCRTACATGCACACACACCCAAGGTTATATAGTCATCTCTCTAGAATATCTGCAAGAGTTATTCAATAACATCATTTTATTAGATCAGTTCTTCCCTTTCGTTAACATATTTTTCTATATAACACGGTACAACAATAACATGTAAAAAAAATCTGAGAGCATAAAAAATGCAAAGATCTGTATAAATTAACAGAAGAAGAAGACATAATGCTTCGGTCAATTTACTCATACCTCTTTTCACACTTTGAAGAAAATAGGCAAAGGATAGTGAGAACAGAAATGTAAACTCCTGCAATTGTAGTTAACACCCACAAAATCCTCACATTTCAGTGCCTAGTAAAATGTTACAGGCTGCTATGTTTTTTTGTCATCAGTGGATTTTATAGACCATTTTAATGATGTGCAAACCTTTTACAATTAATAAGCAATTATCAGCCCATTAAGGAATTTGCACAGTACTGCCGACTTTGTCTGATAGTTAAGTCGTTTTGTAGACAAATATGTTGTCAGCTATTAGGTATAGGTCCTAGAGAGATTCCTTTGGAGATGTCTACAAATCAGTACTCGGAACAGTGAAATTCACCCCATTATTGACTGAGATTAAAACCCAAACAAACTCTATCAGTGATCAAAAGGTGCATCTGCTATTTGAAAGGCATAGTTTAGTGCTCCGTAAATTCAAACAGCATCACTCATGCGATCTTTGGAATCAATATTTGAATAAGCAGTTGTCACATCTGCCACTGCCGCATTGAGTAATTGAAAGTCATTAGTTTTAAGGGGTTCCACGGGCAACGTAGAGTCAATGTGCATTGATATGTTTTCTCTAATCAATAATGTGGGCAATAGTCAATCTTCTTGGCTGATAAGCACATCTGCAAATTAAAATCAGATTATTTACTATTAGTTTTAGTATATGCAATGTCACCTTTTACGGAAAGTAGGTCCATATCCAAAGAAGGATAATGATAAAAGCATTAGAAAGAGAGACAGGTTCAGTTGACATATTTGTTATTTCTTTTGCTAAGGATAAATTTTGCTGGGCACTAGCAGATCTTCCCTGACAGATTATAAGCAATAAAACAATTACTAGAAAGAGTGGCTCTTGTGCAATTCAAGAAGAAAATAACAGGAGATGAAAAAAGCAGCAGGAAACCCCAAGTGGGGAAAAATGCCTTGTGTTGTTGATACACTGAAGTGTTTCCTTCACGCTCTTGCGGAGATATGTTTACTTTGGGAACAGCGTTCCCAAAAATGGCTACAACCCCTCTGCAGTCCATCTATGTGCAGCTCTGCCCAGGGGCAGGAGAGCCAGGCTCTGCCGTGGGCTTCGGCACGGCTCCTGGCGTGCAGAGCCCAGTGAGCCTTCCCTGCTGAGCAGCGGCTTGTGGGGCTCTTGGTGGTTTGCCCCACGCAGCAGTCAGCTGTGGAAATACCTCCAGTTGTTCTTGGCAGTTCGATGTGTCCCTTGGCTGAAGCTGTAAGTCTCTGTTTTGCTTCTGATTCCTCCTCCAACTAGCCTGCCCGGGCTTCGCTGGCTGTCTTTGATCCCTTTTGCAAATCCTGCTTGTCGTACATGCGCCCTGGTTTCCTGACCCTTCGCTTGGCTTCTCATCATGCTTTCTACTTACCCTCCGGCTCAGTAGTTTTGGGTTTCTTGGCCCAAAGTGTGATCATGCCTTCCTGTTTAAACCCTTGGCTGAGTCAGACCTTTTTTTTTTTTKTCTTCTCTGGTTTTGGGCAGAGATATGTCTCCCTGTGTATCTGCGCGTGCTTCCAAACCTGGCTCTAACCTGGCTTTGACCTGCAGGGCCTGACCGCCTGTGTCCTGCCTGCCAGTCTTCAATATTCGGTAAGATCGGTGGTTTTATTGTGGGGACATAAAAGAAGGATGTCCCCCTCTGGAAATCATTTTGAGTTTATTGTGAAAGTTGGGCATACAGCATGGTACATCTGCACAGATGTGGTTATGTCTATGCTGTTGGCTTAGATAGACCCCTTGTAAGAAACATCATGGCTTACGCGTTCCTGACACTGCTAATACTGCTGCAGTCACTGGTTACAAACACACATGTCTCTTGTTAATAGGGGTCAGGTGTAGTTTAAAGTCAGTCAGTAGCACTTTAGGGAAAATATTTCCATGTATCTTTTTAATTGAGAAATAATCTTTCATATTATTTTGTGTTCTAAGACTTAGTATAATGTCCTATAACAATAGAATATCCTGTAACTCCTCCACTGTTGCACGCATATGCCCACATTTTCAGTAGATCATATGATACCTTGGGCAAGAAAAGCACATGAAAAAGTGGGGTTGGTCTCAAACAGCATTGCACTCGCATCCTGCAGTGAGCTTCTGAGCAGAGGATTTATCACCCGGCAGAGTGAACGTCTCCTACCTTAATCAGAAAACTTCATCACTATTTCAAGTGAGATGATACAAGCGATGCGTGGGAGTTGTGCTGGTGTTGCCCACAGATGGCTGTTTGTATCTGTCTCCCCGAGCACGACTGCAAATGGAGTCAGCTCTCGGGAAGGTCTTTGTGGTGCGGTGGTAGTGCAGGTTGTTCTCGGCTGCCACCAGATGACAAAGACCTCTCAGGAGGGTGCTCTGGCCTCCACACATGCTCAGGACAGGGTGGGTTTTCTTAAAGTGAAGCTTTCTTGGCTGCATCCCTTGTGCTAGCAAACTCTCCCATTGTTTTTGATGCTCCGCGGAGCTGGGTTTCTTACAGCTCTTAAGATGATGTCTATGGAAATGGGTATTTTTGGCGCTGGAGGCCTCAATCTTGATCCTTATGGGTCCCTTCCAACTTGAGATATTCTATGATTCTRTGATCTCTGGCATTGACCAAGATGGCAACTGTTGCAGGGGACTGCAAACAGGGCTGTGTTCAATGCATYGTGGAGCAGGAGGGCAGCAGCAATCAGAAGTGGTGACCTGCCATGTATAACACCACATATATGAAAATAACCAATGACTGTGTCTGAAATGAATCATCCATAAGCTGAAGGTTTGATGTGCCAAATTTTAAAGGTATAAGCTAGAGGAAAAACATGTTCTGTATAGACACAAATTGAGCTATTTTACTCTGGCTCTGTCTCGTTGTTGTTTTTGTTTTTTACTTGAGCAAGAGACTGTTCTGACTCAGACTTTAATTTGCGAATGTGTTTCCAATATTCCCCTGGTGAACATAGCATAGCGCGTATAAGTAGATTCTTACTACGAAGCAGAGTGCCAACATGTAACCCAAATCCTTGCGTTTAGGCTTTACGTCTCCTTTTTAGATGTTCACTTTCCCAAGATGGATTTTTTTAAATGGAATAACTTCATAGTCCAGCCCAATAGTTCTGGCATTAAATATATCAAAAGAACTTCACATGTATGCTGAGTACAGTGGTTCTGGGGAATGGCATTTGGATTGGGTTGAAGTTTAGTAATATGAAACAAAAATCCTGGAAGTAAAGAAAAATGTAGTACTTTGAAATTTAATTATATTACATAAAAATAAAACGCCAGTGCTAAGTTACATTCATGAATTACATTTACTGCATTTACCAGTATGAACTAGAATCGCACGGCCAACTTCGGAGGTGGGTAAAGATGCAATTTACAGCGCTCRTGGATTAACTGCAGTGGTTTAAAGAACTGTCACTCCAGTTGTCCCAACCACCCCTCTTCAGGTATCCATGTATCATCAGCGGTGGTTTAAAGTAACACCCTGGGCAATAAACTGTGGCATTTCAAGCATAACTACATCCCATTTGGCTGACATTAACCTCTGGCAGAAGGATGAGGTAGAGACCTAGAAACACTAATGTTTTAAACTGCCCCTCCTAAATCCACTCCAGCTTGACTCACAAAGCTCTTTCATCTTCTTCTGACCTTAGGAATGCATCTAGGCTCACGTAGGATGAGGACTTGAGCATATAGATGCTTAGGCCTTTGCAGATCAGACTCAGAATGGATAGATATGATAGATATGTCAAGAGGCAAGAATTTTGCGGATGAAGTGTGCAGTAGACTTTGGAATCCAATGATATTGATGGACTGTTTTCCACTGACTGCAGTGGTTTTTAAATCTAATATTGTGAATATGTATTTTTTTTCACTATAAAATGCTCCAGAAGGAAAGTGGAGAGTTTTGTGCAAAGCCAGCTGTATATATTTGAAAGTGAGGTCATAATTACCCATACTTATTCATACCATAAAAAGTAGTTAATGCTTTATCAAGGCAAATATTTGAGCTTATCAGTCTATGAAAATATTTCTTTTATCAGCATAAACTGGGTGGAAAAATATCTTACTAAGAAAAAAGAAAAATTATTTCCAGGGATTGGTGATACTATGAATTGTCATGCTCGGGGTAACACTTCTGTGGGCTAACAGATAAGCAACCTTGAAAAACTCAAAGTTAAGAATAAATAAAAAAATCAATGGTTTAATGTGAAAACCATTTTTGTGTGTTGTTAGAATTAGGCCAGATTTTTCTATCTTTGGCTTTACAATACTACCAGCTTTCACACTTTTATCATGAATGATGAAATACTGATGTTTGTAGAAGCTCATCCTTTAAATAAAAATCTTAGCTTTTACTTCAGAAAACAGATTTATGACTGGATAAAAAAGCTTTAAATATGACCAGTGTTTATACAAAAATAATCTAGAACCACACAACAAAACTAGACCAGTCATATATCTTTTTGGTAATTCACTAGTTCATATCAGAACCTTATTATTAGGCGAACAAGAACAGGATACGATCACTCATTCTCGATGGTTATGTCCAGGTGCTGTGATCAAACCATATTTAATAGCTGGAGAAGCTGAGTGTGGTAGTGAGTTGGGAATCTAAATGTAGGTTGTGATTCATAGTCAAGGTGAAGGAGAGGAAAGTGGAGATGCTAATGTACACAGCAACCAAACCAGGTGAGCACGAGATCAAAGTCCACCCGAAGACAAGGAAATGGAGATGCCTGTGAAATACCCAACCAATGTGAATGGCAAGAGCAGAATGAGGGGCGAGGCTGAAGAGAGACACCCCCAAAATTTCTAAGTTCGTCTTGTGATTTTGAGGGGCGTGGTTTGTGCTTCTTATAGTACATGGCAATGCTGTACTTGCATGACTAGGTAYGTTGTCCTCCAAGTAAATACCTGTGTAAATTTTCTTAGGGGATGACATTAAGCATTGCACAATAGATTATTTCTACAATAGCTAGAATATCTCCCCATACAGAAATTATTCCCTTAGAATAATGTCCCTTTTTTGTATTTGCCTTAGACTGCTTTTGAAACAGCCAGGCATTTCTTGTGCCTAAACATTTTTGTCACTGCTTGTTTTCTGTATGGTATAACATGTGGAAACATATGGAAGATTGATGCTTATCTTCTGATTGTCCATTATCAATTTTAAATCT
Organism: Phoebastria nigripes; assembly: GCA_035582835.1. Classification (NCBI taxonomy): domain Eukaryota; kingdom Metazoa; phylum Chordata; class Aves; order Procellariiformes; family Diomedeidae; genus Phoebastria; species Phoebastria nigripes. The sequence continues at coordinate 1,868,765 of JAYKAV010003410.1, read as the reverse complement.
GAATGGCACGTGCACAGCAATTTGTCCCTGCCTATGGCAGCAGATTGTCAAGAAGGATTATGAAGTATTACACTGTCTTGCATAGTAAAAGCTATTCTACTGTTTAGGTGAAATTGTTTGATTAGCTCAGGAAACTAATAGTTCATAAATAATTGAAGTCTAAACTCAACCCTTCAATTGGATAAGGTTCAACATCATGAGAGATTGTATATGCTTCAGTTTTGTTGCTGAGGGCTTGAAAATATACTGTGTAGATATCAAAGAGCTGTCAAGCAAGATTTCTAACAGGCTGAGTGCATTGAGAAAAGAGTTAGTTAAAGCCTAAGCATGAGTGATAGTGTTTGCATAGTAAAGCAGTGATTATAGCACTGCTGGACTGTAAGGATATGACTAATGTTATACTGAGCTAGTAATGCTTATGAAGCTTGAAAAAATGCACAACACAAATTATTTTTCTCTCCTGAAAATGACGTTTGAAATCTACCCGGAGAAACTGAATTGGTTCCCACATGAAGCCCTGCAGGGAAAAAATATATGCCAAAGGCAGACAGGAGGAAAGTGTAGTTGCTCGCAGACACATTACTACTACTCAGCTTGGCTTTCAGTACATAGTGAAGTTGTGTGGACAGTCAGCTGCTGAAGGTCCTACTTGTATCGTCTTCAGGGCATCCATTTGGCATTTCTGATCTGAACTGCATGGAGAGGTTTCTTGTCATTTGCTATCGCTTCTCAACCCTCAAGCATGGGTGTGATTTTAAGGTGGTGGCTGTTTGCTGCACAGTCAGTGTGCCTTGGTGAAAAAAATCTGGACAATGTAAGAGAGTAACTCCTAATGAAGATGAGTGAAACTTGGGGTCCTTATTCTCTTGGAAAGGTGGGAAGAATCTTTCCCATGGGCTCGCTGTGTCATTGTGCTATCTACAAGCTAAGGCAGGGACTGGGCAGTGTGCACTGGACTCCTGACTTTCTGAATAGTCTTGGCACAGATATCTGGCCAGGGAAAGGGAAATTTTTAGAAAAAATATAAGTAGTTTATAATCTAGCTAGAGATTAGATAGTAATTTTCAGGTGAAAATGATGAGTTGAAGGTGCCTTCCCAGTGAGCCTTCTCTTGAGGAAAGGATTTTTTCCTGTCTCTCTGTGCTATTTATAGATTGCGATTGCTACCAGTAGTGAAAAGTAAATTTCTTTTAAAGAATTGTAAGTCTTAAAATGATAATGATACTTCAGAAGCATTATGTTTGCATTGCTTTCTTCATCAACAAATTTGAGATCATCAGGTGAAAGGTAAACTAAAAATAAAGGGTCATTTATTGTCAGTCAATATTTTGGCATCCTTTCATTTGCTATATAGTTTTATAGAAAAGTGGTTGGTTGGTTGCTTTATATTTCTTTCTCCACCCATCCTGATTTTCAAGTGCTGTTTAGGCAATTGGGGTAGTTAGTGAGCATCTGCAATATAAATATTCTTGTTACTGGGTAGATATAGGGGAAGCTGAGTCCTTTATGAAGCTGATACGCTGGGAAGGAGAAAGTAGGGAATTGTAAAGCTACACTGACAGAGTAGAACAAGACTTCTAATTTTATCTTGTTTCTCTAAAGATGATGACAGAGGAGCTTGTTGGGAGGCTGGCCTCGGTCAAAATTCCTACTCCTGCGAGGAATGGTGATGAGACCACCAGCTGGAGAGGCATCCCTCGCCCCGCACACCGGGGCCACGCTGTTCAGAGCAAGCACGCAGGTCACCGAAGAGGCGGTGGGAAGCAGAGGTTTGCCCAGGTTGCCCGTGTTTCTCCAGTAGCTGGCCCCTGCCCTCCTGCAGCACGAGGTGGGTGAAGAAGCCACAACTGCTTCTTGTTTGAGACACCTGCAGCCTGTAAACCAAGGTACCTGTGCACAGAGCAGACTCTGCTGACTGAAAGGGTCAGACTGTGAACCCTCCCAAGAATTCTAAAGTTTACTTAGACTGGAGATTTGGAGTGTGTTGGTAATTAAACTGAAGAGATTTCCCTTGGAAGCCGAGGTTGTTTCGCTACCTGGTTCAGCTCTCTTGTGGGTTCTTTCTCTTGTGTTTTTTTTAATGACTGATGTAACTGTATTTTAGGAAGGCAGGTCTAGGCATATTGCCTGAAGACTCCAGGACTATGGGGGGGTAGATATGATGTAGTCTTACTGATTTCAGATGTATTTCTTTAACGAATGTTTGAGTTATAGCAGTACCCTGGGATCTAATCAAGCAGAAGCTCCTGGTGCACTTTTCCTGAATGGCATGCAAAACTATGAGATGGGAGGTAGACTATGTCCCAAAGATGTTTATAATCCAGGCATCATTAGCAAGACTAGAGAAAATGCTATATGCAAAGCATTTATGGAACTGAATTGCCAACTATATGTGGGCTTCTATAAAGAAACCACCCAGGTGGTGTCATTAAAGAAAAGTTTTGAAAGGCCTGGTGTGTTAAGGCCTTTCTGGTTTCCTGAGAGGTGCTGATTTCTTGACTTCAGATGGCTAGCATGTAAGCCATGACTTTGAACCTTATAATCAGGAAAGAGAGGAGAGACAGCTTTTGCCTCCTGAATTTTGGTTTTGAAATAAAAGTGTATTTTAAGTCAAGAATACCTCTTCAGGACATCACAATATCTGAGAGTCATAATATCACAGACAACTTGAGTTGGGTACAGATGTTCTTGGCATGTTGCTAATCTTGGAGCCTTCATTTTATCATGGAGCTGGAGAGTCAGTGCAGAAACTCCCCAACCATCTGTATCAGCAAATTTATTTCAGATAGAGTTGTAAGTACTCAGTAGGGGTCCGGTTTTAGACAGCCTTAAAACCTGACCTTTAAAAGATGCTATTTCAAACACCTTCAGTAACTGTGCCTCTGGAAGGCTTCATTCCTGCATCTCTCTCTCATCTGTACGGTCCTGCAGTCTGTGATCACCTAATTTATTTTGGTGGGATTTGAAGTTTATTACCATTTGTTTGTGTGGGTTTTTGGTTGTCTGATTTCTGTGTTTTCTTGGTAAATGCCTGCAATAGTAAACTGCTCTTCCTTACCTCAGAGTGTTTTGCCATATTCTCACAACCTGGTTACCTGCCTTTGAGTAATAATTGCTCCTTAACCATTCTGAAATCAAAGGTGCTGTCAAGACAGAATTATTACTGAGGATTCACACACATACACACACATTTTTTTCCCCTCTGCACTTGATTTATCTTTGTATTGTTCTTGTATAATTTGAAAAATCTCTTTGAAGGTATATTTTGGGATTGATTATATATTTTTTTCTTACAATTTCTTCAACTGTTAATTAAAAATGCTAGATGATGATAGTAAATAGAAAGGAGAATCAATATCAAGATGCACTATTTTAAGCTCATTAGTACACATTCAATTAGGTATTTTGTATTATGCGTAAAGAATGAAAATACTTATTCAGAGCAAAGGTACTTCAATTAAAGGAAGCTTTAATTTTTAGTTTTTAAAATCTCAGAAGAAATATGCACCATTTTCATTTTTATTTCCCTTCCTGCCAAACATATGTAATCCAATCTCTTCTGGAGTTAGAGCAATTAATTCCTACCACCCCTTATTCACTCCCAGATAAAGCAGCATACAATAGAGTCTTTCCTCCACAGTACATTTAGTGTGCCAAAAATAATGTCTACTTGCAAACACAAGTGTCTTTAGAAGGATTATTTCTGAAGAAAAAATGAAATACTGGTGCCTATTAAAACACATTAATGGGAATGCAACTCATGCAATAAGACTTAATTTTGTTTTAAAGTTTTGGCCTGGAGCCTGACTTCTATCTATTTTGCTCCTAGGTTGTACATGTAGAAACAGAGGAATGCAGCAAGGATTTACCCCCACCCTGAGTTTCTTTTGAGTCAGGGGTAAAGATAAGACCATCATCACGATGCCAGAGCCCTTGTGTGGCATGGGAAGGCCAAAGTAGGAGATAAAGGGTGTTAAATATCCCATATCTGGTGCCTGGAGCATCGAGTGGGATTTGGGACATGGCTTTAAGGCTGTAATAGAGGGAGAGGAGCAGCTGCAGTTGCCTGCAGCATGGCTGAGACCTCCCTTGGGAGAAGCTGTCTCCCTCTTACCTACACCCTTCCCTTGGTGAGATCTCTTCCTCTGCCTCCTCTGGGAAAGAAAGAGACATCTATGGAGGACTCGAAGGGAATGGTGAAAACCAGAATGGCAAAAATAAGACCTTTTTCTTCCCCGTATGTTGTCCTTGAAACCTTATCTAAACAAACAAACCCTACCCTGAATCCATATCAGGAAAAATGCAAGTTAGGTAATGCTTTGGAAAGCATGTAAGGAACTCTGTTTTGGAGCTCTCTGTGGGTATCACAGCAGGATCAGATGCTGTGTCTCCATGTGATAACATACTGCCAGTGTCCAGAGAGGTATTTTTACGCAGAACCAAGCTGCCAAGAAGTCTGAAGGAGAATACCCTTCCAAATGGTGCTGTGTTTCATCATTAATTCATACAAATCTGCACAGAAAATGAGCACTGTCCCCGTTCTGAAGTCCTTGCATCAAGAGTTTTTTGACAAGAATCAACTACCTGACGCACAAGCAGAAAATACACAAATGCTCATTTGCAAAAGGTGTCAGACAAACATAGTTTAAAATAAACAGTTTTTCAGGAACAGATAGCAGCAATAGGAAAAGTTGTTGCCCCCCCATACACATCAAAGTGAAATATTCTAAATACTGTAAGTAAGCAGGAGGCTCTATTCTACTGAACAAATAGAGAATGAATAACTTGATATATAGAGGAATGGACAAGTATCTCAGAAGGTGGCTTCTAATCATCCAGAAACGCTTTATAACCTGCATAATGCAAGGACTATCAGTATGGACCTTAATAGCTGCACTTGAAAGCATGCACATTTACTGCCTTGCACAACGCCAAAACCCATCTGTGTGTTACTCACTGATAGTAAAGATGAATGTCAATTAGTTACCCTCTGCACAATCTGATCTGTGCAGGACTTCAGCCGGCAACTGCCTGCGAAGAATGATCTGCTCATACCAGGCCAGTCTGCGGGACTGGAGCCTTTTTTACCATGCAGGTAATCACTATAAATTAATATAAGTATTACCATATAAGAAATCACTTTGAACCCAAGCTATGGCATTTTAGAAAGGCCAAATGTGAATAGCATGCATAATTAGTTTGGCCAATTAATTAGTTAATACTGATATAAAGGAAGAATGTGATCAACCTGTTTTCCATTGATACTAAGACCCTTTTATATCAGTTGTTTGGCAGGGAGTTATTGTTCAAAGTTGTTAAAAAACACTCCAAACGTGTCTCCATGTTTTCATACAGCTGCTATTCATCAGCAAGTTAGGCAAATTTTGTAAAAACATCTGTGAATACGGATTCATGTTTGCAAATTAATTTTCTGAGCCTGTTTATACCTCTTTTGTATTCCCTTTCCATGAATACAATTGAAATGTACAATTAAGATGCCCATGGAAAGCGCTTGCACGCTCGAGTGCTTGTGGGGATGGAGTTGTAAATTTGTGTGCTCAAATACTGATGGGGAGAGAGTGCTACTTGTGTGCTTAAATGTGTGCACAGGTTTCCGTCTCCTTGCAGATTTGGCTGGGTGAATTTTAAGGGTATGCTTTCAAAAACCGCATGGAAATTTTTTCTTTAAATTTGCTTTGTGTGAATATAGTGTTTGCATTTGGAAACTGACTCCAAAGCTGAGCAAAGTATATTACAGAGCTCTCCAGAGCTGTGTGGTATAATAACATATTAGTCAATTGTAATATTCATAGTTAATGAGGGATTTTAAAAAGAGTTTAAGGAATTACTAAATAACACTTAGATTTATCAGTCTTTGGTTACTTCCAATTGTGAAAATAAATGAATTGCATAGAGTGAGATAAATGCTGATTTATTTTTGGAATTATAATGTGTTACAATTCAAGATCAGATTAGGGTCAATTTACACTAAGTCTGCTTTGAAACTATTATATAACTGAGCCAGAGTAGGTCACTATGTCCTGCTCCGCACACAAAAAGCTCCTAGACTCAGTGTCTATAAATAAAGATCAAGCTAAACCAGACAAGCAGCTTGAGTCTAATATTGGGAAGATCATTTTGTGCTACCTTCTGCAAATAATTACACTGGAGTCCAAGCGAGAAAGGAGCACACTATCATCTGGTGCGCGCCACGCATACAGGGTGAAAAAGATTATCTTTTGGCATTAATGTCAGCATTAATAAATAACCATTCGTAGCTCTTAGTAAACTCCAGGACTAAAATATGAGCCAGAGGAGTGGGCGATGTCTGGTTTTTATTTACCCATCCACTTACCTATCATATTTTGTGTTGCAGTGTAAGAAGACAAAATAGCACGGCACGGTTTATTTGTGAGATGCTGTTGCCCTAGTTACCAGCCTCATATCAGGGTTGAGGTTGACAGTGTGGGCTCATTCCTTAATCTCAGCTCAGGTTGCTCACAAGGGAAAAGGCTTTAATGTTAACTGAGCCTGTCTTTGGCTTGGGGAGTTAGGCCTTTAACAATGCACCAGGGAATATTTCTTCTTTGCGGCTGTCATAGCTTGTCTGGGGAATGGGAAAGGGAATCACGTCGTGGGGGAGGGCGAACCTCGCTACGGTGAAGCTTTTTAAATTATGGAGGAGGGGATTATTGGTGGGAGCAGGGCTGTGGGCTCAGGCAGCCGTCGGAGGAACCTTTTGTGTTCCAGCCTGGCAGAGGACAGGTTTTTGTTACAACCCCCTTCTATGCAGCTCGGATAGGATTGCTTTGTGGCGTGTGCCGTATGGCCGAGGAGGGTTTCACTGCAGTTGGAGTAACAGAAGAAGGCGCAGAGTTTGGCTGTGGGATGGCAAGCGTATGCAAATATACTCTCCCTCCTTTAAAGTGCTGAAGAAGAGGACGAATTAATGGAGCTGGTCCCACTCTCAGCTCCGCCAGTCAGGAATGGTTCAGGCTAAAATTGTCATCCTGGGTAGGCACCTGCTCTGCTGGAATTAACTCTGTAACTCTGGAATTAGCTCTCTTAACTCTCGAATTAACTCCTTTTTCTGTGTAAAGTTCCCTGCAAGACACAGAAATGCTTCTTGCATGCCACCCAAAATCTTTGATAATCCAAGACATCAAAATGTGTTGATGAGACTGAGCATCTGGTCCTGATCTGCAGTGAGGTGCCTCTCCATCCACGTCACCTAGAGGTCTGACCTGGATGACTTTCTCAGGACATTTATCACCCTGATTCAATCAGCTTCATCCCAAAATACACTGCTAAATGTTGCTTTCTTTAGAGCTTGGCGAGGGGGAACAGGCATCACAGCGGTAGCCCCCTTTTCTTACAGTAGCCTAGTGACTGAGCCATAGTCAGGCTGTCGGAGCTTGTATTTGGTTACCTCCTTTAACTGTGGAAGTCTGGATTTGTGTCTCACTTTCCCTAAGTATTACAGTTATTAAACTATACCATGTTGGAGGGGACAGTATTGGAATTTAATTGAGAAAGGAAACGCTAGGCTAAATTTTAGGGGCTAATGGCCTTATCAGGGAAAGGCATTAGAAGAGTTAGAGATCATTATTGCCCCGCTGGGCTGGTCTGCGCAGGTCTTTCCCCTAGTATAAGGGAGCCTTTGTATTCTCATAGGTGAAGGCATTAGAGCTCATGGAGCAATAACCGCAATCTATAGCTAAACGTATGGGAGATACAGGCCTTCAGGTGGGGTGTGTATAACCGAAAGGATCCATGGTCATTTCCTCAGCTCATGAGAGTGCCTTTTTAATTTCTTCTTGAGACGTTAATTTTCCTTACCCACTGTTACTTGTCTTCAGTCATCCATTATAAAGAGGGGACAGTCTGGGACATTTGCGTGCTATCATGACAGATATTTCATACTTTTTACTGTTCTGTAAAGATAGTGCCATGAACAAATCACCTGAAGATAAGACCCTCTGTGCTTGATAACAGTTAGCCAGAGCCCTATAAATCATGAATACAGTTCCTTTTTATAGTATCTTTTCCATATGCTATTTTTTTAGCTGTGGAGTTAAAGCTGTTTGCAGGGAACAGGTTGCAGACTGTGGGCTGCATGTGTAAGAAGGCAAACCCACTGGCTGCGGTCGTTGCTCTCCATGTTTACTTTCCTTCAGCTCTCTTCCTTAACATACTCTTTGGGTTTACACATCAAGATAAGGTTTCCCCTAGCTGCCAGTCAGGCAAACTTAACCCGGAATCTGATAATTAACTTGTGTTCTGCTTCACACATCAGTAACCACCACAATCAATATTGGGGTGAGAACTGGAGTTGTTGCCGGCTGCTTTTGCAAATGATGCTTGAGGCAAAAATGGAGCAGAGTGGCTGTTACACAGCTGTATGCGCTCCRGCTGCCCAGGCCTCCCTTTGACAGCCCACTTTTGTAGATTAAGGAGCTGATTTGCAGGGGGTATAAATCATCGTAGCTCTATTGACTTCAGTAGAGGATCTTTCTCTTTCTTCCCCATATGTTCGTATGAGAGTTTGCACMCTTTTCCTTCTGTTTCTGTTCTTTCTCTGCAAGAGACCAGAAGAGTGAAGTCCCTTCTGTGCYGGAGTTGTGAGCTGAAGCAGGGTCAGCATGCAAAAACTTTGGATGATGCCATTTGTACATACAAACTGCAGTAGCTACATATTAGATCTGTAATGCAGTTAATTAGCTGTGTGCATTCACAGCGACTGGGCACATAAAAGCACATACATTTCTTAAGATGTACTCTGAAAATCAATACTTAACGCCTCCCTGGCAAAGAGACAGAAGCAGCAGGGTCCGGGTTGGCAGAGCTGAAGGAGCTGAGCAGCCACAGTGGATATGGAGATGAGAGTTGGTGCTTAGGAGCAGACAGGATGCATTTGGCCCAGTCTGATTTACTTTGCATACTCCTAAATGCACTTTCCAGCCTTTTCCTATCAAGATGATTTATAATTGTTGCAGATGGCGTCTAGGCTAATCCCTGATGAGAACTCTCTTAAGCTCTTGACAAATTTGAATCTGCAGCCACGTATCACATCAGGAGTGTTGAGGCATCCCTCTAACATGCTACAGAAATACAAATGACAGTGACTGTGGATGGCCAGAGMTGAATCAGTGTAAACGTGTAACATTTTAATAATGTCAAAGAATGAAATGTTTCCTATTTTAATTATTAAAAGGAAACATAATTATTGACTGGTATTATCTTACCACTAAACACAGTTTTCTTACTTAAGTGGTGTTAATAGACCATCAGATAATGGGSTAGACAACAGAAAGGGATGCTACAGAGCCAGGAGTTGTCAAAATGTAATACATTAAATGAGGCAGGTGGTAACAGAAGTAGCACCTCTCTAAGACCACAGTAAAACTTGGCCGTTGAGTAACTCTAATAATGGGAGAATATCTCTACGTTTTGACTGAGTACAAATTCTTAGCGGGATAACATACTGTTTACTGCCGAGAAAATCTGTGGTTTTCCTCCAAAGTRGGTGGTCACAACCCACCAATTGTAAATATTCTCACTGGACACTCTTAAACAGCAARAATCAAACAGATGAAATTCTGCCCACTTCAAGCTTTAATGAATGTCTGAGCAATATTAAGCCACTAATTGACTTGTACTGTAGGTCAATGAAGAAGTGAAATCTGCAGTTAATGTCTGCTTAACTGTATCTTGCTGGAAGCCTGCATCAGGCCAGGACGCTCAGCGGAGGCTGTGGTATTGCTGAGCAGCCRGCAAAAATCACAGTTTCATACATTTTAATATGACTACATTGCTGTGGACACACAAACAACATCTGGCAAATGGTGCACAAGCAGTTACATGGATGACAGCCCATTTAGTATTCTGTACCTAATAAACCATTGAGAAAATATCTGTACAGATCAATATTTTTCCTGGTGAGACTCATTCTGAGTTTAATCTAAGGTCTTATGAATATATATAGAATGGTGCTTTGGATCTTCTATTACAAAAGGTGGAAATTCCTGACTTGATGTACAGGGGGTGTTTCTTTCAACCGTAACAACACTACAAATAATTGTGGCTTATTTCGAGAAGCTTACTACTCYGTTTAGTAAAAGACATCAGCTACCCTAGTTATCCGGGTGATACGTTGATCCCACCAGAGTCACTGGTCTGTATATGATACGATAGTCTACATTCAGAGGTGTGTCAAGATAATTTGGCCTCCTTTTTTGCCTGGGGAATCTACTTCCACTGCTGCCTTTCCACTATCCTTTTGCTTTTTAGGCTCCTGTTACCACCTTTCTTTCCATCTTCTTTCTGGGCAAGACGAATAGAGGACATTAGCGAATTGCTTACATCTGATGCTTGTTCAGTCCTGCACTTATCTATGGCTCAAATTATACTTTGAGACCTTGGCTTCAGGGAGTTAGAGTAACAAGAACCTTTCTTCCTAATGCTGCACTGAGAACAGGCTTCATACTGAACTAGAGCAGAATAGGTGGTTTGCATTCAAACACACATGAAAAGATTGATCACAGTTTTAATTGTAGTAATTATGAGAAATATGTCCAAGGAATTCTGGTTTCTTAAAGATCATCAAGGAGCAGAAGTTCTTACTCAGAAACATTCTCATCTCCCTCGTGCTGTAGTAAATCCAGAGTAATTCCAGTGGCTTCAGTGGTGGAAGACGGGTTTATACTGGAGCATCTGCTACCAGATTCTGGCTCATCAAATACTTAAAACTCCTGCAATATTTGGTCATTGTCTGCATAAACAAGGAGTCTTTGAAAGATCTACATCTGGAACACACCTGCTTTTGCCAAGTTGGCTAAATCTCTTTCCTAGGGATTTCATACTGGCATTTCAGCTGACAGTTTGTCTTTATTTCAGTCGCTTAGTTTTCTGCCTCATGCATGAGAAGATGGGATTCAGTCATTTCAGTTCACCTCCTTTTCTCATCCCTGAAAATTAGGTCCCAAACCAATTGTCCCTGCATGCAGAGGATCGTGATGCTGTTTCCGTATTGCCCCTGCCATCTGTCTCTGCTGTGTGACACTTTTCCAGGCAAGAAGATCTTTGCTTTTTTTGCGTATCTGCGGAACAGAAGGGTCTTGACTCAAGGAGGAAAGACATGGCTTCTGCCTGGTAGACACACTTACTGGTCAGTGCTGAAGGTTCATGGTGCTAACTCTTATTAATTCAGGTCTATGTTTACATGAGAATGCCTGAGTGATTTTGTAAGCATGGTAATTGCATACATAAGCAAATGACTAGATGTATGTTTTTGACCAAATATCAAGCTGTGAATGCCCAGCATATAAATTTTAAATATTTGCAACTAGCAGCTCCTAAATTACTACAGATCAAGAACTATCTGTAGGAGGTATTTGGCAAATAATTTTAAATAACGAAGACAGCTAAGATGATCATGATCTACTTGCAGACAACACTCGCAGACAAGTGTAACTGTTATGAATTATTCAGCCAATTCTATTCAGAATTTTTTTTTTTTTTTTTTAGAACTATAGTTAATGATCCATAAGAGTAAGTATGAGACTCACTAACAAAGGTCTATTCTGTGCTACTTCTTCTGAAAGATTAAAATGAAAAGCAGTTTGGAAACCACAGACCTTGTTTAGAATTGTCATCTGCTCTGTTTACTGACAGTGACTTTTGCTGCTTGTTTACTGCAATTTACTTAGTTACAGCATAAGTTACACATGATTATCTTCTCAATATGATGCTAAGCTGACATCTGTCAAGTTTAAAAGTCATAATAGGTGCTATTAGTCATTGAGATGATCCAAAGGCATAATGATTGGTATGACAACAAAACTGCATAGTTTCTTTTTAAAGGCATAATAATCTAAAGAGAATTTTGGGTGGGCTCTACCTGCTCAGAAGTGAGATGATTTTAGTGCCTTAAAGGCTAGCAGAAGCAGAAGCCAGGGAGAAGTGTACAGCTGGTGGTCATGGAAACAGTTATCAGAATAATATCAATTAACCAAGCAAAATACATTATTTGTGTCCTTCTTGTTTGTTTGCTGCAACAGAGCAGTAAGTTTAAACTATCTGCTATTTGCGTCAGAAACTTCATTTCTCATGGGTTTATAAAGCAACCGTTTCAAGCCATACCAAGCTGAAATTGCCTTGCAAGTCCTCAGCTCTAATGCTAATTAACATTCCTCTAAGTTCCTTTTCATTTTTTAAAAGTAGTTCAAAATAAAAATTCTTGGGTGTTTGAGATGCTTTTTAAATTTTAATTTAAGGAAAAACCATGCAGTTAAAAGCCTTTTCTTCAAGCTGTTAAGGCTTGAGGCAGCTCCTAATGAAGTCAGAGACCAGATTTTCTTTGAGTTTAATGAGAAGATAGTCAGCAAGCCACMGGCTTGCCTTTGGTGGCTTGGACAACTGCAGGGAAGGAGGAAGTCACAGCAGTTACATTGGAAGCACGGTGTCTTTCCACAGTCTTTGAAAGTCTGGTCAGCCGCCCTCGTTACGCCTGGCTTTGCATAATGCACGTCCTATATACAAACTCTGTAATCACATGGATGATTACACTTCCAGGGGTACCTTCACTTTGCTGTGAATCTGCAGATTCAGAGGGCTGCACAGTGTTTAGGAAGATAACCTGTTATTTATTGTCAGTGCTTGAAGAGTAAAATATTGGTCTATTGGAAAGAAGCGGGAGAGAACCAGACACCTGGCCAGACGCTCAGAGGTATTGAACCACATTTTCTCCACGAAAATCAGTAGCACAACACCGAGGATGTTGCCCTCTTGGCTGTGTCGGCACAGCCTTTGGTACCAGTGCTCTGGTTCTGGTTTGCATTTACAGTGCCAGGTGGTCTGAGCTTATGTTACAGAGGTAGCAAGGATGACAGGCAAGCGAGTGCTGGAAAAAGTCCTGCACGCTGGGCTCCATCTTCATGGAGCAGAAAGTGGTGTTTGCATGTAGACGCCCTGGGTCAGAGGCAGCGGCTTTTCCTGCTGGTGTGAGCTGTGCACAGAAGTTATATACTTAATGGATAATAATGGTTTTATTTTTCAGGTCTGTGTCAAAGGAATTTGTTGAAAAGGATTTAGTCGATGTACCGACAATTACCTGTTCTATTTTTACTGTGCCTTCCTGTGTGGAGACTTTTTTCTTCATTTTCCCTTTTCTCCCATTCTGCTATGTGGCCAAACCTGTAAATAGCCAAAGCCAAATGCTGTAACAAAGCCAGAAAGGAAAATCTGAACTAAATGCACCAAAATGATGTAGCAACAAAAAATGAACGTATTAATGAGAGGAACCAGTCAAGTTATAAAGGTAGAAATTACGTGGACAACCCAACCAATATCTGAGGAAAGCCTAACGATAGGAAAGGAAATACAACCACCAGTATGGACRGTGTAGAAAGAGAAATCATGAACATTTACCTTAGAACAGTGATAGCTGATTTAATAATTCAGATACGTGTATGGAAACATGCCCTGCAATAGGAGGGTGTATTTTTCTTGCTGGAGCTACAGGGACTCCCCCACTCCATCATCAAAACATTGTTAAATCAGTCATGTGTAGTCTAGAACTAAGAGTAATGGTTTTAAAAAGATTTTAACTGAATTTATCCATCCTGTGGTCTTTGTGCATTTGTGTAAAACATCAGCCAAAAATAATTTACAGCAATTATTTCCAGTGACAGGCCAATGTAAATTCTCCCAGGCAGAGGATGACTATGTGAAAATAATTATACATGAATATCCAGCTGAGATCTTTTGAGCCACTAGAAAAGGGTGGTATGTAAGCAGTTTTGTAACAGGAGCGATAACACATGCACATGCATACTAATGCTGTAGAAAAGTTTTAAGACATCCAACTGGGCTAAATTGCAGATGCAGAATTAAACCAGGAATATTTTTGCCCATAAAATTGCAAGTTCAAAATTCGGTCAGGCTTTAAAATCTCAGAGAAAAATACCAAAACCGATTCAAACACTTGAGCTTTAAAGTCATGTAGGCACTTTTGAAAACTGTAATTCTGGCTCGTATTATGAGTGTCTTGAGGATAGTACAGCATTGAACTAGCATTAGCATGTACAATTCAGCAACGTATGCAATGTGTATTTCAGCTCAGTTAAAATTTCCAGTGCTGCTAAATAAAGATGCACTAAAAGATAATCTATGCCTACAGTCCAAGGAAACAAGGGAAGAACTAAGGGTCTAATGGGGTAGTGGTATCATGGTGCAAGAGTTAGTTAGGTCTGGAAATCTGGGATACAGGAGTCCCAAGGAGATAAAAGACACAAGCAAAGTGTGATGTCTGTAAATGATCGCATCTACAATACGTATTGCTCATGTTTAGTCATTCTGCACTGAACAATAACCTGCGTTGTTGCGCTTTTCTGTGGTAACTTAAAGGGTAGCTAGCTATGTTGGGACGTGTTTTTGAACTCATAGTTTATACTATGAGTAAACTGGTTTTATACTGTAGTCATGGGAACTCTCGGTCTTCAAGCACTATGTGTAATGAATAATATATTATGAGACTATTCACTAAGATTTCTTGTGTGCTATAATATTAACAGTTTCCCACATGTGGGATTCATATTTATCCCTCTGTATATTGAAGGATAGCATAAGTAGATGATGTCTGTTGTGCAGCAAACACACTTACTCTGATGTAGTATTTGTTAAAATTATTTCCAGAGCATGTGGAATACAGGCCATAAAATACCTTCTAATCTCCTAACATTATTAATGAAATAAAATAGTGTTATTCATTACCCACAAGGAGAATTTAAAAATAAGTTCCACATTTAAATGACAGATTCCCTAATGGCAGTACCTAAAAGTCTGTATCCAGAGGCTGACAGCAGTGTGTGCGAAGGCTGGCCATGGTGCACGTTGTGCTCTGTTTGGAGAATATGGTGCAAGAAGCTTTGAACTGTAGACTGGTCCTGAAATATCATGTAGCACATTACTAGGCACTAGCAGCTGCGGTCTCCATTTCTTGGGCAAATTTTCAAGTCTCAGCATGTCAAAGTATTAATTTCTGATCAAGATAATGTAGTGCATGGCCGTTAAGTTTAATATGCAGAAGTAATTGTTTCTACAGCAGACGGCTGAATCCCCAACTCATTGATTAAGTGGGTGTGCAAGTGGGCAAGGCTGATTCGATGCGTGGTTCAGTGTTGAGTGAGGGACGGGGTCTTGGCTGGTTAGCTTCAAATCCGGACCCTCGTAGTGTTGAATCAGGGGTAGTGTCTGTTCTCTGAATGTTCAGCTGTGCTCAAGGACTGAGCTGGCATGGGAACCAAGCAGGGCGCGTGGGTGAGCGACCCTCGCAAATCAATTGATGATCAGTTGGTGCAGTGGGTGGAGGAAGGTGAAATGAGTTTTCCCAGTTCCGTGTAGGGCAATACAGTATCTACCCACCTCTCACTTCTTAACACACTCAGCCCCTTTTCAGTTTATCGCCGCATACTGGGGCCTTACGGGGATGGTTTGCACTTGCACAGTCTGACCTGGGCATGGTGAACCAACATAGATTCTCTACAGTCCAACACCTTTTCAAATAATAGAATTATGAGGAGTTACAGTGCAGAAGCATAACTAGAGAAAGAGTTTTTTGCAAAGTATTATGTTGGGCTTCTCCTCTTACAATTTTAGAGTCAGGTTTTATGCCTTTTATGTTACTTGAAGCATGTCCCTCCATGCTTCAGGTAACGGCACATAAGCATTCATTTCTCTTCCTGAATTTAGGATGATTGCAAAGTGTCCTGGACTTTTTAAGAAAATCTTTTGGAAGTTGATTGTTGGATGGGGTACAGCTCGTGAATGACTAACAGATTATATTGATGTCCGTTGATATAATTTTTGTAGTTCTGTAAATCACTATGACTTTTATAATGCCCCCTACCTCTGTTGTAAACTTGCTCCTRTAGATACTTTACCCTGATCGCATTTGCTAAAGCTGGCGTTGCTTTCAATGCTGATGTATAGGAATATACTACATGCAGTGTGTGCGGGTGCATGTGTTATTTGCATTATCCCCACTCTAAATGTGTCCCACAGATAAAGGCTCGCATTAACTTACACTTGGCTGTGCTTCATACAGATATTATTCAAACATACCATGAAGTTGGACTGCTGAAAAAGCATGCACAAACCTGATACTCCTTTGTCTTACAGCAGCTTTCATGTATGCAGGACTTCCATTTAGAAACTCTCGGTGAAAGAGAATGCAATGTGCAAGAATGGGGTTTTTTTGGTTCCATTGGATGCCACTTATATGGGATGGAGCCCATAGGTAATCAAGACGTATATGCAACGCTATTTCCACAGCTTGTGGTGGCGAAGGTCTCTTGTGCTGTTGATGCATATGTTCACAGGTCTTTCACCAGTGAGAAAGTCACACTACCAGTCACACCTCGTTCAAATTATGATAGATGGAAATTTCCTATTGTTGATGTGACAGAGGGGAGCATTTTTCCATTAATCTTTTGGCATTCTTCGAAGATTAAGAATGCAATTACACCAAGAAGTGGGTTTTCACATGGGTATATCTGAAGAACAGAAATGGATTGCATTTATAAGACATGTTTCCGTGCTTATATTTGTTTTTGTGCATTGCAGATGTGCTCCCGATGTCAGCAGGTGTGTGTAGATGTTATCACCTACTTGTGAAAAACAAAGTCTGTTTGGCACAGGTAGATAAAGACCCTTGCAAATACTGCACTGCTGCTTCAAAAAGGAAGCTATGAGTGTGCAGTTATACTCCCTTGCTTAAACAGCTCTTTAGTAGGAGAGCAACGTCAGGCATTTTCTCATACTGTTGAGAAATCCTGCCGTGGGTAAATCAGTCATAGTTCAGATGAGACCAATTCCTTCATTGCAGAGATTAATCATGAGTGCAGAAATGGTAGGGAATGGAGGTTAGGATGATGCTTTCTGCTTAAAGTTGAGTGCAACTGACTGTCGGGGAAAGAGGAAGGAATGGCTATTACGTTTTTTTATTACAGGGTTTGGGTTGCTGCGATGTATGGTTTGGGAGTAAAAAGAAGGAAAGGGACTTTGAAGGCCTTTGGGATGCCGAGTACTTTATCGTTAGTGGATGTGAAGCGAGCTAATTTAGAGAGCAGCAGCGTTTTCCTGCGTATTTCATAAACTCAAGGACACAATGCACAGCAATGGTCGTTCTGTTGTCTGCCATCTAATGGCCAGACAAGAAAGCAAACTAACCTGGTTTCAGCCTGTGGGTTACGAATCACTGGGGATTCTTGAGCTAAATATACATAAAAATAAAAAGAAATGCAAGCTTTTGCTCACAGGTTTAAGTGTGTTACACAGGGGCTTATGTTACCATTAAAAAATGGTGTGATGCCACAGTCGAAAACTGCTAAAAACTAGAAGAGAATTCCCACCTTTGCCTGCAATATAGTTTGTAAACATTGCATATCTGAAAGCAAATATCAGTCTCTATATGAATGAAAATGCATAATTTGAGACATTTAAAGCTTTCCTTTATTTACTTATCAAGCAGGTGAATAACTCTGTTCTTCCTTCTTTTCTCCAGTTCCCCCCTCCACTGACACGCACACCCCCATTCTTTTATTATAATGTGCAATATATAGGATCTCTCACCGACGGGGCGTGTTAACACACGCCTAGGCCTTTTCCTCTCGGGCAGACCACGGTGGCATCTGCAATAACTGACACCAGTTCCACTGCACGGAGAAAGTGCTCGAGGTAAATCTCTGCTAGAATAACAAAGAATAGATGGGGAGATGTTCCACTTTAA
Source organism: Phoebastria nigripes (assembly GCA_035582835.1). Lineage (NCBI taxonomy): Eukaryota > Metazoa > Chordata > Aves > Procellariiformes > Diomedeidae > Phoebastria > Phoebastria nigripes. The sequence goes on along the minus strand of JAYKAV010003410.1, from coordinate 1,850,977 downwards.
TATCCGCTCCATCGTTCTTATCTATATTAGAAACGTCTGTCACTAAGGGTGTCTGAGTAGAGCTGAAATTATGAAGCACCTTCTAGATTCCTTTATCTCCTGGAGCAACATTAATACCTATAAGTAGTAAAGGATACTGGGTGAAGGGAAGACCATCACTTGCCTATGCTGGTGCGTTCGTTTAGGAAACATGCCTTTTAATTCCATAATGTTATTTGAAATGCCTTCCTCTGCTCTAAGAAAATATCCACTTTTGTTATTCTCTGTGAAACAGAAGCTGAAGATAGCAGGCTTGCTCACAAAAGCCCTGATTTGAATATGCTAATGTTAATTTAAGCATTCAGTTGCCAAATTTTCATGTGAGGATTTTTTTTTTGTAGAGTGCACATTTAATATTTGTATATCCATTATTCCCCATGCTTATCTGATCCACAGGCACTGAGTAAATATTGTCTTTGAGTATGAACTACAGCAGAAGTCAAAAAAGACACTGTAAAATGGAACTCCTCTTCCTAAATATGGATCTCCTTTTTCTTCTACCTTTCCCTGGAAATTCAGGGAACCTAATTCCACACCCAAAAGGCCTGTGAATTTTTTGGGGGTTGATACTTTCAATCTAAATACTACAAATCAGAGCAATTTCTAATATGGCATCTGGCTGAAGCAATGGCGTGTGTGAATAAATTCCTCTCTCCTTGTAGCTCTGCTTGTTTTGAATGCAAATGGTGCAAATAGACATTACTTCTTTCAGCAGGAAATGGTGATCAATGGAACATTTAAAAATAAATTTCTGAGTAATAAAACTGTGACAATAGGAAAAATTTCATACCTTATCTTACAGAACATCGGCAGGGGAGGGAAAATGGGTGAAAAGCTTAACTATGAGTTGCTGAAAACAAGATCTGATGTCTTTAAAATGTGTTTTCTGATGTTCTAACCCAAAGCAGAAGGTGAAATGCGTTACTTTAAGTGAGATACTGTGGGTGTGAAATACATTAAAACCCAGTGAAACATCTCCATTTTGCAAAGAGAAACCTATCAGTTAGCTACCTACCATAGTGCTGACTTCACTGAGGTTGCAATGTATGAAATTCTGCAAATAATCGGTATATCAGGAGTGCCTAGTCTTTGCAATAGGCTGGTGGCTTCATAGCTGCTCTTTCTAAAAACCGCAACCTGTTTCATATCCTACCTTTACGTTGAAYCTACAGCTAAGCAGTAATGTGTTGTACTAGCGCATTAGCACAGGCACCTCTGCAAGAAATCAGGGAAACTAATGCTGCTGGTAGCCAAGGGAGGGTTACAGTGGTCTTATTAATGGATCGCAGTAGGGTAAATAAGTAGAAATTGTCTGTGGTTCCTCTGTTTCCCTGAAGGAAAGGAATAAAACTGGTTGAAAAAAATGCAGTGATATTGTGCGGGTACTAAATTTTCTTGACTGTAACTTCTCCTGTTTTGTGGTTTGCTGAGCCATGAGTCTTTCTTTTTATTTCTGAAATTCTTCCAAAGTGGAACACACAAGGGGAAAATAAAGCTCGTATGAATGCAGAATAATTTCATTTAAGTCAGTGAAGTTATTCTGCTGAAACACTGGTAGAAAGAAGAAAACTGGTCCTGCAGACTGTTAGCCCTTTAGGCCAAGGATGGTTTTGTCATGTGAGATAGACCATGGCAAGTATATTGTGAATGCTCCTGGAATAATACGGTGGGAAAGTCCCCTTAGAATATTCTACAATTAACAATAATCTGGAATCTTAAAGATTGCGGATTAGTCGGTCTCTTTTTTATCTGGATTATGGTTTAGCTATAAACTTCCTTTAACAAAATGTCACGGCAAATAAAATCTTTGCTTAACCAGGAGCACTTCTCACTTTTCCACCTAGCTCCGCTCTTTCACTTGCTTGGAGATAAGAGCATTTCCAGTTGCTTCTCCACAATCCTGACACACATGCTGGCAGGCACACAGTTGACCAATATTGAGCTCTAGACTTACAGCCGTGACTTTTTTGCAGACGAAAGGGTAATTCTAGCGACGGTCGCTCTCTTATAAATCACTAATTAGTAAATTAGAAGGAAACTGGCAGCTTTTCACAACTGACAGTAAGAATTCCTTACAGAAGTGGTACAGCTTCATAACTAATTTAAGTATCTTATCATTATTTATTATCTCTATTTGACTATACTGTTCTGGGTTTTAGCCTGAACCACACATAGTGAGATACTGCAAACCACTCATAGCTCAGAAATCTTGTAGAAGGTAGCCATGAGATTTCCAGCTGATTTTAGCAGAAGAGTATGTCTAAGTACTTAGTTCAGCAGCAACAGTTGTACGGTAGGCACTGTGGTTTAGTGTGTAAGAAGCAGACACTGCTCCTGAGACCAGATCCTGAGGTAGCCTTTGGCAAAATTAGCAACAAGTTTGACAAACAGATGGATTCATCCGACAAATGCAGGGTCCCCTTAGGATAAGGGGCAAGAGGGGGAAGGAATAATTTACTGGATCCTAGAGTTTTCTTTCCATGTTTGAAAAGTCACTTTAAATTGTTTGAATAGTGCTAATGAATGCATCCCTTGTTGTCATACTTTGCAGTCATCTTCATTGATTTAACTGCAGAGTTTGTATATATAAATACCAAAGAAAGCTGAATCTTTGCTTCTCCTAGCTTCTGTGATATCTGGAGTACTTCAGTATAACGTTCTTCTCTGCATTTGTACAGTGCTTTGAAAATGCAAAGTGCCACTGAGTGCTTTTTTTTTTAATGCTGAGCCATATTATAGCAAGCTTTCTTAGCCTGAAACTCTGTTTAGCTATTTTGCTCCTTGCAGTCATGGCCTCTGAGCAATACTTTGTAAACCTATTGCCAGCTGGTAACTAATGCTGACTTCTATCCACCTTCATCCAAGAAGGGTCTAGTGCAGTTGTCATCTTGCTCAGGATCTTTAAAAAACAAAGCGGTGAAAGCGCATGGAGATTTCATTTTGACCCAGTTGGCATAGACTCAAGGTGATGGTATCTTTTGTGTATCATTTTAGCTGCTTTAGATAGAAGCAATTTCACTGAAATCAATGATAACAGAGCCAGGGCAACTAAAAGGGTTCTCAGGTCAAAGGCAGGCTTATGTATTTTTGGAAAAGAGGAAGAACACTCCTTACTACAGCATGACCCAAAACAACATGCAGAGCTGAGAGCCCCAGCTGTCCAAAGCAGGATGTGGGCAGTTACAACTCATGCTCTCTTGTTATGCATCCACTTTGAAGAATTTTGACTTAAGTCGGTGTTGCTTTCAAAACTAAAGTGTACCCTGTTCAATGTAACTATTGAAAACTCCTCAGAAATAAATTCTGAGTGCTTTTGTTATTATTTAAGGATAATTTGCAGAGATGACCGAAAATTATGTGTATTTGGACTAGCTGATTTTCTGCTTGGTTGCATCCTGAAGGAGAATTAACCTTTTTTCCTCTCAAATTGTCCACAAAGCTCAAGGAATCAGTTCAGATCTCCCTGTGGCCTTTACTTTCCTGCCAGTCGCTGCGTTTTTACAGGGGTCTGTTTCCAGTCCCACTGTGTCCCCAAATGTGAATGTCCTGAAATTCAGACAGATTCAAATCGATGCTATGATCTGAACAGATATACGTTGTACCTCTGCTGTTATGCTTAATTAACTTAGGACATTCTACGCTTTCTCTCCAAGCATCAGTCTTCCTTTCTCCCATGGATACTGTGAAGTCCCGCAGTGAGCCTTGTTGTTATGACCTAATTTTTCTACGAACTGAGAGATTTAATTTGTTCAGGTGCCAGGCAAAGGGAGCACAAACTTGTAATTCTCCAGGCTACTCTAATTTGGCTGCCTGAGATTTGAAAAATCAATAGGGGAATTATCTTGCTGTCTCTAGATTGTAACTTAATAATTAAAACATAATTAAAAGGATGACATCAGTTTATTTAGGATGGCTTTTTCTGCGGGTCCACTCCAGAACTTGTGTCCTGCTGAGTTGAGACAGTGGAGCTGGGATTGGTTCCTCTTGCTAGGGAAACCCCCTGTTATTGAAAGTGCTGCTGTCACTGTTTAGTTCCAAAACTAACCGAATAACTCTTGAAAATAATATTAATTCCTAACTGCATTTTCAGATAATTGTGATATTTTACTAGTCTGCCCTTTTCAGGTTCACTATTATTAACACTTACGATCAGATAGTTTCTTCAGAGAATCCCGTATGGTCCAACAAACACCTCTCAGGAAGTTAACAGTAATTATATATACATGCTTTATATACATATATACACATATACGTGCCCATCATATATATAACACTGCTGTATACGAAGCCGTGTGTCATCGGTAAATCTGAGGAACTTCTCACTGAAATTATGTCGGCAAGTACAATTAATATATGACAAAGTACACAGTCTGATAATTCATTCATTGGCAGTAGGAGAATTTAATATTTAACATCTTAGTGCTTCCTAGATGAACTGTGAACATCCTTAATGAATACTGTCCACTTCAGACCATTTTGACTTAATATTTAATACCACCTTCCTCACCATTACACTCCCTTCTAAGAATCCTGCCACAAGAATGCCCTTGCCAGACCTGACAGAATACAAACACATAAATTCCTGCAAGTCTGCACAAGTGACAAATAGTTAGCAGTTCATTATCTTACAAATGCTTTATCACTTGCACAGTTTGTAAATCACTCATTGTATCCCATAGTTACATTCAATCAAATAATGGTACAAATGTAAGACCGCAGATCTACATATGTCTTGAGTTAAGCTGAAAGTATAACTGAAAAATACACCATTTGATACTTCTATATGCCTTATGTAATGTGGACTAAATGATAATTGTAGGTCTAAAAAACCAAGTAACTTCATAGAAGGCCAGATTACCAAATGCACTGAATGTGCATTAAATGAAATATTTTAAAGTGTTTAATTGGCAGATGAGCAAAATACAGGAGAATGAACAACTGCCTTGAATGAATCAGCTGGCCAAAGCTGTTGTTCCATGAGGGACCATGCATTTTGAAAAATTACATGTTAAGGAAAATCCAAGGTACTTTATTTTGAAAGTGGGAGGCTCTCTGAGAACTTTCTATTTTAGTTTATTTTGAGCCCCCCAAATGCATGATACTGACATAATTTATTCCTTGGCTGATTGCCTAACTGGCATGTTACAATTCAGCCCAAACGCTGCCTTTCAATGAACAGCCATTCTTGACATTCTCAACATTCCCTTGACAAAATGATCAGAAATTAATCTCTTTCATGCCACTTTTTTCATCAACCTCCTCCCCCCAGTTAATTGTTAACTAGTAAAATCTCTGCTGGTTCACATAAATGACAGCTGAAATGACTTGGTGTAACACTTTTGTGGTGCTCAAAAAACTTAAAAATTTATTTCCCTGTATTTTGTCTGGACGATTCCATTCCTTTTCAGTGGCCCACCTTTGTTCAGATCAGTGTGCCGATGAGGGTTTTCCACAAGGACTGTTAGAGACTTAACTATTGTTACTTCCATTTCCTACTGAAAGATCTAAATGAAAAGTTTACACGTGTTCAGCTTGCTTTTGCTAATGGAAAATAGGAACAAATTACCAGGGAATGAAATGGAGTATTATTTCAATTTATGCTCCCTAGTGAAGTTGTTGCCAAAACTGTGTAATACTACAGTGCTTTCAAGGAAACCTGATTAGAGGCGGCCCTGGTAAGAGTAGCTGGCAGAAGCACAGCTCAGCCCATGTGTTTGCATAACATTTGTTACTACGCACATCATTATAAATGGACCGAACTTTGCCCTCTTATCTGCATCTATGCCTCTCATAGGAACAGTGAAAGAAACGAATTTGTGAGCAGTTTTTGACCCTTGGAGAACTACATGCATCTGCTTAAGGCCATTTTTCCACATAAAAACACTTTTCAGCAAAATGATTTAGCATGTGTTTAATTTTAATGATTTGGCTTAAGTGTCTTTTTGAGTGCTTTATCAAGCTACAGCAATCATCAGCTGCTTAATAAATATTGGATTAAAGTCTGTAAAGGGAACTAACACATGTATCAGAAAGACAAAAATGAAAGAACGTTGCCAGACACTGAGCTTCTCTCTTAGCAGTGCACTACTGTGTTCTTTGGGCTGAAGGACATTTTTCAATGATGCAGGAAATTGCAACACCAATATTATTTTTGACAATAGAAGAGTGTAACAGGGACTGTAATTCTGGCAGTTTTCTGGACGTATACACTGAAACCTCCACAGAATTTAATGCTCTTAGAGAAAACTGTGGAAACAAAACTATTAGCCCCAAATACACATTAATAGTAGTTGGAATTCAGCAATACTTTTGGGCAGGTGCTGAAGTGAAAAGTCTGGGCTTTGAATTGTTAGGCATTTGACATGCCAGGATATTAGTAGAATAAATGTTCACTAACACATAGCAATAAATAAGTTGCATTTTTAAAATTATCACAACAGAAGCAGAGAAGATAATGAATAAAAACTTAGGTTTTTTAAAGTATTGCCACATGTCAATATATTGGTTCATTACAAACATGTTAAAATGGTTGTTTTCCAGTGCACAATTAAAAAGCTGTAAGGAAATTCTTCTGGCACAGCACTGACTACAGTAAGTGCCACCAACAGTGTCCCATTGATTTACATATCCTTAAAATTTTTGAATAGCCCTGCCCAGATGGATTGCTGTGCTTAATTTCCATCACACTGGGCCTCTGTGCCTTTGGGTTCGCTTCCTCTCAACACTCAGTAGCACTGAATCTTCCTGTGGTCCCCACCGCCCACCGCTTAGGTGTGGAATCTGTCTGCTAGCCTTTGAGATCTCAACGCTCAGATACCTTCCACTCCCAGGAGCAGGACCAACCCTCCCAGATTTTACAGCCTTTCCAAGCTATTCAGCAAAGTCAGAGCACTCAGATTTGCAAAAAATAGCACCAGGCTCTGATAACTCTCCTTTGTGTAAGTTTTGAGTGACACATAACATAGCCCTAATAGCAAATTGCTGACTCCATATCCGACGAGACATGCGGTGATTTATCAGTTTCATAACCTCAACCACAATTCATATGATGTATTACAAAGATCCCTGAGCAGTATTCAACAGATCCATTTTCCCTTTCGTCCTCATAGCCACCCCACACATTTGTTGTTCTTCCTTCCTATATCTAGAAAAAAAYCCTTCTTGTACCAACTGAAGACAATCTGAAGTTTTAAAGTTTAAATAATTAATTGATAAAATTTATATATAATCTGCGTAACCGGAGATGATTTGTAGTACAAGTACGACTGGATATTTTTTCAAGCACAGGGTCAGCTCAAACTCCTTTCACTTTCACACTGAGCGTATACTCAAGTGCAAAGCTTAGCATGACTTTGGGATCACGAAGAAGGAAAGCTTGTAGCCATCCTCACCTGAGGCATACAGTGCGTCCAGAAGAGGGGTGCTGCAGCCAGTTCTGTACTGCCCTCCCTCAGCCAGGAGGGCACGTCAGCCACGAGACTCATCCCAGGGCACTGACATAGCATGTCTTCCGAACAGAATGGATTTGTAGGTACCCTGACCCTACGGTGGCCTTTTATCAGTGCATCTGTTTTAAAGGCACTCAACAATAGGTATCTGATCTCCGGTGCTACTGTATGAACATGGATCTGATTTGGGAAACATTCTGAGCTTTAACCCACCCTTTGTCCCATGTCACTAAGGTGTATGGCTTGTGTATTCAATTTAAAGGCTTAAGTAGTTATCAAATAGCACTGTAGTGTAGTTATCAAAAAGCACTGTTTACCATTACCAACAAACTAACAGTAGTTCTACATTAGAGTGCAGGCTCAACTTTGTCTGCTTGAAATTCCCAGTACTGAAAATATTAAGTGAAGTTATTGTTTCCATCCATAGAAATTGGAAAATAATAAAAGATAGTTTTTCTTTCACTTTTCTTCCCTTAGAAAACTTAAAAACCAGGAGTTAAAGACAGGGCACTATCCAGTCCGTCATTACTGACATGAACTACACTTGTATTCTTTGGTTCGTGTTAACTGTGGTTACTCTAGTTCATAGGGACACATTTATAGATGAATATATACACATGATCTACAGCTTCCCATGAGGTATGATTTCTCCTCCAACATAATGTTACAAGTGTAAAGAGAATGATTTAATTGCAAGAATAGCTTGAACATTCATTAAAGAGAGTTTTAAGCATTTTGCTTTATTATCACTTTTCTGAGTATCAAGATAAACATACAATATTTTGATATATGCATTATGATTTGCTCAAACAAATTGATACAGCTACAACTGAGAGCTTTAAATTGGCAACATTTCAATCATGACAGTTACACTTTATGTAAAATTACTTAGTGCTATGTTTGATATTAAATATCAACAAGTAATATTAGCTTAACAAGTAGAACTACATCACTGTCTCTAAAAATATTGCCATAGTAGGACTATTCGCATGGGTTCTGAATAACGATCAGGAGGTACTCCTTATCTGCAAAAAGATATAAAAATGTTTAGTTCAAATATTTTATCTTATTTCTGGAAAAATACTCTTTATTCATCCATTTCTCTTCAACTTTTTATTTGTTTATGAAACATAAGTAAAAGCAATGGCATTTATATAAAAAACATTTAGAAAATGTAAGCACTTGGTACAAAAATCTGAGATTACAGATAAAAAAAATTGTGTCATAAAGCTTAACTATACCATATTAAAACTATTTTAGTAAGCAGTAGATTTGCTTTCAAGAAGCTGTAAAGATATTTAAACAAGATGAAAAAAGTCCCAAGATAAGCACCTGGAAGCTAGCACTTGTTATAATAAAAAACTTTTGACATCTGCAGCCTCTTCTGCAGGTGCAGAGAACGTCTTTCAGTTCACTAACTAGTTTATTCAAAATTGAGAACCCCATTTAGACATGGAAAAAGCAGAAAAGATTTGAATAGACTTCTACTATGAATAAATTCTAAGCATGCCAGACTTCGCCTACTGATTCTAAAAGCCCGGGGAAGTTTTGGAAACAATTCAGTTGGATAGCTATTTAACATTATCTATTTTAAATGAAACATTTCTTGAAAGTATCCAGTGAATTTAGTAGGGTCATCTCTGCTTTGGAGAGTTAAGAAGCTGCACTCCTGCATTGTCACTTTCATCCAAAAGCAACTTAATATAAATCACAGGTGGTTCATTTGCCACCTTCTATTATATAGTGAAATACAATCAAGCCTTTGAACAACTAATCTCCCTGTTAGCAAAAAAGCTTCACATTTTATACCACTTATTTTCAGGTCAACATGCTTTAATGGTTACTAGTCAAAAAGTCACCTCTAAAAAATAAGTGAAGGGCAAATGCAAAATAAGAATCAAGTGCATCAGCTTAAATCAATGAGCAAAAAACACGATTTAAAAAATGCATTAGGTGTATACTTCAAAATAGAAACTAAACTAAAATTTTAATCTTAGTATCAGCTGATGACTAATGTTAACACTTAATGACAGTGCCAGATTTCTTTCACACATACTGGTTTCATAGCAGCATTATAAATAATTCCAGCGAGGCGAGGTAATGCATACCTAGTGCAGTACCTCTGCTCTACATTTGCTATGAAATCAGCATCAGAGGACTACCCCAGTGAAGGCTGTCCATCACTACAAGCTCAGAGCCAACGTCCTCCCCAGTGGCTATGCTGAGGAGATCCCTGAAGCTTCCTTTCTGTTCTGCATGTCTTCATTGGATGTTTCTGTCAAAATCCTGCATACCATTAGTCCCTCAATTAGCTAGCACACACATTAGGATCTCGGCCCCAACCAATTACTTCCACTTTGCCCGATTCACCTTATACTGGTAATTGACCACAGCTTCACCACAGCTCATCTGGCCTTGTTATCTATTTTAGAGACACAACTAATGAATTAACATATATTTATATTTAACACTAGGGAGAAACAGGTTGCTATATTCCCCTGGTTGTTTTAAGGAAGATAATTATATCACAGTTACTATGTTGGTGATAATACTGCACATCGGTGACACAAATCCCACCATGATAACATACCAAGTAAAAAACAATTTTTAGAAACAAAAGATTTTTTGCATCTGTTTGGAGCTAAAATGGATTTGCTGCCTTTAATACTATATATACACACACACTATTTGATATATATATTTGTCCAGTTTTCCTTTGTGAAAACCCACAGAAACCAGACCATTAATCAGATCTAGACTTGTTTGGTTGCCTCCAAGCTTGAATACTATAAACTCTGTACATTAAAATCCTAACACATCTGGTTACATGGTGAATATATGGTTATATTTTCATATATTTATTTTCAAAATGCATCTTCTATGGTAGCCTTATTTGTGAAGAATTAAAAGAAACTTAAAGGGACATAAAATTATACTGTTATTTTGATAGAGCTATTACCTGGAGCTACCATAATTTCATGTTTCTTTGATCTGATCCTAAGAAAGGTTAGATCATTCTGAGGATCAATATCTCTCACTGTGCTCCTGGCTTTCATGGTGAGGTGATGAAGAAGACCTGCATAGTGGACTGTTGTAGAGTTATCGAGAGTTGTTCTTATTGGAATTCCTGCAAACAAATAATTTTCTAATAATCATTCAGTTAAGTTGCGTATTCTTCATATATAGCAGATCATAAGAGAAAAACCAAGGATTTCATAGTTTTTTCTGTTTTGTAGCAGAAAGAAGGTATGTTGATTTCAGGTATCTACATGCTTTTTAAAGTATAATTTGTATTAATCAGTGGCAACTAAACATTGAGTTGCCTTATGAAACTTATGAAAGAGCCTAATTGCTGTTTAAGGCTCTTAAATACCTATCAAATTCCAGCTGTAGTACTTAACCAGTTATAGTGCTTCATCAGTTTAAACACTGTCACCGAGTTTGTAAGAATCTAACCCACACTTTAACTGTAGCGCTTGGCATGTGCAGTAATAGAAATACACATTCCCAGTGAAATACCAAGAGCAATCAAAGGGCAGAAGTGGCATGTTTGCATTTGGCAAGCAAAACCACTCTTGGAACAATCCCTTCCAATTAGCGGCAAAATATTGACAATTGGTAGTACACAGTGTATTGATCCCAGCTATTAAGAATATGACCATGTAAGTCAAGATTAATTTTTGATGATATAATGAATCATTGTTTATCAATGATTTGTCAAATCATGCGTTTTATATTAATAGGCTACCAGGTGAAAGTAAAAACAGGGTTTACAGTAATCCCGCAAGTGCAAAACTGTTTGGCTTTAATAAGCTTGTTTCACTAATAAAAAATTTATTTGACCTACTAACAAAGACAATAGATTACAAGCTGGCAAGGCAATTTTCTCTTTGCATACATTTGTATTGCGTGTTCGAGATGGACAGGATAGGAATACAAAAATAGAGTAATATGACTTAAGTTGAAGAGTTTGATTATAAAAGAAGAATTAACATGCAAAAATAGTGAATGCCAGGTAAAGAATTAGAGGCAAAGGAGTAAAAGAAGTAATAGAACCACCTCAGCTATTAGACTATTCCATAATTTTCCTAGGAGAGTGTTATTTGAATCACTTGAAATSTGTGTCATCACTTGAGAAATAATTCTGCATTGGTAGGATGTGTAGTGTAGGGAAGAGTATAGAATGACCCAGTACATCCTTTGTGTCCAATGTTTATTACACAGAGATTGGAACTGATGTTTTAATGGAAACAAACAGGTGTTCCCAAGCACTGCATTAGCATGAGAATATCTATATAATCACAGTATTAAATAGCAAGTCACTTAAAAGCAGCAATGAATTAGTGTCAAGTTTATATGACCTTGTATCTAAATGATTGCTTCAGCAAATACAGCGCTTTTAATGAAAATGGTAAATGTTAAATGATCCTCCAAGGTCTAATAATAACATGAAAATGAGTTGACACTAGTGACATCCTTAGATTAAAGCTGAGCTATGCTTACTTTAGGACAAATTCTCTTTGCCTCTGCCACCCAAAGTAGAAAAAGGCAAATAAATCCTTCATTAGAAATGCTGTAGTGTGATCCTTCTCAACTGTGAAGGATAGCAACAGTTTATGAGATTTTCCAAATAAACAATGTACACTTAGCATAGTGTTTCAATGAACAAATCAACTTGGAGCATTAAAATAAATGATGAGCCATGTTTGTATCAGGACTCTTTAATTTGTGATTACACCTAGGTGTACSTACACTATTACAGAAATCTTAGTAAAAGACAACTGTTTATGTTAGTGAAGAACAGAGGGTTTCATCTTTTTAGGGAACCCGAACAGCCTAAGAAACTTCACTACTGCACCACTGGTTTGAGTATTTTTACTGTGATTAATTTAAGTTGTACACTTGTTTTAAATGTTTCAGGATAGAGAGAAATTAAATTTAATTTTCTACAAAAAAGATTTGAAGTAATTAGATTGACCAGTGGATAATTATGGATATTTGGAGATGTTACAAAAACTTGCAACTACACACCTACTTTGAGGTTTAGTTTGTGGAATCTAACTTTTTGGTACCTTGAATACATCCTCACAGAGTACTGACTCTCTTGCATTCACACCTGGCATCTGGTGTCAAAACATTTCTAAATGAAAAACTAAAATCAAAATTCCTGCACTAGTCTTCTCCGTCAGCTTCAGTCTGGCCATATGTTCTACAGGCCTGTGAGGATGAGGAATTTTGAACAGGACATGGGGGGACTTTATACCTTGCTGTGAATAGTCTAATGTGCAAAAAAGGGAAGTGGAATGTTCTTCCTCCTTTGCAAATCAAAATTGAGACAGAAGGAATCCAAAACAGCCTTTTAAAAGCATGCTATTGTCCTAACTCTGCACAGCTGTATCTGAGCTTTCCCTCAATAGCGTAGAACTACCACAGGTAAAGATGGACTGCAGTAGTACACGTGAGTGGGAAAGCATACTTGACCAATATTGCGCCAAGAAGTCAGCTGTTCCAAGTAACAGAACATAAGAAAACTGGGTTATTTTTCTATTAGATTGCATTGGTGTTTTTGCCTTGAGAAATATATTAGTCTGCAAGCTCAAAAAGGATCATCTGTGTTATCTAAGTAAGTGCTTGATTTTGTTCACTTCTCGTTTGCAGCTTAGTCTAAGTGCTCATTGGATCAAGTCACATTCTATTTACTGAAACAGAATACAGAAATGGCTGAAATGGTACTTGTTCTGAAACCAGACTGCATTTCAGCTTGGTGAACAGCCATATCTAGACATGAGCATGTGCAGGCACAAAGCAGTTCTTCAGTTTCTATTTGCCAGGCTATGCACTTCTCTCTTGACCTGCATCGTCTATTCTGTGAACAAAGGCACATTTTACTTAACATGTCCAGGCACACAAATTAAATTGTCCACATCTTCTAAAGACTAAATAACATTTACGCTTCCTTCTTAGTGTTCTTGCCTCCTGTTGCTAAACTGCTGCAAGTGCAATAGATTTTTTGGGGGATTGTAAAAGTGAAGGAGGTCAACTAAATTATGGGCAAGGTAAATTGAGTGAGTTGTCTTTTTTGTAAAGGAATGATTAAAACAGATTAACCTGAGAAGCCTAGCTTCTGAAAACTGATTTCTGTGACCAGTTTCGCTTTTGGCTTGCAATCTTTAGGATCACGGCCAAAGCTGGCCTGACATGAAACTTTCTCTTCCTCCTATGACAACACACCATAACACAATTTAAAGAACTTGTGAATATTTAGCAGGGCCAAGGAATGGCTCCCTCAGTAGAAGACCAGCTTTGTTTAGTAGATACTTTTCTCCCGATGTTTTTGTTCTGTCATAACTTTTCAGAGGAAGAGGGGGAGAGTAAAGTGCTAGTGAATTTTCTTGCATATATGAAGAATTCTGGACTAAAAAAATGCCTGCAAAAGCAACAGCTTAGTGCCACATGTTCTCCCTTTCTGTAACCTAGCAAGAGACATTCAAGATCTGGTTCTGAAAAATAAAGTATTAGTTAAACAAGGGGGATAAGTAACAACATGGAATTCCTTAAGTTAAATGAAGATTATGATACTTCTAGTTATTTCTTCAGCAAAGACTTATGTCAAGGTTCTGCTTTCCATTAACTTGAATGAAAAACTACATCATATGGAGAGCTTCAAGAAATGGCCACAAACCAAATGTTCATGTCTTAAGATGAAACATGCATTTGTGAGAATCACGACACCTTCATAAAACATCGCAAATGGATTGTGTTAACACCTCATGATCTGCAATTTTATGCTTAAGAGTTACTACGCTCATTGCCGCTACCAAGTTTGTTCCTTGGAGAAGCAGAGGACGTTTTACCTTCGGCGTTTATAACAATAGTTGCAATAACCCCTTTGTGGGCTTGAATCCTCTTTAGGGTTTCCTCCACTTCAGCCTGCGGGGAGAGAGGACACCACAGCACCCCCGCAGCCACCACAGCTCCCGCCCGACGGCGAGCGCCGGCCCCTGTGAGGAGGCCGCGGGGTCGCCGTGCCCGAAAGCAGCCCCGGGGCTCTGCCCTCTGCCCCCCCACCGCCCCCCGCCGCTCCCCAGCGCCGCCAGCCGCCCCGTTCCCCCTCCCGTCGCCGGGCGGGAGCAGCGCCATTACCATGGCCTCACTGCCGCCGCGCCGTCGTTGCTATGGAGCGGCGGAAGTGACGCTGGGGAGCGGCAGCGCGGGTCGAGCGCGGCCCCTGAGGAGACGGTGCCGCCTCCGCCTCGCTGCAGGCTGCGGCCAGTGACCCGGGGCAGGCAGCCGCAGTGTGGGTCCGAGGTCTGTACAGGGACCCACAGGTCACACCCGAGGGGCAGCCAGGAGAGACACCCTGAGAGGGCTGAGGACAGGGGCACCTGCAGCATGGCCTAGGGGCTAGCAAGGGCCCAGGCCCGGGCTTAAATGGAGCCCAGAGGACGTGAGGGAGGCCCCAGGTGGGGCTCGTCAGGGCAGTGAGGGCTTATGAGTGCTTTCAAGGGGCCTGCGGCCATTAGTGTGACTTCTGCTTTAGATAGTCCTGTGGCTGAGCTCTGTTGATGGACTCTGGCTGGTAGGTGAGGTGAAATGAACTCAAGTTGCCTTAATTGTTGTAGTAGAGGGGTTTTTTTCTTAGTTTATTTTAAAGCTAAGGCTGATACTGACTAAATCCTAAAGATACCAGTTTATCTACTGTTGTTAGAAATAAGTGTTTTTCTTCTCCCTATGTTTAAGTGTTGCCTTGTCTGCTCTCTGTTTTTCCACAAGTGTTACATATTGTGGGTGTGCAGAGCTTGTTTTTCGCTAGTAGAAGCTTTCCAGTCTAGCTGTGCTGTGATCACTGTGTATAGGTAGATAAATCATCTTCATAAGACATGTCATGTGCTGCAATAGCTTACTACACTTTTCAAATTGGTGTAGGCCACTTTTAGAATGCTGTAGTGTAAATAAGTTACCCACGTGTTCCTATTCTCCTTTACCAAAATAGTAGGTGAACAAACTTCATGTGCAAGACCTTTGAAGAGCTATCTTCCTCCATGCACACAGTAAATAGTACTGATATGTTCAAAAGACTCTTACATGTCTTTTTAAGGGGTGGGGGGACTAGTCTCACTGGGTCTTCTGTCTTGTTTATGAAGCTTCCTAGAGTCTTGTCATCACAGTGACTTTTAGCTGCTCAGCTCTAAAGAGTTGGCAAGTTTACAAAGTTTGGTGTTTTAGGAAGCTAGCAGCCCCCCCTTGTTTTTTTAAACAGAGAGGCCTTAAGAACAAATTAACAAGCTAGTTATTAATCTGCAGCTCTTTAAGGACCCAAATGTATTTGAAACTTGCAACAGTATATCAGCACATAATTTAATGCCGTTTATGGCCCTATGTTGGAGAGAAAATAACTTCAGTGTGTGGGATTGCCCTATCTATTGCAACAATATTATTCTAGGCATTTATTAAGTTTCAGACTGGCAGGGGCCAACATAAATCAGAAGTGTTGAAGTTGCTGTGTATTCAGATAAGTGTATAACTGAATTGAAAATCTGGCTTATGAGGGAAGGGAGAAATTATCAGGAATACCAGTATATTTATTTCAAAAGCTACTATTTTAGAAGTTAACCCAACATCCTATGACATGCTGTGGAAGGCAATCAAGAACACTATGCTTGTAGCAGATACTGGTCCATATGAGTGACTGCATCAGCTGTGTGAATTGTTTCACCTGTGAACAGTTTAGCCAGCAGTGAAATTTGCAATGATACACCTGTGCAGTTTTGTTACAGTAAGAAGTATGGTGTTCTGAATTTTTGGAAATGAGGTATCCTTATGGGTATTTTTTCTTTTTTTTGAGCAATTGGAAGCACTGGTGCGTGATTATTGAATCTGACTGGAACATCTGCTGGGCAATTTTGTTTTAATACAGTCAGTAGATGCTCTTAAATGAAAACTTACAGATCATACAATATAAACCTTGTCCTGCTGTCGGTGTTGGTCACAGGAGTGATCCTTGCTATTACAGTCCAATTAAAGTCAGCATGCTGTAGGATAACATACTGTAAGGAATAGTGGTGATCCTACCCCCAGTCACTGGACTGGCAATTCCAGGGATTTAGAAAAATGAAAAGGAGGAGTTCTTCCACTTACTCTGCTGCTCTGTTGCTATTTTTTAATTTTCAAGGCTTCTTTCAAGACCACTGTTTTCCTTCATGGATTCAAGATGCCTACGTGTTTTTAAAACCAATAAAAATATCAGCTTGGCTTTGCAAAAAATACTGAACTGGAGCCAAAATGACAGCTAACATGATGCAGGATTATTCTTGGAAGCATTATTTATGCTCAGCATGAAAGACGGAAACATGCAGACTTTTACAGACACTCAGATAGGCTTTGTCTCAGACTTAGACACATAACAACAAGTGAAAATATTTTCTTGGTTACTTGAAATTTAACTGAGAATTCAGATTCCAAGCAACATAATTATTCTTTTGATATACAGTAGTGAATGCAGTATTAGGAACAGAGTGATACTGCTTGAGAATCAGAAACTCCTCGTAATCTAGGACTGGAATCTTGCAAATGCTTATCTGTGTGAATAAGTTTAAATATTTGCTGGTAAAAGTAGCAATTGAGAAGCTTAAACTTCAGGTGCTTGCACTTGTAGTCTGGTGTTTGAACTAATTTCTGCATTTATAGTTAAGATTGAGGAAAAAAAAATCAAAGACGGAAAATACTTAAAACTACCCCCGCCCAAGCTATGACAGAAGATGTAATTCTCCACGTGGAAACTAGGAAAAGGATTTTGCTGGTAAGTACATGAGAATTTAATTCCTTCTTTGCTGCTTGAACCTGGAGACCCAGGAAGAGGTAGGGAGGGAGTGGAGCACACTGAGGGACTTGAGCTATGCTGAAGTGCTGTAAACAATCTTGATTTGCTGCTAGCCGTTATGAAATAACATAAATCAATTCAATGCAGGAAGAAGTTCACTTTTTGTAACCAGTAATCTTGATTACAAGTAACTGTAAAGGTCTGCCAGCTATTACGATAGCTCCCTTGCCCATGCTGTAGGATATCTCCAGAAGTTTTCAGTTTTGTTGGCCTATAAAGTAGAATGAGCTCATGCATGACCAATAGTGATGCTGTTGATGACCGTACAGTTGGTTCTTTCAGTATTTTCCTCTATGCTTTTATTTCTAGCCAAACAGTCTCCAGGGAAATTTGGTAGAAGCAGATAATGTGGCATAGTAGCTGAAAGCTTGGAGTCCATTCTTAGCACACAGCCCTTACAAATATCTAAAATAAATGACTGATTATTTGGTATTACATGATTATTTTGACACAATACTGAGAGAAAGAGAAATACAAATTGTGTTCAGGTGTACAAAAGTTTGAATTTTTAATACAGATGTGTCACTAGAAATCATGCTGCTGGTCAGTCACACATCAACCAATGAACGGGAGCTACAGTTCAGATTTATTGCCCACAGACTCTGTGGAGCAATCACATTGTGAATATTCTCAATTAATTCTTGGTCTCTCAGTCTCCGAGGAGCTGGCTCYGAGTTTCGTAGAAGTAACAAAAGGATTGAACCTTGCTATCCCCAGAAGGCTTCAGGAGCAAAAGTGTTATTTTCTGGTAGTAGCAGAGTTAAGTTATGGGGGAGAGTGTGCCAAGCTGAAAGTAGTCAAAGTGAGGTTTGGGGTGTCTGTGGATGGAAAAAAATAATCAGTAGGGCTCCAGGGCTGTACCTGTCCCTCTCCTCCTCTTTTAATAGTTCGGCAGTGAGCAATCAGTTGTTGTCAGCACCTCATTCTGTGTGAAATACGATAAAATGCTGTATCTCTATTATTCAATTAAAAACCTCTTCCCTTTCCCTGGTTGAAATTTGGCTTTGGTTTTATTAAGAAACCTCCTTTAAAAAGGTGAAAAGTAAGGAAAAGAGAGTGAAGTTACTCATCCTTGCAATGTTATGAACAAAACTGTAGGGAAGGTCCTGCCTTTCTCCACCTGAAAAAGGTCTTGTAGCAAGCATGTGACCTAGAGTGGATGAGATCAAGATCTTTCCCAATCTGACTGTCGATAAAGTTTTATTTGTTCTAATTTTCTGTTACCTCCATGAATCCAAATATCATAAACTGAGAAAGTATTTAAGAAAAACTGTCTGTCATATAGGCATGTATGAAACAATTTAAGTTACTCTGTAGATAAATGTTAGAATGAAAATTCGCTCAAAATATTTTTTTCGTGTAAAGATTTTTTTCACAACTTTTGAGAGCAGTTTCCCAGGTTTTTTGCCCATTGTGTGAGGAATTTCTAGCTCAGATCCTCTAGATGGTGCTACAGCTACAGCACATTGAAGTGAACTCACCGTTAGGTTTTGTGTCTTGCTTGTTAAAATGCCAACTTCACTTAAGTCACGTATCATATGAAAGGATTAATGACTGCAGCTACGGTACTATTTACAGGCTTATGCAAGGAGGAGTCAGCATAGATGGATTACCTATCCTCAGCTAAGTAAGAGTAAACTGGGGTTTTTTCATAGATACAGAAGTCTTGCAGGAACTGTTGTGTGGTCAATTTATTCCCTCATCTCTTGAAACCATACCTGGAGTGCTGATGAGGGCAGGGGTGGCCAGCTGTAGCCTGTGGTGCTGATTAAGTGATAGCAATAAGCCTCTTAAAACTCCCAGCAGATGTTGCTGCTTTTGTATGCTAATGGTAACTTCACAAACCATTTTCTCTTCCTTCTGAGAGCAGATGTAAGTACATGAAAATCACTTTCTTATATCAAGAGGAAATTGATAATAACCTTGGTTCAGTTGTAAGGCAGAAGCTGTAGAGGCACTTTATTTGGTAATTGCAGAAAGCTTATGCAGAACTTAATCAAAATTAATTTTTTATATTCTGCTAACTTTTCTTGTACTGAAGTAGTTAAGCAAAATCTGAATTGTGAGCACATTGCTACCTGGGCTTTTAAACCATCCACTCAGAGGCTTTCAGACTGGCATGTAAATCTGCTCTAGTGCATTTGCCTTATCACCTCTAAGGTAGCCACTCCCCTGCTACCCCGGTTATTTCAGTGGGCAAAGTTTAGTCAGGACAGGCATGTCAGCTTATCAGTACTATTCCTGAGCTTTTGGTGACCTAATATGATGCTTTGTGTGGTCTGCTGTGAATATACAGTAAAAAGAGTTCTGCATCACAGAGGAGGATGCTGTGCCATATATGCTAATGTTCCACAGTCCTGCCTTGATAGGAAATACCCACTGAAGCAGTAAGAGTTTAGACTCTACTGATGGCTGAATTTTATTGAGGTTAGTACTGTTGCTGACAGTGAGTGTTGTGTTTGTGATTAACTTGTATGGAAACACTGGGCTCCAGAAGGGTGAAAACAGAGGGGCGTAATCCATGAAGGGGACCAACTATCTGGTTTCTGTTATAACTGAGCCTCATGTTTAGCTCAAGAGTATAGACTGTCCTTTGTAAGAATAAGAAAGCACTTGACCATCTTTGTAAGACATCTCTCTGTAAAAGGTGTTTTCAGACAATAATAAAGGAGTAGCCCGAGCCATGGAACTGCATTTTAAAACTTCATTTCACTTGGATAATTGCATCCTTTCTGATGTAAGTTGACACCTTGCATTTCAGGTTCTTTGTGAGGCTGGACAAAATTTGGTCAGCATTTTCCAAATAAATAATTTAAGGTGCTTTTTGTACTTCTGTTTTATGAGATGAAATACTGGTGTCCTCTTCATTTACACTATTAAAACATCTATAATATTCTTCATACAGTAGAGAGTTTACTCATGGGCCAGATTTCATTTTGAGTAGCAGCAGTCTGTCCAAAGGTCAGCTATAGTTTCTATTAGATGTTGCAATAGTGATTCTGAGGTGACTAGTGACAGCAGCTAAAGTTCAGTATTTTTTACTTCCCGTCTTAGATGTCTATTTAGTGTTATTTGCCCTCTTTAAAGTACAGCTGTCCTTCACTCCACAAGATAAGTGAATGACCGTAGTATCTGTAAAGTTTGTGTATGTATTTTTCATACTGCTGAGGTATTATTTAGGTTTGCAAGAACTGAAGGCAAAACCACAAACTTCTGTGACCTGTTCTGGGTGCTAAGTGTGTGTATGCACATTCAAAAGTTCAACAAAGACAACCAGAAGCTAAATGGTTCCCTGCCACCCACCAGTTAAAGTTAAAATGCCTATTTTAATGCCTTGCATGACTGCAGTGTAGTGGCTAACCTTGGGACACAGCAGGCTGTAGGTGCTAGTAAAAGGTGGGGTTGGGGCTCTTAAACAAGAACAGCCTTCTTCCCACTCTGTGGTGTTCAAATGTGCGATACAGTATTAGACTGTCCTGGCTGGCTGTAGTTGCCATCCTGGGAGAAAGAATGGATACAGCTGGGCTCCCAGCAATTTGTGTCTTTATGCATAATCATCAAAAGCCTGGACTACAACTGCCAATAGATAGGAAACTAGTAGAGAAATGGGGTGAAATTTATTATTGACATTTTTTGGACAAGAGCTATATTTCCCATTATTTGCGTATTCTGGGTGATCTTTGATGAAAGTCCCAATTAAACTACTGTCCAAAAATGCAACCTGTAGTTTGATGATGCAATGTTCTCATTTATTATTTCTTCATCTCAGTTTGGTCCAGAAGTAAGAGTTCCAAAATATCATAAAGAGTCAGTGTTTGTAAATCAAAGAAATCTGAAACCATCACAACAAGTGTACACACATAATTAGATATCATGAGATTTCTCCATCACTAATGATACCAGCTCATTTACTAGGGTAAGACTGCTTGGAGCAATTTTGCTATTAGGAGTTTCTCCTAAAGGCTTTTTTAAATATGAAGAAAGTTTGCAGAGTTAATTGTGAGAGTTACTGGGACCATTGCTCATAGAACAATGATGAGGAAAGTAGTTATAACAGAACCGAGTATGAGGCAGATTACATTAAATATGAGGCAGATTAAATTTTAATTTGCATTTGCAGTTATTCTGGGAAAAATCAGAATTCCTGGTTTTAAAGACAAGCAAATGCAATTGTAGAATTTATTTTACATCACTAGTCTGTTTGGAAAGCATCTATGTTTATAGATGACACTGACTCTTTCCCTAAATGCTGACCCTTGTGCATGGCAGGAGAATGCTGTGACCAATAATTCCTAGACTGGATTACCTGAAAGCCAAGAGAAGGGGAGATCTTGGTAGAGACACTTGTTCTGAGATTCACATCCATTACTTGTCTGACAGAACTCAAGTTGCTGTAAACTTTCAGTCCAGCGTGAAAACTGTGGGGGTTTTTTGTAGTTATTATAATAGAGACTTTGTTCTTTTGGTATTGGTGTTAATCTTGTATTGTTTTTAACCTTTCTTTGTAGGCATCTCAAGATTGCGTATCTGGGTCCAAATTCAGAAAATAAATTCAGAAAATAAATTCAGTAAACCAGAAAGCTTTTAGAGGTGGTATGTGGCCATTGTAAAACTTTTTGGAAGGAGTAAGGATTTGTGCTAGATTGAGTCGGTTTATAACCCAGCATTGCAGCATTCTTCCTGCATGTGTCACTGTAACTTAGTGAACCTTTAAATGCTTTAGTCACCTTCTTTAGCTCCACATCAGCTAACCAGCAAAATGCATTATTCAGTTCAATCTTTCTAAGCTTTCTAGCTGTAGAAAAAAGCCAACAGAATGATAGTTCTAAAGGTACACTGAAGTGGCGTCAAAGCAGCATCCTGTGACAAATTTCTGTAGTGCTCCTGGAACTGGCAGGCTCTCAAGTAAATGTAAATATATGACTTTGACATCATTAGAGTGGAACCAGAAGCCACAGTGAAATACTGTACGCTATCTTTCATGTGGTGGAAATGTTTCTGTGAGGTTGTACGTGTAAATTAAAAAATAGCCATTGGCACGTGGTTTCCAGTAACCAACGTATAAACATGGGTACGTGCTCTCTAAACACAACTTGCGTTACACCATCAGTCATGATTCGTGGGATTCTGTGTTCTCTTTCAAGTGGACACTTCAGTGCATCATCAATAGCAGTGATCCGTGATGTGAGGGCAGGAGCTACTGCCAAATGTTGAAGGCACTGTTCAGCCTAATCCATCTCCTTTCCCCCTCTTTTGTGTATCTTATTAATGTTTTCTCAAAATAGAATACCGTATTTCTTGAATGTAAGTTTTCACAACAGCTTATGGAGTAGGGGGATTTATTTTSTTCCTTTTGGGAAGATCTCATCTCCTTTAGAAATTGGCCTTTCAGAAGGTGCCAGTTATCAGAGTGCCTGAATAGATCACAGGCAGAGACAGTATATCCCAATATCCCCTTGAGCTCAGGGGAAAAAGTGAAATGGGAAACTGCAGCACCAGAAGGTGATGATGTCCTTCCTTTTATCCTAACTTCCTAATATCTTTCCTGGATTTTATGCAGTCTCCAGGTTCAACTCCTCTCTATATTTGAGGCAGGTTTCCCACCTTCTAAGCAGTTGTTTTAAACCTATATTGCACCCTATGTTTGGTGTGGCTTTCTCCCAATCTCTCCTTTTGTTGCTGTTTGACCGGTTAAATATTTAAGTATTTTTTTAGAAAAGTTTTCTCATCTCATCCACTGAAATCGCACATGAATGAAAATTCAAAACTATTGCCAGCTTCCTTATGTACAGCAGCTATTATAAGAAAATAAGTTCAGTAGCAATTCAGTGTTAAACTGTTATCACAATTTGTAAGTGACAGTGCGGAGTGCTGGTATTTACAGGTTTTCAGGCTGTGATTCTCTTGATCAAAGCAGTGATCTCTGCTGTGGTATGAGTCTGTTGTTTGATGGTATTTGTCATAGTGTCTTCTTCCTCCTCTCTGACAAGTGAATGTGAGCCTTTTCAGCTTGCGCAGCCCAAGGATTTATACTGAATAAACTCTGCTTGGAGACTCTCATATCAATATAATAAACAACTTTGGTTCTAGACTTAAAATCCTTTTAAAAAAAATGCCAGTGATAGTTGCCAAACAAATGTTAAAAGGATACCTGAGAGGATCTTTCACATCTAAATTCCAACAAAATTTTATTTCTGATGTCAGACTAAGCTCACTGGACATAAGTGAAGTTTTGGTTTCAGCATGCTCACTGTGCAGGTAGGATTCAGGCAAGTAAAATATAGCCATTAGTCACCACTAGCATAGTTTTTAAAAAAAAAAAAAAAAAAGAAATTTAAAAAAAAAAAAATCAAGTATAGTTTTGTTCTTAAGTTGTGTCAGATAGATATAATTTTCTTTAGAAAGTAACTTTTAACTCTATATGCTGGCAAGCTGCTATTCTAATGTTTATTCTGATCTGTTCCTATGCCTTTAATCCAGGGAACTCTTTCTTTTCAGTTGCCAGTCTTATGATGGTTCAACTGTGCTGGCTTCACTGCCTGTAATTTTGAGTGAGTGGGAGGTGGGAATTAGCTTCAAGGGCTGCCAGGAGAATGCTAGAATACAATCTCGGGTACCGATCCTGGGACGTGCTTAGCTGGCTGCTCAGAGTGCCAGCTGAAATCTGTGTAGCTCAGGTTATTTAAAAAGTTTGATGCTGTACACTGAGTGTGAGTCTTCTTGTGAGGTTTTTCCTCCCTCTGCTTATGGTGATGCAGCAGTCATTGTCCATGACAGCATATTACTGAGAAGTGGCAATGGCAAGTCCCTAAACTGCTGAGTGGTGGCAATGGCAAGTCCCTTAACTGCTGAGTGGTGGCATTGATACATTAGGGATAATGTTTAAATAGCACTTATTGGTCAAGCAAGATTGACATAACATGGAGCCATGAGAAGGTGAGCCTAAATTCCATGCCTAAAGAAGGTAAGCAAGCAGGTAAGGTGGTAGTTTGGCCCCCAGGTGCTGGCTGTGTGCCAGCAGTCAGTCAGTTCCTTGTTATGATCCCTTCATGGGCACATATATGCGCTCTGCCCTCCTGATCAAGGTTTTTTTCCTCTTGTGTAATTTCTGAAGTGAGTTTCTGTACCTTACCCCTCTCATCCTGGATTATGCTTAGCCCTGGTAAATTTTCTGTGACACAACTACCACCACACCTCTCAAGCCTTCAGTGCAAGACTCCTTGACGGATAACATGATGAAGGTGGAACAGATACATGGTTCTGAGAAAAATCAATACTTTGAAGACTGTCCTGAACATTTCTTACTGGAAATTTTACAGTTTCTGGGGAAGAACTAAGTCATGCAGTGGTTCTTGCAGTTGGGTAAAGTGCTTTAATGTAGCATTAGAAAGGGAACCTTTTAGGATGCTTCCTACTTTATGAATGACACACTTGATTAATGTTCATCTTTGTTTGGTCAAAAGTACCTTTTAGTTTGGATTTAATCAGCCATTTGTGCCACAACGATGTAGCTCTATTTCTGGCCCAGTTCTGTGCTAGAATGAACACTGCATTAAGGCATAAATATCTTTACAACTTTAACCACATGCTAAGTTTTCTAGAAAGCATACTTAAGAACTAAAATTGTAAACTATTCATAAATATCTAGTTAGTTGACCACTCCAGGAAAGATAATAGCTTGAAGCAAGCCTGGACTTTTCTGTGCAGCCTTTTAAATCCCAACTGGGACCGAATGGTCTTTAATAAAAAGCCAACCAAGGCTACAGATTGGAGCCAATCTAGTACAGATCCTCCACTGCTCCATCATTTGGAACTTAGGAACTTTGGAACTTTCTCTTAGGAAAAGCTGTAATAATTGACTTGGCAGATTAAATACAACTGCTGCCGCTTGTAGGGCTTTTTCCTGCTCAAATTTTAGAAAACAGAATTTCTTTGGAGCTACCCAGCATACTTCTACCTTGAAACAAATGCTTTCTTTGAGGTTTGATGCCATACTGAGCGAAGGAGGATAGCCATTTGGGGCAGTCAAGTCATATAGTACCTGGGAGGCTGAAATCCCAGTCTCCTTTCTTTGCACTGTCTCAGTTCTCTTCCCATTCAAATCAATGGCAGCACTATAATTTTAATGGGGACACATCTGTTTTTTGAGAGCTGGTGCAAGTTTTCCTTCCAGGAAAATAGCAAATTGGTATTAATATTTATAATGCCTGAAGAGGACTGGGTATGATGTAGTGAAGAGGAACCAAAGACAGGCACTATTTGCTAATGCATGCGGAAGTTCTTTGGTAAGCACCTGATCGTGAAATCTGCCTTCATTTTGAAGGCTAGATGGAGTATCAGCATTTCCATAGTGGATCAGAGCTGTCAGTATTGTAGACCAGTATCTTGTGTCTGACAATATTCAGTATATTGTGTTTTTACAGGCAGGTGAGGGACATCTTGCTATATAAACATTAAAAAGAAAGTATCATTTTTTCTGTGTTAAGAGTTCACCTCATGTTGAGGATCTTTAGCTCCTTAACCTCATGGAGAACCAGAAGGTCTTGGCCTGTTAACAATGCGTTGTGTGATCTTGAGCAAACTGCTTTACTTCCTTGTGCCTCTGCTTCCCCTCTCACTCTCTTCTGTCAGTTTTCCAGAGCACAGGCCTTCTGCTGTGTGCTTGCCCAGTGTCTAGTACAATGGGGCCCTGATCTCTGCTGGGGCCTCTAAATACTACCACTGTATAAAATAAAAATAATCCTTCTCGCAAATAGGGATGCGGGCTGGGAATTTCAAAAGGGCAGAAGAACGAGTCAGTTTTCATGGACTCCGTTAAAAGGCAAAGCTCTATGCACAGAGGCTTAATGCAATTTTCTGAGCCCGGTCCTGTTGCTGTTGGCTTCAGTGATGTACAACAGCAGAACAGAGTCCAGAAATCTTCCATTATATCTGTCTACCCTTTTAGATGTCACAAGGGAGATTTTTTTTGTGCAACAGATTGAACCTCAGATAAGATTACATGTTGTAATTACCAGTGGGATTCATTTGTCCAATTCTTTAAGCACGGAGTGGAAAAAGTGCACGTACATCCCTTAAGTAAAGAAGAGAAGTGTGTACATTTTTTCACTCTAAGCTAAGTAAAGAATAAGATGACATGTAAGCATGGATGGGCAAAAAGTTAAATAAAGTTATTTATCAAAACAAATATTCAGACTTTCTCTGTACCTAATATGAGTATTTGGAATAGAGTTATAGAATGGCTGTAAAGTTTGGATGTTTTTAGGTTTTTTTAGCTGTAAATGTAAACTAATTTAAACATAGTTTTAATTAAATTTGAATTGGCTGTGGCATTACACTACTTTAAAAGCCACTGGAGGCACTCAAGTTGCATTTAAAATCTAGTGTTATAATTAGTGATATCTACATTTATTATTGTGGTAACTGCACTTTAATGAATGTTTTCAGTACTAAACAAAGCTACAAAATCTAAACAGCTCTTAAGAGCATGTTGATTTCAGCTACACTTTATTCCCTTGGCCGTCCACTTAGGTGAACTTGGATACTAAAACTAAGCTTTAAAAGCTAATCAGGAGAAAGTGTAAAAGTTAAGGGACAAAAAATAAATACTTTCCCTTGAAGTTAAATAACTGTTTGCAGATGGAGTCTTCTGATCTTGTCTGCCACTCRTATGTCTAAGGTGCTGCTATGCTTTCCATGCTAACCAGTGTATCTTGCAGACTTTACTGCATTTTTCCACATGGTGTCCCAGGAAGAGAGGAAAGCATAGTTATAGTTAAAATCAGGAGTTCTTAGGTGCAGCACCATCTTTCCATCTGTTGGACTTACTGTCTGACTACTTCTTTCAGCCCTGTGGAAACTGAATATGGGGGGTGGGGGGGTGGGTGTATACTGTCATGTAATCTGAGCTAATACCAGTGCAAAGTAGGGTAAAATTTACTACTAATGTTATTCTCACCACCCTAGACACCTTTATTGTGAGGCTTTTGTTCCTAAAGGGAATTTTGTTAGGATCTCCCTGTATTCATAAGGCTCCATCAATGTTGGCTGCACCCCCTGTGGTTACTTTCATTGCATGGGCCTCACTTGGGAATTTCAGGACATGTTTATTCATCTGGGAAAGAGTGGGCTTTGTCCTTCTTTCCATGTCGTTGACTTCTCCATATTTAGCTTCCTATTAAGTGAAGGAGGTGTAAGCATAAGGGAGTGGCAAAAGGCAGTATTTTACCGAATTTAGCCAGGAAGGCCAGCTTTTCTGTGGGAATATTAAATTGGCTGTGGTTCCCTTAGTTGAGATAGAATTCCCATATTAATTCTATGGGCTACTTGACTGTTCCAGAGAATGCGGTCTCAAATGCTAAGTTGAAAAGCAATTTAAGCTTTCCTTGTACTAAGCTACTGGAGAGGTTCTTAGCATAATTTGGTTCCTAGCTAAGCTGCATCAACATCCTTGGGTTGTTCTAAGAACTGCCTCACTCCTCGGTTTCATGCTGTCCTCTTCTTCCAGGTGCAGAACAAGCTCTGGTAGGGTCTCCGAATTGCTTTCCCTGGAGATTTTCTTTGCAGTTGTAATCACCACTTTAGGATTCTCTTATGCTGCTTTGACCGTACTATGCACTGTAAAGGGGCTGAGATTGGGGGAGAGGATCTAACTGAAGGTTTTAGAGTAATTTCTGCAGAACCATATTGATTTCATCTCTATTAAATTCATTAAGTTTTCCCATAAGGGCTTTTTAATTTAACTGTTGCTAAAAAATGCTGCACAAATTACCTGGCAAGAATGCTGTGGAGTTATAAGCCCTTCAGGCAGTCCCTTAAAGGCAAAGCAGTAAAGTTGGGTGAACTATTCACAGCCAGGAGTTTTTTATTCAATGAATTTACCACTTTGTTCACAGATTACTGACAAACAGGCATTGACTTTTTATGAATTTGTTCATTATCCCAAATTATTCAATGCCTGGTTTATGCAATGCAGTTTTAGCTTCAGGGCTGCTGGCAGACTGATCCACAAGTATTGTCTGAATACCACTGTTTGTAATTCTTACAGAAAAGCCCTATAAAACTCAATAGAGGCCTGGTGTTTTATTTCTGGGCACATCTATAAAACTTAGCAGAAAATTATATCCTTACCATAAAATTCTACAGCTTGGTTTAAAGTAGTTATAATTTTCTACTGATTTCTGTATGTTTTTAGTAGCATTTATGTAAAAAAAAAAAGTTTATTTCATCACTGTTACTCTCAAGTTTTTGTAGTTTCTGAGAGCAGAGGGAGTTGATAACATGGATGTAAATCTTTGGGAATTGAGCTCTCTTATCCTTGAGTTTGTTTGGTTATACTCCAATTATGCTGATGTCCATTGTAAGACCATTTTTCGCTATTGGAGTGTAAATGAGTATCAGACCCTACTTGGTTCTGTCTACCATTAATCCTAAAATGAAAACTGAGGCATCTAAAAAGGGACTGCCTAATATGCAAGTACATTAGATTTCTCGGTCCTTTTGAGTGGAATTAAATGYCCATGTCTGTGATGGCTCCTCAAGGAATGCGGTTTCATTAGTGAGAATCAGTATCCACTCAAATTCCAAGATATCTCTGAACTTTAGAAGTGTTTTCTTGGGTCCAGACATGCACCTTTGAAGTGGTATGACTCTGTTAGAGACTCTAACACCAGTGTTGTTCCATTGAGATAAATAGCTTTGGTTATTTGCTTAAATGAATTGAAGATATAAAATTCTCTTCTGATACATTGTGTTGGCTTTAATTTGTTATATTTATGTTGTTTTAAAATGTGTTCCCCACTGGCTTGTTCTGGTGTAACAAGAAAAGGTACAGGTCTGTGGAGAAGGAATTAATCCTCCGATGTGTTTGGTAGACAAGATTGTTACAAAATCTTTGATGTGCAAATGTGCATAAGGAACTAGTAATTTGCGTGATGGATTGTGCAGTATCTCCTTTCCATGTAGTAATAATGTTACCATAGAATCATAGAGTCATAGAATTGTTTAGGTTGGAAAAGACCTCTAAGATCATCAAGTCCAACCATTAACCTAGCAYTGCCAAGTCCACCACTATACCATGGCCCTAAGTGCGATGTCTTTTAAGTACCTCCAGGGATGGTGACTCAACCACTTCCCTGGGCAGCCTGTTCCAGTGCTTGACAACCCTTTCAGTGAAGAAATTTTTCCTAATATCCAATCTAAACYTCCCCTGGTGCAACTTGAGGCCATTTCCTCTCRTCCTATTGCTAGTTACTTGGGAGAGGAGACCAACACCCACCTTGCTACAACGTCCTTTCAGGTAGTTGTAGAGAGCGATAAGGTCTCCCCTCAGCCTCCTTTTCTCCAGGCTGAACAATCCCAGTTCCCTCAGCTGCTCCTCGTAAGACTTGTTCTCCAGACCCTTCACCAGCTTCGTTGCCCTTCTCTGGACGCGCTCCAGCACCTCAATGTCCTTCTCATAGTGAGGGGCCCAAAACTGAACACAGTATTCGAGGTGCGGCCTCACCAGCGCYRAGYRCAGGGGGACAATCACTTCCCTACTCCTGCTGGCCACACTATTTCTGGTACAGGCCAGGATGCTGTTGGCCGCCTTGGCCACCTGGGCACGCTGCCAGCTCATGTTCAGCCGGCAGTCAACCAGCACTCCCAGGTCCTTTTCCGACAGGCAGCTTTCCAGCCACTCTTCCCCAAGCCTGTAGCGTTGCATGGGGTTGTTGTGGCTGAAGTGCAGGACCTGGCACTTGGCCTTGTTGAACCTCATACAGTTGGCCTCCGCCCATGGATCCTGCCTGTCTAGGTCCCTCTGGAGAGCCTTCCTACCCTCAAGCAGGTCGACACTCCTGCCTGACTTGGTGTCGTCTGCAAACTTACTGAGGGAGCACTCAAGCCCCTCATCCAGATCATTGATAAAGATATTGAACAGAACTGGCCCCAACACTGAGCCAAGGGGAACACCGCTTGTGACYGGCCGCCAACTGGATTTAGCTCCATCCACCACAACTCTTTGGGCCCGGCCACCCAGCCAGTGTTTTATCCAGTGAAGAGTATGCCTGTCCAAGCCATGAGCAGCCAGTTTCTCCAGGAGAATGCTGTGGGAAACGGTGTCAAAGGCTTTACTAAAGTCTAGGTAGACAACATCCACAGCCTTTCCCTCATATACTAAGTGGGTCACCYTGTCATAGAAGGAGATCAGGTTAGTCAAGCAGGACCTGCCTTTCATAAATCCATGCTGACTGGGCCTGATCGCCTGGTTGTCCTGTACGTGCCACGTGATGGTACTCAAGATGATCTGCTCCATAACCTTCCCTGGCACCAAGGTCAGACTGACAGGCCTGTAGTTCCCCAGATCCTCCTTCTGGCCTTTCTTATGGATGGGCGTCACAATTGCCAACCTCCAGTCAACTGGGACCTCCCCAGATAGCCAGCACTGCTGACAAATGATGGTAAGTGGCTTGGTGAGCACCTCCGTCAGCTCCCTCAGTACCCATCTGGTCCCATAGACTTGTGTGTGTCTAAGTGGTGTAGCAGGTCGCTAACCATTTCCCCTTGGATTGTGGGGGCTTCGTTCTGCCCCCATCCATTACAACCATCTCATTAACTCCTAGTGCTATGTTATCAGCATGGCTTAAGGAAATCTCCCTACAAGCACTGCCCATGTAACAAGCTGGGTGCCACACATAGTTTGCAGCCACATCACTGTTGAAGTACTGTATGAGAAGGGTGGATTGTAAGTTTTGCTACTTTTGCATCTGGCACTTGCCAGTGTTTCTTTTATCCTACCTGAAATACTAACTCCCAGTGACCTGTTGAATGGAAGTAGGTTGTTAGTTTACCTGCTAACTCTCTTGCTCTGGAACAGATTTGTCTTTAGCTAGTCAGATATAAAAAGAATTAAAACATCACTGGATAATATTTCTATAGTGCGTTGGTGTTTCTGTAAGACATAATAAAATACTCAGCACTTGAACAGATGGATATAGCCACAATCCTTCTGAAGACGTTATTTTAAGGATGTGGATTATACTGGATTAATAGGCCAGTAACTTGGCAGAATTCAGCTTTTTGGTGTTTCAACTTGTAGAGCTAGTTATAATTTCCAATGATTTAGCTGTAAGTTACACCATTTACAAAAGATGAAAATTAACTTCTAAAATATGGATTATTTTTTTCCTTTAATGAAAATTCTATTTCTAGATCATTCTAAGAACCTTAAATCTTTTAACTGCCAAACTGTTTCCTCTGGGCTAAACTTTGACAGATACTTAGGATTATCAGGTCAACATGCAATAGATAAAAGATGGTGAGAGGCTATGGAAGAGAAAGCTGTTGTTAATGAACATCAGTTTTCAGTAGTGGGTTGGTTTTTTTGATCCATCAGAAGATTTTAAAATCTTGGTACCTGTCAAGGAAGTATTACYGGTAACGATAAATTTTATGGTCTTTAAATGCAATATTTAGCAACACTGGAATTCTGCTGAAGTTAATGGTATCTTCTTGTTCAGCAAGAAGGAATAGAGGTAATACTGTGACCTCCAGAAACCCATACTACAATAGATCTTAATGGTGTGTATTTCTTAATTTAGATTTGGAAGCTGGCACATGTTGCCATGAGTTCTCCAAAATAAACTTGACTTTAGCCTTAGAAAATTCATTAAAAGGACCCAGGATGGTTACAGGACTCCTCCCTTCCATTTTAAAGAAACAAGGCRTATAAAGGAAAACTAGCATCTTTTATTAGGGTGTCTCATAAAATTGGAAGAAATACTGACTCAGAGCACCAACATAAGTCTGTCATAGTAAAATTCTTCAGCAAAACCTTTTGAGAACTTTTTGCTTATTGGGATACTCTGTTGTGTACAATTGTTTCACTACTCTCCTACCCTGGCATGAGAGGCAAGAGCCGGCTTAAAGGAGGAGTGGTAGCTTTTATGGAGTTTCTTTTAACTTACAAGTTTAAATGGATTAATTTCTTATTACCCACAGCAGTTAAAAAGAATGTTAGAGAGATTTCATCAGCATTAGTTTACTACATTATTAATAAAGTTATTAAAATCTCAACAGTTACTATGTAATGCTATTTGAACTATCACAGTTATCTCATATACTTAGCGTGGGAATAACTGCAGCATCTCAAACCACAGTGTATCATGGTGCCCACATTCTTGAAAGCTCCTATAAATCTGGTGTGTCCTCCTTGAATCTGTAGTATCTGAGTGTTTAACGGCTATAGTGTGCAGACATTTGTTGTTTTTTGGTAATCTGGTATATCAGTGTAATAAAAAAAATGGTACATTTTCCTGTCACATGATTATGAGAACTTTCCTTAATTCAAATTTAATATTAAAATGTTTTCAGAGATACCAGTTCTGGAAAAAAGTAGACATAGTTCATTTACATGGTTGTACATAAAATGAAGTTGTACTGTGTAGTTAATGCATCTCAAGTTTAATGTATACTACCTTGGGGATACTCTTTAGACACTTGGAAAAGACCCGTAAAAAGACTTAATCTCAAATATTGATCTCCTGAGATCAGAAGATGATACTGCATAGCCAAAATATGGAATGATAAAATGTTGAGGTCATTCATGGAGAAACCATATTTTATCCTGTGAGTTTACAAGGGGTTTCCTGAATCTAACTTTTGTCTTTAGGTCTGAGTAAATAAACATATCGTTCTCTTGCCTCTTTTTTTTTTTTTTTCTTTCTTTTCTTTCTTCTTGAAATGTTTAATAGGACTGAGGTGTTTTGCAGTTTGTAATTGTGCCTTTGCTATATTAAGGTAAGTGTAGACCTGCACTTAACCTTGAGCCAGGCTTTGGTGAAATGTCTGGAAATAAACTTGTTAGAGAAACTTACATATTGCTGTCAGGGAGACATTTTATCACTTGTTTTCCACAGTGTACTTGGAACTGCATCTCTACTACATAGCGTTTCAGGTGTCCTAACCTAAAATACCATGGCTTGTTGAAATGTTTAAAAAAAAGTATACTGTGACCTATCATTGAAACAATCTGACATTATTCAGTGTACATGTCCTTCAGTGCTCAAGTGTCCATGATAACGCACTAATCAAAGGATGTTTCATGTGTTCTCAGCAAAGAATTCATACACCAATCTACAGGACTGCTCCAGAACACCAATTAGTGTTATTGTGCTWTAAATGTGTGAGGTGCTGAGCGTTCAGTATTGTTGTTTTTGAAGGATTATCTTAAGTGAAGAACATAGTGGAAAAAGTGCAAGTGCTTTGTTTTGCTATTATTTTTTTCAAGTCCTTGGGAAAGATTATTTGCAATATCCTTGCATGCTCTATAGCATCTTTACATGATCTTTTGATCATTTTTGTCAAATTAATATGCCTTTTATTATCGTATTGAAGAGCATCTTTCAGCCCATAGAGCATGTAAATTTTATGATAATGAGAAACTCTTAGTGAGACTAGCATGCAGCATCTGGAAGCATTATAAAATGCATTAAAATGGCTGAAAACACCTACCCCCTCTTGTCCCACCTCAATATAAGAGGATAAAAATTTAGCACTTGCAAAGCATCGTGTCAGGCCTTGTAAAAATATTCTTGTGAGTTGTGACTGGTATTGCACAGCAGGAATGCCAACAGGGACCGCCACCCTGTCAGCTCTGTCTGTAATGAGGAACTTTCACAGGAGTATGGCATTAGCACAGGCAACGTCCATCACATTTTAGCAACACATCTGCAAGAGGGCAACAAAAAATTGCCATTTTTGTCCTATCTTTTTTCCTGTGCTTTCCACGTGCAATCCAGCAAGCCTTCTTGGTTTAGAATATATTATCTGGAATAGCTTTCACTTGAGAACTCGGCTTATGTAGTCTTGTGTGAAAACACCACTGCTTCTACCTCTAGGCTAAGCACTAGGAAAATGCAATCTCCAGCACTGGATCTGGTAGGATACTTTTTGGGGACCTCTAGCACAGGAAGGAAATAGTGCTCAACAAGCATCTAAGTTTGATTTACATCAGTTGAGCCCACAGCACCTCATCCTTTGCTGGGATACCTAATCTGGTTGCCTATATTTTTGTTCTTTTAACACATGCCCCCACCCAAAAAAACACCCACCAAAACCAACCAACCCAAGCCTCATAGGTCTAATTCTCCTCTCTGAACTTCTGTGCTCATTACTGAATTGATTTCACTGTGTTCCCTCCTGCTGTGTGCTAGTATAAACAGGAAGATCAGGCCTTGTGTGTGTTCATTTGCTTCTTAATCTGATTTATGCTGCTTACATCTATTGCTGACTTAGGCCTCTTGTTCTGTGCCAACACAGTTTATGAAATGTAACTGAGTTGTTGTATGTTATTGCTCTGCCTGGTTTCAGCTGATGGCCCCTTGTTTTCAAAATAGCAACTGAGAAACAGTTCACCTACATCAGTCCATCACTTGCCTTTCCAGTCTCTATTGGAAGTTGAATCCCCCTTCTCCCTTCACTCATCCTTTCTCAAGGTATGGAGGCCAATCCCAGCAAATCTTCACTCACCATCATATCTTTTCTAAAAACCTGAATTATTTTTCATGCCCTCTGATGTACCTCTCTGGTTTTACAAATGTTTTCTCTGAACTAAATGGGAATGGAGTGATGCATAGTATTGTAAAATTAGACGGTGTTCCTCACAAAATTCCTAAATAACTTTAACTGATTTATCCTGCACCTTTATTTATACTTTTCAGTGTCTCTCCTCTTTGCCTTTTTGTTCTTTACCCAGATGGTTTTCTCTGGAAATCTCTCTGTTAAGGAAATAAATTCCTAGTGAGGAATACTGAGCTGATTCTACCATCAGTTTTCCCAACTCCATACCAATGTTGTTTCAGTAGTTTAAGCTGAATTATTTCTCTTTGCATTTGGTTCTAAGATCACATTTGAATCCATTCCATCCTCTCCCATTTATGTACTTAATTTGGGTAAGAACACTGGGTTCAGAAACRAAGCTTGACCTTGGCTGTCTGTGTAGAACGTAGCCTGGTAAATGGGACTCTCTGCTGCCACAAACTGAGGTCCTGGGACTCAGACTGCTGGACTACTCCATTAAAACAAACAAAAAAAACCCAAACCAAAACAAAACCACCTGAATCAGCACTACTCTTTGTGCCCCGCGTGTGGGTATATTAGGAGGACAAATACATTCAGGAATCTGAGCCAGTTGTATACTATAGCATTTCTGACTTAAAATTTGCTAGGCAGTGAAAGTATTATGATTTCTTGGGCATACCATCATAGCTATTTGCTATCTTTTATTTTCCTTTTGGAATATATTTTACATTCCTGATATGTTCAGATTGAGCTGTACCTCTGAGGACTTTCCAAAGTAAGAAGTATAAAGAACCCTAACCTTGGGGCTGATTTCCAAAGGACCCCGCATTCATCATTATGGAAATAATTTGTCAAAAGAGCTTTGTTCCTATTTTGACGCTGGAAGGATTAGTTAGCCAGACTTTTCTCAAGTGCTCAACAGATATCTGAGAATTCAACTCTTCTATAACCAGCATTTCTGTATCTGTTGTGTGAAAAATTATGCTCCTGTTTCTAACGGACTAGAAGATGTGGACGGGGAATTATCTCGCAAATGGTAAATGAGTCATCTTATAGAAATAATGTGTATCTGTCTAAGTTGACACCACCTCACTCAGAATATACTTCTGATGACGCTTCCTGAAGATATATGTGCTAAGCTTCTGGAAGTGCCTGTTCATAGTGTGTCTTTTGGAGCTATTTAGAGAGATCTTTAGAATTAAATTATGTTCTCATGAATTTTGTC
Source organism: Phoebastria nigripes (assembly GCA_035582835.1). NCBI lineage: Eukaryota > Metazoa > Chordata > Aves > Procellariiformes > Diomedeidae > Phoebastria > Phoebastria nigripes. Next base: position 1,814,823 of record JAYKAV010003410.1, on the reverse strand, counting down.
CTTTGGCAGTTGCCCTTCCTTCAGAAATCTTAATCATGGAAATGTTTGTGAAATTTGTGTGTCAGCAAAGTCCATGCAAATTCATTTGATCAATGAAGGGAATGTTGATAGAAGACTTTTCAGTAGTTACTCCAGTGAGGAAATGCCTGTTGTTTGTTTGTATTCCAGTTCTGCTTAAGGTCAATGTATCAGATACTGAAGATACGTAACCAAGGAAAGCCAAAAGCTTAAAATCTAAGTTACCCTTATTGATGGCTTGCTTTCTTTGATCTTTCTCTAGTCTTTGCTAACGAGGTCCTCTAAGGATCAGTAACATCCTTAAGGGTGTGAATTAGGGTTAGAAAACTTTTTCCTTAGTGACCAAAATGCATTGTTTATACTTCTATTTTTTTCTGTTTAAAATCTTACAGTTCTTCAGAAGTTGAAGCCTATCTGCTTTGACAGAATAGTTCTGAGCAATGAGGAACCTCATCCTCTTAAATAACCTCTTTGACGTGGTTTCTGCTTACTCTTTTTCCTAAATATATTTTTGAGGAGTCGTCATCATCAAAGACTTGCTGTTTATCAGCTGATTGCATTTTTCTGTGTGTTTTGTATAAAAGGACAACTTTCAGTCCTTTCTTCAGTGGGGCTGAAGAAACCGAGTTCATTCATCAAGGCAATTCAGAATCCTCTCACTGGATATGCGAGCTCATGCCAGTTAGGAAAACTACTGATTGGTGTCAGTCAGTATGAAAGAGGCTTTATTTTTCCATCTCTCAGCCTCTCAGGAAACATCCTGACCTTCTCGGACTGGAAAAAAATGTTCCCTGGAATACTGGAGAGCTCTGAGACATGTTTGAAATGAAGTCCCACTGGAGCAGAATCTACCTAACATGGAGACGTTGTTGAGGTTTGTATTTAAGAATTCCTTTGTCATGTGTGGCTTTTCAGGACAGGAAAACTGCAGTTGCTGATTTTTCTACGGAATTTCCTGTTCTCTTCCTATTTTTTGAAATTGTCTGTACTCTGGAGAAAAAGGTACAGTCCAAAAAAGATCAAACTGAGCCCAAATCCTCCGCATGATTAAAGACTTGATTTCCCCAAACAGCCACGTCACAAGTGCCAAGTGCAGAAGGCATTAATCATCTGTACCTTATCTCTATGAGAAGCCATCTTCAAAGCAGAAAGGAGGAGAGTTCTACCCTCTAGAGATAAATGACATATCGTAAATAGTGTGAGGCACTCAGATACTGTGATTATGAGCTCTATAGAAATGCCTATAAATAATACTAGGAGATGCCCAGATACTACAGCTTACTTATGAAAATAAATAAACCACATAAAAATCTGACAAGATGCAAGCTTCTCTCCGGTATGAGGACACTTCACTTTCCTTTTCCACTTTCTATTCTGAGAGCAGGACCTGTTGCACAGGAACTAGGTCCTCATCCTTAACTTGCAGTTCCTTGAGAAACAATGAAGTAAATCACTATGTAAGAKAGCATGAAAGCATCAAGGATGGAAAACTCTTACAGGCATACTTAGCTGTGTATCCTTTCCAAATTTTGAATCTAAAAGGAAAAAAATGTAGCTGAGCAGAAACTTCTAGAATCTGAAATTTGAGAGTATTTGATTGTGAGAATGCAGATTCTGGTATGACAGAAGCAAGAGGCAGATTGTCAACTGACTTCAGTGGGAGCATTAGATAAAGGTTTCACAAAGGTGCTCATAGCAATAATGCATTAGCTTCTGATGACCACCCCACTTACCTGCTGGAGAGCTGTACCATTCATTCAGCAAGATCAATATCTAAAGGAAAAAAAAAAATGCATTGATTGGAATTACTCCTTTTTCTATGTAATTTTTTTTCTAGGTAATTTTGAGCTGTTCTGGTTAGTTTTACTTTCTCATCAAATGTTTTGCTGTTAATACTATTTTTATCCGATAGGCTGCAGATAATTCTTAATATCATTTAATATATCATGACGAGCAGGTTCAGAAACTCTGAAGCACACAGCTTGTGTTGGTAGGATCACTAAATTAGCCTGCTCTGTTATCAGCAATTTTAGTGAGCCTTACCAGTGGGGAAATTTGGTTGCAATGTGGATATTTGAGAGCAAAAAAAGTACTGCAGTGAACTGAGGAGAATAATTTTTAAATTTGAAATATTATTTGAACAGGGATTACTGTATTTGCCTAGCCCAGTGTGGTATGTTTCTAGGGGAGCACATACAAATCACTGTCTCATGAGTTCTGTCTTTTGTACAAAGACAAATGCTTTACAGTAAATTGCCATGGATTTTTTTTCAGGTCTTAGCAAGTGCTTTTATTTCTCTCTTCTGATAATCCACTGTTTCATTTAAAGAAAATATTAATATTTAATCAGCATTTAGAATAGGGGAGGAATGCTTGCCTTCTTTTTCTATTGTCAATTTTATTTACATCGTTGCTCATAAATGAAGAACTAAGGAAATGACCAGTGCACAAATCCAGTTTTACTAGTGTTGGTTCTATACAGTGCTCTGGAGCATCTTAGGGGGTAGGATTCCCCTTAGATAATGCTTTGGAGCATGCTGAGAACATATGTGTTCCATATAGATATAGCAGTTTTATTTTAAAATAGCAGTTTTATTTTAAAATGGCTGAGTTTTGTTTTTACTCTTCCAGCTTCAAAGGCAATGAGTCCCCTAGTCAGGTTTCGAGGAAGAAGGCAGACATTGCTGAGAAAATTATTAAGTTTTTCTTTCTGTTGGAAATAAACTAGGCACAACCTTAAAGTATATAGGGGATTTTGTTGGTTCTGTGGCGCACTCACTGCAGGGTTCCTCTTCAGGAGGTAGTGCTTAACCCATAGTCATGTTCTGCAGACAGCGAAAATGGAAGGAGTTGCACGCACTAGGCAGCGTAAAGAACTGGGTGCCTATACTGTTTGGTTTACCAGTGTAGTCTTGACATCTCCTTTACTTGGGTGAAAAATTGAAGTGAGATAGAAAAATTTGATCTTGCCAAGTAGTTAGAACAGGTTTATTTGTGCCATAACATCTTTTCTAGAATGATAAAGTGTAAGATTTTGAAAAGGTGTTTGATTAGATGCTCTTGAGATTTGCTTAAGCTGTAACCATGAGAAGTGAAGAAATGTGTGCCTACCCATGCTTATTTTGCCAAATTTGTTTAAAAAAAAAAAATCTCAAAACTTGTTTTGGCTTAAGCATCTGGGTGTCAGTGAGGTGCAAAGTTCACTGAATTCCTGCTGAAGAAGTAGATCAAAACTAAGACTTGAACCATAACCATCTTCAGCAGCTTTGGAATTCCATTTTAGTCCCATCATACTGATGATACAAAACTGTGATTTAATTTGGGGAAAGTTTAGGTGCAAAGCAGGGTTCATAGCTTTTGCAAGAAGGCATTTCTTCTGGAAATGATTATAAAAAATTGTAGGCAGATAGACTTTAGTAATACTACAACTGTAAGGAAGAAAAAAGTACAGCTCCTGTACCTTCGAAGCATCTTTTTACTATTAGTAGTATTAACAGGAATTGACAATTCTAGTGTGTGAGCAGCACACTAGAAACTTCCCTGTGCATGGCACTCTGAATGCTAGGAGCAGTGTGAGGCTACCTGATAAACAGAAAACCTCGCAGAAAGAGGAAAACAAACTGCAAAGGTATTTAGGCTTGGGGCTCTTGTAAGATTTTGATTACACTGCTGCAAACATGAAATAGTTTGTAACATTTAAGTCAGGGCACGTTCTCTACTCACTAGTAGTAGTCGTGCACAGTAGCTTACTGTGGCAAGAGGGTGAAATTTTGGATCTTGTCAACATCTGAGTAATCCAGCATCCAGTAATCTGTGGGCGAAGAACTTCTGCAAAAAACTTCTCTGTCTTGATCTTTATAACCAGGAATGCTAGGTGGTAATTCACTAAGTAGAACAGAGTAAGCTTCCAGTTCTACAGATCTGTTCCATCTTTCCAGAGCTGTTTGATTCACTCTCTTGGTGACTGGCACTTGGCGTGACATGTACTATTGAACAGAATTCATTGACTCAAAATACAACAACTCCTTGATCCTGTATCTTGCTCCTTTTTCTATAGAAGATGACTGACGTTTATGGCAGTGCTCACACAAAAACTGTGGATCTTCTATCACCTGGTAATTTAATGAATATCTTTCTCTTTCCCTCTTTCAGCCTGGTGGTTCCACTGTGTGCATGGAAATTTACTTGGTTAGTTCTTCTCAGAAGTAATAAAAAATTACAGGAATTTGGGCCAACTACTTGAATTCAAGAATATTTTGGAATGCAGTTATTTTGGTGAAGGGCACTCAAAGCTCATTCATAGTTTCAAGTGTCCAATATGTGTTTTTTGAGAAATAGAAATGAAAAATGAGGAAACACTGGCTCACTGAAGTATTAAATATTCTATTCCTATAAACTATGTCATAAATCAGGGAGACTTTCAAAACTGTAGTTTGATTTTTATATGGATGGATTGATCGATTATACTTGTTCCAATTATATGTATAAATGTCAAGCAGTTTCATTAGGTAGTAGTCTAGTGAGCATTTATTATGACCAAATACCTACTTGGAATAGCTTACAGTTTCAGAGCAATCATTCTGTGTCTAATAGGGACTGTCAGGGCCTTTGCCCCCATACTGCCACAAAGTCTTGCTATCCATGTAGTGGAAGTGTCAGCTGAGCCCTGGGTTCTCTGTAATGTAACAGTAAATGCTGTTGGGGGAACAAGGGCTTCCCAGTGGGCCAGCTCTTTAGAACTGTGTATTTGCAGCTGTGTGCAAAACCTAATAATTATGAACACAGTGTGATATCTTTGCTATCGTTTGCAAGTACAGTTCCCGCAGGTGGTATTTGCATGCAGTACTGATAGATGTATTTGTGTACCAGACAGGATAGCTTTGTGCTTCAGGTTTGTGCAAATGTGGTCTCATCCTAGGAAGCTTGAAAATTAAGTCATTTGTATGTTAGGATTTGCTGTTCTGTGGACGTGTTCGTTTCTTGATTTGTGCTATTAGGAAATGAGCCAAAAAGTTCATGTGTTTGTTTAATGGCACAGAAAGAAACTTCCTATGTAATATTCTTTCTTCTGAATTGTTTATTGTTAAGAGATGTTGATATTTGGACATTGATGTTTTTCTGCTCTAGTCCTCAATTAAGAACAATTCTTAAGTGAGGTTATTGCTGCTATCTTTTTCTGAAGACCTGAAAACCTGCATTCTTAGGAATTGTTCCCATTGTTGGTATCTAAGAGAAAGTAAAGTTGGAAGAAAAAGAAACGTGGAAGTTCTTAATCTTTTGATTTAAGATATTTCACTAGCTGGGTCAGACTGTCAAATTGCTTGATGGATCCAAAACAAAGAGCAATGCTGTGAAAACATGTGAAAGACAAAAAAAGGTTAAAAGATTTTTCTGGGGTCTCTGCACATTGAATAGTCATCAATTCTGTTACCAGAATGGCTCCTGGAATACATCTGAAGATGCTAGTGAGAACATGGTCTCCCCTCTAATTAAATTCTCATCTTTGCCCAAATGGTTGAAAGGGCAACTGTCTTAAACCTTTGAACTTTATTTGTAATACAAAGCTTCAATTAGATAAAAGACAATAATTAGCAAATCTTTTATCTTTGGGCATAATTAAATCTTTAAGGAAGGACATCTTAATCAATTACTTGTAATGACAAGTTCATAAATAAATTAATTCTTCCAATGAGTGTCTGGCAGAAATCAATGAGTGTTAAAAGAGATTCAGGATGAGGGGACACCACTGTAGAAACACTGTGTAGCTCAATTACACTTGGTTTAAAGATTCTCATCTATAAAGTATTAGCTTGTTCAAAAGATGATGTATTATTTAAAGAGAGATCATTAAAATATTAACTTCTAATATTGTAGAGCCTTTTTTGGAACTTCCATCTTTACATATGTATGTATTTCACCACGGTTTATGATTAGCTCTTTGTATAGGTTCTCTACCAAAATATACAGTCAGTTTGATGCTGTCCTTGTTGAGTCCTGGGGTCTCATCCCATTCCTGAAACTAAAACTTGTCTGAGCAGACTTGATGTGTGCAGCCTCATTCACTTCACTGGTAAGGATTCCCATCCAGGTGATAACTTGTATAATTAAGCTCAACATGCTTAAATGTTCTTGCTCAAGAGATTCCTACATTTCTGTTCATTTAACACTTTATACTATAGCAAAATACATAACCATTAACTCAAGAAGGGTTTTCTATTGGTGTAGGAATGGTAAAATGAAGAAATAAAACAAGGTCATGATAGGATCTGGTCCTATGTTTCTGAGAGCTCTTCTGACCAGGGTGTTACTTGTGAGGCGTTAGGCCCTGGAAGCTGCCTCTTGCTGGAGGGAATGCAGCAATAGCACACTTGTTACAGAGGAGTTAGTGGAAATTAGACCTTTTTAATATTACTGTTCCCAAATAGCATTGGTAAATAGACCGTTTTGCCTCCTGTCTCCCACTTACTCTGACCTTAGCTGACTAAAAATGGCAGCAGCTTTGCACTATTTTGCTTGTGTGATGCCCTTACTAAATCACACTGCTTTCTTCCCGTGTTTAAATATCACATTGGTGTTTGTGGATATGTTATTTTGGTGCAACACAGGGTACCTCCCTCCCTCCTTCCTCTATCCTAATACTTTAAAGTTGAATTTAAAAAAAAAAAAAAAAAAAGTAGCAAGTATTGCCAGTTGAACTCCCTTTTATGAAGTTTTTCTTGGGTTTTGCAGCTTTTAGAGTATCTCTGAAAATAACTTTTTCCATTCAAATTTTGAATGTGCATGTCTGAGGTGTGAGGATTTTGCTTGCTTTCCTTGTCTTTCCCTCTTTCTTTGCTGCGTTCCCTTTCCATAACAGGTAGCAAGAAGTTTGATGCACGTAAGTGGAGAGTAAGTGCTGTTGCTCTTGATAAAGCATTATTACTGTTGGACAAAGGGACTGCAAACTGAGAGAATAGTTGCTAAATCACTATTGTTGAATTTATCTTGGTTTCTTAAAGAGACAAGAATTATGAATGAGCACTCTCTCCTATGTATATTTCTCCTTCTCTGTATCAACTGGGTCCCCTGATTAACAAGTGCAAATGGTCTTTAGCATGCTGAGTTTTTCCAGCAAGCCTGGACTGCCAACAGGTTGGGAGCTGTAGTCCCCTTAATCTAGCTGGCAGGCCTGCAGTAGCTGAAAGGCTGCTCTTGCATTTGGTTTGCCTGGCAGCCAAGAGGAAGAGCTGTTTGGCCAATCTGCACGTATAGGTCTGGTCTAGTCACAGCCAGCGTTGTTCCTCTCCATCTGGAAGATCGAGCAAAACTAGACTAAACATGTGGAGATATTGTGGTGGAGACAAGTGGGGAAAAAGAGGTTAGGGTGTTGCAGTGGAGAAAGATCCAGGACGTGCCAGAGCTTGAGGGTATAGAGATAGGGGAGGAAGGCAGTGTAAGTAAAAACTGAGGAGGTTGCATTTAAACCAGTGGAGACAAAAGCATGGAAAACTGGGCTATGTTAGATTGCTGCTTTGTTATTTTTTCTAATTTAGGGAATGAAATACTTGTTAGTTTTATACTGCCCAACAGTATAAACAATTACAGTTTCTCCTAGCGTATTAATAAGCTGCACTACAAATTTATTTTGGTTTTGAGTGGTGAAAATATGCAGCTTCTAGAATAATCGATTCTTTCTGTCGTTGTGTGGGGCACCGAATATCAGATAAAGTTGAAATGTTAGCGATTTCCGATCTGAAACTTGTTAAACTGCACAACAGATGGAAAGTTCTGTTCAGGTTGTGAGCGTCCAGATCTGTCACTGATTAAAAGAAGGGTAGCATATGCTGGTGGCTGGTCTTGATAGATATCTCTTTAGAATAGTAAGACAGGTTTCCTATCCTCGTAATCCAGTAGCCCTGCTGCTGACAAGCAGTATCTGGTGCCCCTCGCATGTTGTAAAGATCAGTTGCTATCCATGTGAAACTACATTATAGCTCAGAGCATCTTAGGACAAATTTGTTCACAACCTGGATGTTTGCTGCTGTTCTGAAGGGTGATAGGAATCTAAACCTCTTGCCTCTTCAGATACATTCTCCCTTCAGAGCTGTCATCCAGGTAGTCAAAACTTATCCTTAGCAAGTTTCAGCTTTAAAGGTCCTTGTATCAACATCACAACAGTCCTATCCATCCCATTATGCCTTGTCAATGAGAGCCTTTGCGTATTTCATTTGAAGCAGCCTAGGAATCTTCTGCTAAATTCCTTCAAAATAATTTAAATAGTCCTAATGACCATATTACCTTACAGGCTTTTGAATATTTCACCAGCTGCTTGATTCAGTGCAGTATAAATTGTAAGCCTTTCCGCAGTAATCTCAGCATTTGTTTGGGAGTTAAATATTAACAAATTTCTTTCTTTCTCTCAGATAGTAGGCTCTTGCACCTGCTTAATACCCTGCAGGGTTTGTTAGAAGCAAATGTTGCTTTCCTTTCAAGTGCTCTGGGTTTTGTTCTCTGTATGTGCTTCACATGAGGTCAGTTTGAAGAAGACTTAGACCAATGGACCTCTGTACATCTTGCAAACATGCATTCTGTCCCAGTAGGAATCTTGGTTGGTGAAGGAGCTCCCAACTGCATAGGTAAACTCTGGCTGAGCAGTGGATTTGATGCAAACAGATTAATTCAGTGTGATGCCCTTTACAAGGCTTCATTCTATGTTACTACTATCCTGTTTTTCAGCATGCTGGTACTTTAGGTCATTCAGGAAGAGAGGAAAAAGCAAAGAAAAAGTACAAATGAAAGAAGCAAGTTAGTCATGTATATGGGCTAAATATTGGCAGCAATGTAAGTGGTTAAGCCAATACAACAGATGTATCTTAGGTATTTGTCATTTAAAGACAAAGGCGGACTGCCTCCCACACATTTCAAAATGAATCTCATATGTATTTTTATCATTTACAATGATTTCCATCAGAGAATAATAAAGAGATTTGATGCCTAGGGTACTTAAATGTTCTGTGATGTGTATTGTAATAGCTATTTTAAGTGTAGGAAATACCCTAATAAGAAACAGTTTGCTAGTTTGCTGATCTAGTTGATTCTTATCATAGCATTCTCTGTGAAATAATAATTGGAAGATATGACAATAGAGATGTCTGATTAAACTGTTAAGTGTCTGATAAAACTTGGGCAGAGTTAGACAGATCACTTCAAGAAGAGCTTCTTTTTTAAAAAAAACCACCTCAATTTCTAACACTTCCTTCTATGCTACCTTTTATTTAAAATATTTTGTGACCTTTGCTAAATATAGTAGTTGATGAATTGAAACGCTCTGAATCTAAATTAAAGAAAAAAAAAAAAACCCTAAACCCAAAACGTGTTAAATATCTTTTAATGAAAGAAGTATACAGTGAATCAAGACTGTACTTTTAAAGGAATATTTAACTGGCTGTAGATTTAAATTTTTTTGAAGTATGTATTTAAGTCATTAATAAAAAAGTAAGCTTATAAGTAATTGCCTTTTCCTATACCTCCTGGCTTCCCCTCTCTAACCTCTTCCCCCTGCTTCCTGCCCCCCCCGATGAAAAACTGTTTTGTGTTGCATCGTTTCCTCCCTAATTTCTTGTTTCTGGCAAGGAAATTGTAGTTGCAGTGGCTCATCCCTTTCCCTTTCTCATTCAGCATGTACTATTCTGTCCTTAGTCCATAGTGCTTGACATCTTTTCTGCTGTACCTTCCTTGTATCTCTTCCCCGCCCACCCCCTCCCCCCCATTCCTGTATTCACGAGCTTGTTAGATTAGTCTCCTTGCTCGTGTAACTTCATTTGGTGTCTGTCCCACATACAATATTACCTTTCTTCCTTGTACTTATACTTTCTTGAAGGATTTATTTTATTATACTTTTTTACAAGCTCCATTTCAGCAGAATTCTTAAAAAGAATCCAGTCTCATCCTGAATAAAGCTATTCCCTTTCAGTTTTCTGGGATTCACGAGCACATGACTTACTCCAACAGGAATTGTATTTTATTTTTTAACTGCCTGCCTTTTCTTTAGTAAGATTCCCCTTTGTCAGCCATGTTACCTATCATTTTTTTCCCCTTGATTTTATTATCTGATAATTTATATTTGTATACATTGATACTGGTTTTGCTGTATGTTTTTTTTATAGTGTTCAGTCTCCTCTTCTCTTCCATTCTATTTTGATTAGTTTTTCTGAAGCAAATGCCACATTTTCCTTAAGGATGTCTACAATTCCAAGTCTTCTCACTTTAGCTTCCCAATCCCAAAGCTCCCATGGTGGCAGTCCTTACCAGAATAGTCCCTAAAACTGTGATTCGACTGGCAATATGCTTTGGTTTTTCCCAGCAGGGCAGTAACTAACTGTATCACCCTGCTGTAAAAACTCTGACCTCAGCATTTCCAAAACTCACTGCAACGTATGGGCCAGGTATACAATATAGAATAGTTGGTGCAGAGATTTAAATTTCCGATGTCAAAAGTAGTATTTCTGAACAATTTTTCATTGATTCCCATTAAGATTTTTCTCAGATTGTCAGCTGCTGGTATTATGCTGAAGTTTCGGTCTTGTTAATGGAAGGTTAGGTCCTGCTTGAAACTGCACTTATAGTAAGCTTTGAAGGTGATAGAATCTGATCCAACCAAAAAAGCCTGTTTCCTCTTCAAAAAATATTAGTCCGTAAATTCTGTTCACTTGGGTTTTCAGAAATTAGCAAAGACCTTTTCAGAATTTATTTGGTCTAAAGTGAGCATTGTAATAACAACTCTGGTAAATTTTTACTGAGTGTCTTGATCCATCTGAATAAATTCTCTGAGAATTGACTTTCTTTTGGTCTTGAAGTCTCTTTGCACTGTCTTTAATTCTCGGTCCTTACCTCAGCCTTGTAGTGGTAAGTCTGAGGACTTACCTCTGTCCTTAATAGCTTCTAGATACTTTGGATTTGGGGGATGTGTGTGTGTTTTTTAATTATTTTTTAATTCTAGAACCAAGGATCTCCAACTCTGCAGTCAGGCCACTGGGATAGCTGAGCACTGAAAGTATTAATGTAAATGATACAGTCACTGCACCAGCGGCATCAGCTCTGAATGTCAGGGAGTTAGTTTCCTGCCAAGTCTTAACTGAGGACTCAGTTTTCATTTGTGAGTGCAGGGCTCTGGGGCTTCTCAGGGATGTTATGTGCTTTCATTTTCATTTGTCCAGGATGGGAAATCAGCACTGCTTGGAAAGGGTGGCGTATTTAACATCCCACCCCCAATTACACTGGTGCCAATATATGGGAGTCAGATTAAATATATCCTCCTACTAACTACTGATGGACTGGTGCTAAATGTTTATTTTGGCTTAAAGGGACACTGTTGAGATGTAATCACAGGATGATTTTGTTTCAAATTTTCCACTCAGTGCATAGTTTTCTGGCTGACTTACTTGGCTGTGTGTTTCAACAGATATATGTGTATATACATGGTTATCCAGTGGTCTACGTAAAAAATAACAACATTGCCTTTACACATTATTAATATGCATTTACAAATGAATGTGTAACTTAAACAGTTCCTTGCAGATGTTACTAAAGTGCTCTGAGTCAGAAAAAAATGAAAAGACAGGTAGAAACTGAACATACTTCTAGTTATTTATGGGTTTTGCTTGGTTTTTTTAGGCTACTTTCTGGCTTTAAGTGCACTCTCTGCTTTTGGCTCTTACACAGTTGTGCGGTGGTGCTGTATGCTAGCATCCAAGAGGCATGAATACAGCAGAGTGGCTTCTTTTTTAATGATTACAAAATCATAGTATATTTTTCTAGTAGAGAAGAACTAGCGTTCAGTTGGATGTGTAGCTTTTTGATGTTCTGTAATGGCCCTCTACATTACAACTCCACCTTCTGGCCTTGTAAAGTAGTAAGTTGTTAGGGCTGGGTGTATCATTCTTGCCTTTGGAAGAAGAAATTTTTTATTAACGTTAACAGCAAGGGCAGAAGAGAAGTTAACTTCTCTAATGTTGAGAAGTCATGTTTATTCTTGTGAGTTTGTGCGTTCATCTTCGATCTGAGCGTGGCAGTGACCTGGACTAGCCTGTCAATACATTATCTGCAATTTTCCATAATGATGTACGGATGAAGATTTGTAAATCACTTAAAACAAAAGGCTTTGACTTTAATTCTTCGTTTAGGATCTAACTTTCTTAGCACCCATCCTCTTCAATATTGAGAACTGAAAAAAAACCTTGAGGCATCCACGCCTCTATCTTTCTACAGACCACCATCATATTGATGCAGTCATATTTAAAGAAGTCAAAGTCTCAGATGACTGGCATACAAAGGATGGTCACTATAAGCAGTTCAAGATTATGTTCATGTGATATTTACCACAGTGGGACCCCAGCTTAGTCAAGACTTGAGGCAGTATGAGAATAAATTTATTATCTCTACAGCAAAGTATGAACCTGCATAAGGAAACAGGGCCTTTAAAATTGGAAGATGTAGATAAGATGACAACAGTACCCTTGAGAATGGTAAGATGGCTGCTCAAGGAACACCTGATTTTCAAAACCCCTTTTTTGATATCTCTCTCTCCGCCCCCCCCCGCCCCCGTGTTGGTTATATCCTTGCTCATCTTGCAGTCTTTCTGCCTGGTTTCTTGTAGGGAAAAAATGAGCACGTGGGAGGAAAAGATGAATTGAGAAGAGGAAGAAGACTGTCTTGTCTTTTCTTTCACAAAGAATGTATCTGTTCTCATTTTTAAGTCAACCAGCAATAGAGAGACACTTTCCCAATTATACTCTTCATGCAAGTGATGCTATGGCTACCACATGACTGTTCTATAATTGTGAGGTGATGATTGTGTGATGCCAACTGGGAGGCAGAAATGAGGTTAGGCAATGCTGAACTGGGGAGGAGTGGTACACTGATGCAATCTGCTTATTACCTTGTAGCTGGTGAAGTGAGGTAGCCTCCTTTCAGAGACCTGGCTTCATGGAAAAAATGCTTCTATTGACTTTCCAGGTAATAAAGATATCAAGAATTAGGTTTGGGGCAGGTTGTTGTTGGTTTGCTTTTTAGTACAGCCCAGCTTCTTAGCTATAAGTAGCGACACCCTGAGGGAAGTGAAGGGAGCTCAAGTCATTGGCACTTGCCAAGAAGCAGAGGAGGTGATGGGCATTGCAAACAATTCCAGCTCGGTGCTTCCCTCAGCACCTGGGAGAAGGAATAGAAACAACTAAACTTCAGGACTAGGTTTATTTTTAGATGTATTCCCAGCTTCTTTAGAATCCTGTGTGTGGCCAGAAATATTTTTATGATCTATTTTGAGTAATATTTGGTAGTTTGTTTTCCTGCAAAATATTACTTATTTCTGTATTAAGCATCATCTGAAAAGACTGCAGGCACAGCTATAAAAATACTGGGAAGTATCTGCATGTCTAGGAAAGGAGGGGATTTGCTGAATAGCTTTTGCGATTTGGCTCCTAATTTTTTTTTTCTTCAGAAATCCTGAGAGGGGAAAAATATGGACAGTAATAGATGCACACTCCCTACAAGAGACCACAACAGAACTTTGAGGTGCTCATCTCTGAGGGAGGTGCTGATTTAAAAACTTGTATTTGCTAATGGCCTAGTAATCTCTGTATCCCATCCTAAAAGAGCTTGTGTATGAAATACTTTCCTGCCACTTTAGAAGATGTACAGGTCAGCTGAGCCATCCTGGGTTTGAAGTAGACTTCACTGGTAAACTTCATGAAACTTGATGGCTCTAAACCAACATATTAGTCAAATTAGAATTTAGAAACAATTAAGAGTTGCTAGAATACACAGACTTTCAAGGTCTGTAAACCTGAGCATCTCTGACTTTTATGGGCTCAAGCCAGGCACAGATGCAATTACTGAAGTGGGTCCAACAATTCATTACTCAGGTATGAAATATGGTCACAGAGTTTAGGTAGGGGATCATTGATTATAAAACTTACAGTTGGACACCACTGTACATGCAAGTCTAAATTTTGGAATTTGGCTCAAATACACCCCAAATCTAGCAATAGTACATAAATACTTAGGGAAGGGAGCTGGTGATATAGCTGTAGTACTGTAAGCTAAAATCCTGAGAATGGGACTGCTGCCATTGACTTCAGTGGAGCCAGAAAGTATTTCCTCATCCTTCTACGTGATAATTAGGGTTGGCCATGAAGTCAGTCCTCCATCTGTATTAAACCTTGGGGCCTACACTAAAGCCAACCATGTATATGTGGCTCTTGTTACTCCAGAGTGGTTCTAAGATGCATCCCAGGTGCATAGTGAGGGGCTCAGCTGCCCGAGGAATTGGTCAGCAGGCAACTATCCTTTCAACCCTTGTATGTATTTGCAGGCAGAAGGAGCGGAGGAAGGAAGGGGTCAGGACCAAGCGCGTTTAGGGATGGTTGAACTGCAAGTGGGCCACAGCAGAGGGTGACCTATCTGGAAGTATTTCAGACCTTTCAGGGTCAGACTGGACTGCTATAGAGAGCTGTGTTTTGGAGTTTATAATTGGTCTCATGAGAGCGATGATGCCTTTGACATTGGCCCTTACTATCAGCAGTGTATGCTGATAGTGCCTGAATGACTTGCCTAAATTCATGTAAGAAGCTGGTGGTGCTGCAAGAACAGCTTTAACTTAGATTGTCTGGGATTTTAGGTTAGTGTTATAAACCCCAGACCTCACTTCCTTGCACTTTCTTTCAGGCCATGTCTTTATCAGTGACTCCTGCAGCTGGCTGAAAGCAGGATTTGCACAAAGCTGAGCTACATTTTAATATTTGTTGTCACTTTTTGAAAACCTCAGAATTGTGACTTTTTTCAACAAAGTAACTAGAGACGTAAAAATCAACAAAGGAAATGGTTAATAGACTTCAGGGCAATTGGAGGGCTTTGGCTTCTACTGCAAAATATTAACAGCTGTAATATGACCTCTTAGCCAATTAATTTTGGCCAGTGTAAAATTCCATACACTAAATCTGTTTACGATACTTCACTATTCTAGGCATCTGATACTGTGCCAAGACCTTAATATGTCTCTGAACAGAGGTCAAGTCATGGCCTTAAAATGAAGACTTGAAATATAAGCTGTGTGTGGGAGGGTAGCCTTATGTCCCTAAGGGGCTTATGAGTTCCTTTTCTGTTGCTGTATGGTCTGAAACTCTGGTCACTGCTCTCTGTATTACCTTCTTGTATTTCTTAATCAAAATAAATCCATTTTGCAGTTCAGAAATGACCTCTCTTTTTCGCAGTTTGTCTGGAGCCTTATGTCTTTCACACATGGCTTTTGTTAAGCATGCTAGCAGTTATCTGTTGTCTGTGTTGTACATCTGTTCAAAAACTCATCTTTGTTAGATTTCCTCGACAAGTCTAAGTTATATCCATCTTGTACTTTGGGGTGAAACTGTTGTATCCTGGTCATTCTGCCTGGGCTACCCAGTCATTTAACACTTCATTTTCCTGTCTTTGGCTTTTGGGCCTGAATTTCACTCTGTTAAAGTCTATGAACTCAGTGAAGTAGACTAATTTTGATTAAAAATCTGGTTGGTTTTTTCCCTTCCAATTTGCAGAGTGAATAGTATTGGTTGCTGCTTGAAAACATATTAGGGATACCAAGTTGTGTTAGGTTCAAATGAATGCTGGTTACTTCTGCACATATACTGATTGGATTAAAGCCTAATTTGGTTCCTTTAGTTGATACCAAGCTGTACACAACCAGTGTTTGGTTATGAATCAAATGAACAGGTACACTTAAGCCCATGCTGTGTGGAACACAGTGCAGCACCGTATTACCAGTGCTGTGTAACTGTGCGTCTCATGGTAAGAGGCTTAGGGCAGACAAAGTCTACACTGCATCAAATTCTGTTAAAGTTGTCTGACTTCTAGGTAGAGGGCTGGACCACTGCTTTTTTCTCAAGAACCAGTTGACATGTGTTTTATATCATAATGAAAGAGCAGTTTTCTGAGATACTCTATACTTCTCATGTACTTTTTTTATTAAAATCTACTGTTGGCATGTTCTGAACATTTTTTTGTGCAGGATTGAAATGTTGTGCACGGTAAGTTAAAGGTGTGCCAAGTAGCCTGAAAATAATGAAAGAATGAAGTGAGTATCTGCTGTTCCACAGGCCTGGATGTATTAGCAATCATGTGCCTGAGACCTTGAGATGCTTCTGTAAAAGGAAACAAAGCCTAACAAAATGATATGAATCGGTGTCCAAAATGTTTGAATCTTTAGATAATGAAATAAAAATGTGTTTTCCTTCTCACTACTATTTGGATTGTCTTCTAAAGTACTTCAGTATGTAGAAGTGCTGAAAACAAATGGTAATCCAATTGGAGTCACTCACTGCAGAATGGAGATTAAGATTAACTCAAGTGTAGGAATGGCAGATGACTGATAATTACCTGCCAAGGATTAGTGTGCCCCAGTTAAATGGCAAAGTAGTATGTCCATCAGGGACTGACCTATATCTGCCTGCACAGCACCTGATACAACTATTGTTTTAACAGCAACTGCTACAATTATTTGTCTATTACACTTTTCTTTTATCTGTTGGCCATTACAGAAGATATTACTGTTTGAAAGATGAACTTTGAAGGCTTATAATGAAGAACGCCAGTAATAAAGCATCCTAACTTAGTACTAGGAAGTTAAAGAACTTTTGAGGCCAAATCCTTGATTTGCTTAAACCTGATTTGTATTGGATTCAGTGGTTTGCCAGCAGTCTAGTCCTTGAGCGAAAGGATTTTTTTTGGGGGGGTAGAGGGTGGTGGTGAGGGGGATGGGGGGAGTGAAGGGACTGAAATTAAAAAAGCAGCAGACGAAATTGCTTTAGTCATTTCCATTTTGAATTTACTTAGCCATTAAAACAAATGAGATTGTCTTTGTCTGTGATATATAGTTCCCAGCTGATGTAAAGGGTATGAAAATAGTTAATGGCTTAAAGAAAAGAAACAATAGGGTTTTATATTATCTAAGGAGATTGTCTTTGTAAAGCTGTTCCCTGGGTACTGACAGGTGGTGTTGAATTTTGCATACCTTGTATACTTGAAAGAATAAGATTTTTAAAAGGAAATAAATTACAAAACCTCATGCAGCCAAAGGTTGCTTCTTGAAGTGGAAAAAGTTTCCAGCCCCTGAATGGGGCTATGTAGTGTGAATGGGGCAACAGAACCGAAGCTGAACAAACTGGATCATATATTCTATGGGAAATTACACTTGCATTAAATCTGTTTTGGGGGTTACTCTCTAACCTGTCATGGTAGAGAGCACCAGTGAAGTTCAGACTGGAGCAGCGCAGCCTGCAATCTTGTATGTCTGGGAGGGTTTGGGAGGAGCATTCCAGCTCAGCCCYGTCTGTCAAAGAGAAACCTCTGCCTTGCTGAAGCCTTGCTTTGCTCATGATGTCAAGGGACAAGAGTGACAAGACAGCTTGTCACATCAGGCAAGTTTTTCCCACCTTTATAACTTCCTCCACTGTGGAGTGAGTGCAACACACAAGTAAAAACTCTATTGAATGAAACTGTACAAGGTATGGGCTATCCCAGTATTTCAGGATAGGATTTAATCAAATCTTTTATATGATGGGGTGGGGGAAGGAAGGAAGAGAAACAGCATAGAGGATGCATGCTTCTCTGATTCAAATATTTGGTTTCTTCAGTCCTAGGAAAAGAAACTGGATTTTCCTAAGGTGTTAGGCCAGAAAGAACGCTATATTGTTTATTCTTTTTTCAATGTAAAAGTTTTTTCAAACAGACCACCAGATGGTAGTGTTTCCTTTGTAATTAGAACTGTAAATTCATAGAAGCGACTACTCTTGTTTGGCATAGGTCACTCAAGGACTGCTCAATATATAGCAGAATTAGAAAATTGTAAGTAAGCAGCAATGTTAGTGAACTAAGCAGAAAAGAAGGGGGGAAGCCCATCCATAATATTCAGCCAAGTGAGACAATAAAGGATTCAGTGGAGCAGAGGCTCATGTCCTGATAAGCTGCTTGCCTGGACTCACAGAAATATCGCAGGTGATTAAAGCAATAAGCCACGAGACAACCTGAAAATGTTCCATCTTTTGCAATAGCAAAAGTTACTGTTCAACTGCAGTGCTTTTCAGAAACATCAGACATGATTTTGTTGTTTAAATGGGGGAAGCACAGTATCAGTTATTGCACAAATTTTTGTTGGCAAGTGGATAGAGCACAGAGGTGATGGATTTAGGAGGTCAAAATTAGCTGGTGGTGTCTGGTCTTGGGCAAGTCACCTTTTTTCAGGTGAGGACAAGATTACTGATAACCATTATCATGTTCTTAGAGTGAACTAAAATATTATTTAAGAATACAGTATATTATTTCAGCTGCACATGGCTTTCATTGACTGTCTCAACTAATATATTTGGGTCAGTTTGCCTACATGTTTTGAAAGGCCTCATTTTATTCAGCCAATTTCCAACTGGAAAAAGAAATTGTACCACACAGGGTGACATTTCACAGGAGTGGGAGAAAGTGATCTTAAAGGCAGTCCTAATGGAGAGCTTCATACCAGGAGTTTTCGATCCATTTCTGGACAGAAAGTGATGGAGAAATACTGCAGAAGGTTACAGGGAATACTTGTTTGTCTTTTAAATGAATTAGTCTAGATCTGTGTGTGGGTACTTTGTTCTTCCTTTGTTGGAACACTCTCACAAACAGTATCAGTTCTGGGAAGTTCATGGATGCAAGGGATTTTTAAGAGGCAATATCTGACTATTAGTAGATGATATTTCCAATTACTGTTCCTAAAGAGTTACAGTGGAAGTCTGAGTCTGTGTATGATACGATCATCCACTCAGAACAAGGGAAATGGCTGTCATGCCAACCTATCTCAAAATCTGGGTGTAAAAATTTTGGATGGGTATTTTAAAATGAACTGCTCAACCAGTGAGCTTCAAAAAAAAAAAAAAAAAAAAAAAAAAAAAAAAAAAAAAAAAAGGAAAAAAAAAAAAAAGGAAAAAAAAAAGGAAAAAAAAAAGCACCCCTTCTTTGGGATAAATTGCTCTTTCATTGTCTGTTCAACTGTGCAACTAACAATTTTAGTGGAAGTTTTTTAAAAATTCATTATTTTCATAGAACAATATCACTCTATGCAGCATAGGTTGTCAGAGAGTCTCGGTCCTAATTCCCCAGGGAAAAACCCCACAGGATGTCCCTGTTTGTCTGTTGGGCTCCGAGTTCCTCCCTTGCCGCTCTGACCTGCTCTTCCCCTGGCCAGAATTCCCCCACCCCCCATTAAACCAGCTGACTTGTGTCATCTTCTGTCTTAGTTCCTAAAAATCCTTCTTTTTTGCCTGAGGGACAGATGCATTTCCACTGGAAATGCTTTCTGCACCTGTGAGGATATAGACCGTGTAATTTCTGAGCTCTGGGTCTGCAATGTGTAGATTTTTCCTGTGCAGTGTTATGTAGGTGAATGCAGAATAAAGTCTGTATCACAACATCAAAATAGTTTGCTTTAAATGTGATGTACGCTTGCAAAGTAGTGTCCCACAGCCTTTGAAGTATACTGGTAATTACAGAACACAAAACGTGCTGCTGAGTTTGCTTTAAAATCTATACTTGGGATGTTTAATATCACTTTAAACCAATGTCTGTGTGTTATTTGTATGGGGATCTAAAAGGATATATTTGGATACTTTACAGTATCAACAGAAAAGTGTGCTCACAAGATTATGTGGCACTCTAAGATGTGCATAAGTAGGCAAAGTCTAGACCTTGGGACTGAATCCTTACAAAGTTTTTGAATCCTGGGAAGATTCAAAAGCAAAACAGCAGCAACTGTCCAGCAAAGTGAGGTTAAGAAGTGAGGAGGTAAACTCAGTGGTGAAAATGTTTAGAATAGCTGGAACTCACTGCACTTGTGGCTCCTACACCATGTTTCATATATTCTGGGTGTGATTACTGCACTTCGTGCATCGTTTTTAAACCACTGAAAAGTGAGCCGATCTGTATGGGCAGAAAAGACTTGCAGAACAGAGAGCTGAKCCTACTACCAAATGAGAAAAAGGAATATTTTGAGCATATCTGCTTTTCATAATGTTTTATTAGAAATGCATTTTAGTTGTGTTTAAGGAGTCTGTTTTTAAGCTGCGAATGGCTCCTGTAGAATTTTGCTGATATAACTAAAGGCCTCTTTTTTTATTGCAACACGCCTCATCTTCGATTAATCATTTTGATTTTCTCATGTTGTACATTTGTTATTCCTTGCAGTTTTAAGATTTTGTCGGTATCTATCTTGTAGTGTTTAATCAATCATTTGTTGGTTGCATGTAATAAAGAAAGTTTCAACTGAGTATTGAAACACTGCATTACTGCTACAGTACTACTTCTGACACTTTTGTTTTTACTCACTTTTAACTCAAATACCAAGACGCTAGCTAGGAAAATAGGAGACATCGTATCATCTTCAAATTTTTAACTTTATTTGCTATTTTAAATTTTATCTGATCAATATTTATCATCATTTTTTTCAATTGAGCTACTCACATGTCTTAAAAGCAGGCAGTGTTAGATGTATAGTGAAAGACAGAGATAAGTTAAATTAGATGAGCAGCAAACTCTTATTTTTATACTTTCCAGTTTTACGGTGTGTGTGAAGCACTCCAATTTCTTCATTTAAAATGTTTTAAAAACATTTTACAGGCTGCTGGTCAGGAGCTCCCGAATCTGTGTAGGCCAAGCCGATACTTTGCTTTACAGTACAGTATGTATCTTTAAAACAAAGACACAAGGTAGGTTTTAAGAGAAGATCTGTAAATAGGATGTGGATCTGTAAATAGAAGTGAATACTATTACAGAAGATCTGTAAATAGAAGTGAATACTGGACCTGTAATCCATGTTTTGATTAAAACCAAATATCCAGCATCATGGGAATACCATATCTCTTTTTTTTTTTTTCCTAGGCACTTAAGGCTCTTGATAAAAGTTGGGTATGTGTGGTTTTGTTGGCTTTTGGTTTTGGGTTTTTTTTTTTTTTTTTAGTGCTCAAATGCTAAACTATTCCTAAAGATTTCTCAGTATTTTGGTTTGGTAAGTTGTTTATTTTTGTCCTGTGAACACTTTTTGTCTACTTCAGAACATAATGGCCTTGATTTCCTGATTCTTTCTTTTTAATACTATGCAAATCTTTGACCTGTTACGCTGCTTCCCCCTCTCAAGTGCCTGCCATGCACACTGACCAACACCTCAACAAGCTTTTTTCATGTGAATTCTGAGGAAAGGAATATTGTGATGTTGCCTCCAGCTGTCTTCCTTCTGTTTGAATTACTTTTCTAGAGGTTGTGCTTATGTATAGTTTGTGTGTGGAGCGCACTGTGGTATCCACACAACTGCTCAGGTGAACAAAAGAAAAAGTTAAGCGTTAATATTTTGCTAACATTACTTAAAACAACAGCGACCTTAGAATCAGGACACAGTAAGCACTGTCACTGGCCAGGTTAAAATAACCCTTGTAGGTAATTTTAAATCCAGAATTCCTTAGCAGTGATAAATCTTCCTATTAAATGCTATAAGGTGGTTTAATAATAATAAATCTGTGGAGAAGGAAGGATAGTGTGCTCTAATAGTGGTAATAGCAGTTGAATATACATAGTTCTGGAAAGCCCTACTAAACACTCCTATAGGGTAGACCTGCATCCCCACTAAAATATGAAGGCATATTGCAGAGGGAAGTTTCCCTACCATCATCTCTGCTCTGTGCTGTCTTCTGATGAGGAAGTAGCAAATGAGTTGCTACCTCTTATCCTGGGACTTTGTATATAGTGAGGAACTTGGTTACTGTGCAACCCAAATAACCAGGGCTGCATTTGTGCTTGGGGAGGGGAAGGTGGGTATGAGAAAGTAGCCTTTTTCTGCCACACAGTTCTACTTTAATTTTTTTTTTTTTCTATAATCTTTGGACATACAGTTATAACCCAGTGGCAAGTAATTGCTTAGGTTTCCAGAGGAAGGACAGAAAATGGAAGTTTAGCTGTCAGTATTGACAGAAGTTGTTTTGGTTTCCTTTTTCTCATAGGTTGAGTTCAAATAAGCAAATCATGGCCATTATCCCTCATGACTCAAACAAATTACACAAATCCTTTGCAGGAGTGAGCTGCAAGGAGGGACCCCAGGAGGAGCTGTGGTCAGGTCAGCCGGCAGAATTAATTTATGCCCATCTCTGTCACAAAAAAGTAAATGGCATTTGAATTTGGTTTTGTTGTAACCTCTTGAGATTGATCAGTCAGAATTGAAGCAAAATGGGAGCCGGTTTCCAGTCTCTCTCTCTGCCTCCCGACCTGCTGCTGTCAGAATGATTCTCCTTTTTCTTATTTTTTTTTCCTTCAATACAAGATGTCCATCACAGGCCTAAATCTAAGAAATACTGATTTTGATCAGCTAACCTTCCTTTATTTTCAAGTAAGTTCCAGTCACTGTACACATTTGATTGGCGCTTTTCCCCAGCAACCTAATGCTCAGTTTGGAGTAATGGGAACACAAACCATTAATAAAAGATTAAAGAAAAAGCAAAACACCAGGATTTAAAATTCCAAACATATCTCTGTAGACTGTCTTTATAAAAGGCAGTTTCTTCGGCAGGCGTTGAAATGCAATTCTTCCTACACATTAAATAATAAAATCAGACGTGAACTTTCAGATTGCTGTGCTGAGCAAAATGGATGTACTTCTTTTAAGTCCATAAAAGTAAGGAAAATCAGATTTTAAGAACCAAGATCACACTTGAACACAGTTGGAAAACTACAGCATGTTACCGAAACCTCATTAAGCTGTCATAGGCTTTTTTGTGCATTTCCTTTCCCAGCCTGTTTGATTGCCAAGATATTTGTGTGTAAATACTCTTTTCTAACTCTATTCCCTCTCCTCCTTCTATGATACTGTTTGTGACAACACGGCGGTTACCGTGGGGATTGTGACGTGTGATGTCATATACAGCAGTGTGACCTCGGTGAGCCAGTGAGTCTGGTGAAGGATGGAGATGGACAGAATAACTAAGGCAGCAAAAAGGGAAAAATATGTGGGAAAAATTGAATGAATTTTAATAAGATAAGAATAAAACACTGGTGTGTGGGGTTGGTTTTGGTTTTTAAAGTTCACCAGTGTGCACATCATGGCTTTTCTTTTTTGGCCTGAAACTTGCCGGTTCTGGTTTTGGAATATATGCTGTGTGATATGTAGCTAAGGAGAGACCTTTCCTCTACCAAGACAAGCAATATGAGGTAAGCTTAGAATGAAAATTGTAATTCTATCCCAGCTTCCAGAAAAGGGAGCATTAAATCAGACACTATAACTGCTTAGCACTTCTCTAACGCTTAACACATGGAAATGTCATTGAATCTTCACAACACCCCAATATGAAAAGTAAGCAAGTGCTAGTATCCTCAGTTAAAAATTGGTGAATGTGTGATAATCTAAACAGTAAGTGAACTCTTATAAAGTGACTCATCAAATCATTGGCAGCAGTGGGATAAAGATCTGGAAATTCCTATCTTTATAGTCTCATGTTTGTTTCACTGGATCAGATTTGCCTTTCATTGAAAACACAATTTTCAAACTTGAACTGTTCAATTAAATGATAGTCTCACTCCTACCAATATTACTATACTTTTTTAGAGACAGGTAAGCCTAGAGTTAGCACAGTATATTCATATTTGTTAAATGTGCAAAAGATTATGCATAGAACTCATGCAAATGCTTTTGCAATGAATGTGTGAGCTGGATGGGGCTGAAATGGGCTCACCCTTGTATATGCAGATGTCTGCAAATTGAGCATCATGTATGCAAAGCATCCTTTTTTCTCCCCCTCCCCCCCCCCCCCCCCCGCCCCCTGAACCTTGAGTCTCTCCCCCTTCTCATGCATGCCATGTGTGCACTAACTCCTAATTTATATCACTTCAAGTGAGAGGAGAATCGGGGCCTTTGACTTCTAAGTCTCACTCAAAACACACTTTTATGGTCAGGGTTATAATGGAAATACTGACAAACTCAGACATTTAACTGTAACAGCACAGTGTGTGACATGATAATAAAGATATGCTTTACTGCCAAACTGTCTTGTGTAGACATTAGGGGAATGATGCTTTTTAGTTTCCCTGTTGTAAATATACATACTTTGGCAAGGAAAAGGTGTTTGCCAGGTCAAAGTCATTGCTCCGAAAAAGAATGCAATAATGAAATAATATAAATAGTGAAGGACCCAGCACCTCCAGTAAAAGTTATCAATTTTGAAGACTAAACTGCTGAATTATTATTTCTTATGTTCATGTATCAAACATAGTATATCTGCACACCATTAGTTTGGTGTCAACAGTATTGATTCTCTATGCATGTAACTCCCATTGAGAACATTAGTAGGTCTGTCTGTGAAAGGACTACAGGCACTCATGTTACTAAAATGTATGAAGTTCATATTTGTAGGGAGTTATTTCACAAGTGGAACTTGAAAAGAATAACCCTTCAGTGTTCAAAAAAATGTATCTCCAGTCTTATCAGTGTAAAAAGCTGCCATTTATTTCAGTCTGGATCAGACAAATGAGGCTTTCATCCAGTAACGGGTTTGAATTTAGGGGGAACAGGGTTTGTTTTACTCCTAAACATCTTTTGCAAATAGGACTCTCCTCTATTAGAGGTGAATTACTATTTTTGAGGTTTTGTTTCTCTTCCATAGTGCTAAAATGATGTTTCTCTGTTTGAAGATTTAAAAAAAAAAAAAAAAAAAAAAGTTTTGTTAAAGCTACAACCCTATCCACCCCAGACCTGAGACTGAGTCAACTGAAAGTGGAGCTTAATGATGGGGAGAGTTTCTTTATTTTTCATCTATTATTTTTTCCCAAAATGTCCTTTGCTGTCTACTCTTTCTTACTTTCTGTTCCTCCCAAGAGCAAAACAGAGGCTTATTTGCTATAGTGACATTTCTGAAAATCTGCATGGCAGCATCACTGTTGCCTATGGAATAGTCATCATGTTCAATTTTGTTGATCCTGTATTTGTTTGCTGGAAAGCAAATCCATCTATTTATCTTCAAAGTCTATTTTCTCAGGTTTCTGTTGCTGAAAGAGCTAGACCCAGCTAGAGCAGAGTCCTTGACTGCAAAAGCTTACTATATTAATGTTTTGCTCTGCTGTTCTAATGATCAGTGTGATGTTTTGAAAGTGTTCTGTCTTGTCAGCCCTGTTGTTTTTGCAGTCTGTGTTGATTTGGATGTCAGCTACGTTACCAATAAACTTCTGAACCTGGAGTACTTTCTAGTGGGGAAGAAAAAAGGTGCTTTGTTTACCACGCTATGAAAATTAAAGACCAAGGACTTTCAAAAATAGGAGCCTACAGTTAGCATCCTTAGCCTATGTTTAGATTTCTAAAGCAGTGGCCTAATTTTCAAAAGGGCTGAGCATCCAGGACCGCTTATTTGGGGTCAGTGGTTATACCTGTCAGAGCCCAATACTCTCTGGGCAGGTTTTTAGATATTCCACATGAGGAGGGTTTAGTGTTTAATATAAAATTTTCTTATCTGTAGGTATTCAGTGTTGCATGGGATTTTGATTTAGTGGAGTGATAACAGCAATAGTCTGAAATCACAACACAAACACAATATAGTGATTGCACCCTACAGCTGGATCATAATACAAACATGATTCCCTTTGCTGGTCTCTACATGCTCACCATTGTGATGCTGGGAAGGAATATGTGTGTTGAAGCCAGCTCAAGCCTCTTGCTTTTTTCAGAGTTAATTTTGGTTGTTCAATTTTATAGCCTGGGCTGAGCCACATATATACTTCCCCATGTTGTTCTGGTTGGTTCAGGAAGATAATACTCTCTATCGATTATTTTAAGAAAGTCTATTTACCAGCTGACCCACTCAACTGATACAGTCTTTGGCTAAAACAAAGGCCACCCTCCGATCCCCTTTGTGTTAATTTCCCTTCCTTCAAGATGGCTGTGGTCACTTCCTATGTTCCAGTCTGAGTTTCATGAGCACATCATCCTTGCCTGTCTTCTCTGAGCCACCTTCCATGGTAGGGGTTCATTGATCGGTCACAACATCCCACTGGGACCTCTTCAGTGTGAAGTGGACTGTGGTAGCTCCTGCTCGTTCTTAGTGTGCAGTTGGTATTTCAAGGAGTCCTCAGTAGCAAAAACTGTAAATGCTGGTTGCAGACTCAGTCTGGATTGCACTTCTGTTTTGTACATGCTTGTGATTTTGGGGGAGCCTGGAAGGTGAGGAATAAAACTTCCTGGGCTAAAATTGGATTTCTATTCTGAAGAGAACTCTTGCATATTTTTTTTGGAATAAAATTTCTCTGCTGTGTTTTTAGGCAAGAACAAAACAAATATACTTCAAAAAAAAAAAAAAAAAGGAAGTTGGAATGAATTCCCTTCACTCTGTTGAGCTTCATTTGTGGAGAGAATTTTGGCATATGAAATTTGGAGTAAAATTTCTCTGGCCATGTTTTCAAGCAGAAACAAAGCAAATAGTCCTCACAAATAAGTAGTTGGAACAAATTATTTTGCTTTCAAGCCAACAGTGCAAGGGTAAAAGGAAAGAAACTTTATGATGCTTCTGACTGAAGATTAGATTTTCTTTTATATATGGAAAATAAGGTACTGGCTAATTCAACTTCTAAGACAGAGATGAGCCCGCATATTATATTCAAGTCCTTCAAAGCCTTGAAGGAGAACTGGGCAGGCATGAGTGAAAGCTCAAACATGCCTTCTCAGTTCCCAGGCTGTACCAGGATTTGAGATTTGTTGAGAGTTACTTGGCTATCTCCCGCTTCTCAGGAGGTGCTGTGTACAGAGGAGAAAGCACTTCTGCATTSTCTTTTGAATGTCTTCTGGAACTGTTGACTAAGCCACTACCTATGCCTTTAGCTAATTGTCCCACTAAAATTCACCTTCTGAGGAGATGCAGAGCAGAGAAACCCTTGTTCTGGAGCCACTGGAATGGAAATGTCATCTCTTAGATCTTCTGCTGCTCCTGCACGCTGGCCCTGAGGAGCACCAGAGGTTGCAGGGTAGCATGGGCAAATCTGCAGAGCATTCCCCAGGATCTAGCTCCTATGATGTATTGGTATGGCAATATCTTAGAAGAAAAGTGTAAAATGAAATTATGTAGAACATAATGAGCATCTTCTGGATGTTTCTGTGTCCTTTGTCTTTCTACTAGCAGCTGCAACCCAACTTCACTTTGCTATTTTCAGTGTAGAGGTTGGTTTTAGAAATGCATCCTCAAGTGCTCTTTGGCAAGCCCACACAGCTACATTTGCCAACGGTTAAGCTGGATTTCCTAGAAGTTGGTGAGAGTCTAAACGAGTCACCTAGAAGTCGGTACCTGAGATGGGAAAGCAACTGTGGAGCCCGGACTGCTCCATCTCTTGCCATAACCAGCAGGGAATGGTCCTATTGCTAATGTAAGCAAGAGGTTCAGAAACAAACAGCAAATATTATAATATTCTCAAGAGTTTCTTAAGAATATACCAGTTTAATACTTTTTTTTTGTTGTTCTTTTTTAACTATAGCATATGCATCCACCATCTTGAGCGTTAATCTTGAGGTCAGAATATGCCTTTTGGGTATTTTCCTATTAATGAAGTAACTTGCTGCAGAGATGCCATAATATCCTAGCAATCTACATGCTTTCTGGCCAAAGTACTTAGTTTTAGCTTCTTGAATAAGTTGGTTGGAAACATGCTGTTTTCAGAAGCTAGATATTTTTTATTGGATTTGATGGGAAATATAAATTGGGTTTGGAAAAGGGCTAACCCTTCAAGCCCTCGATTCTCCCTATTAAGATTTTCCTTGCAACTTGGCCTCTTTTAAACTCCCATCTCGTGCATACTCTTTTCTAATCTGATACCTCAGTGTACATATCTAAACATGATCAGTGACAGTTTTAGCTGCGGGGTGAGGCTTTCTGTGACAAGGGCAGTGAGCTCTGATTTGAGACCATTCATTGCAAGTGACTTCAGCTGTCTCTTCAAGTGACATCCAGCTACTTGAGGAATGAGGGATGACGAAAGTTCTTTGGACAGAAAACTTTCACTGACAAGAAGGTGACAGGTCCTTGCACAGCTGGTCTCTGATATGCCTTGGAAGAGGCCTACATAGTTACTAATTTAAGTTTAGTGGTGGCTGCAAGCATGGAGCAGACAAGTTCTTGTAGATTTGTAACTCATCTGCAGGAATGACAGGAGTTGGAGCTACACTTACGGTGCTTGTGTTGTTGTATAACATTTCCAATAGCCCATGTTTATTTAAAGAGCTAAGTGAACTGCAAGCTATTCTGATTCTCATTAATGCTTCTTAACATGTAGCTGAAGATGGTGTATTCTGCTAATTTGTTCATATATTTCAAGTGGATACTGACTTTTTTTAATGGTCTGTCAAGTTATACTAATGGTATCCTCACTCTTAGGGCTGTCTATTCCTTCCTTTTTTTTTTTCTCTCTCTCCCCCCCCCCCCCTTCCCCCAATGTCTCCTATCAGTTTTTCAGCTCTAGTGGTGCTATCAAGAATGAAAACTCTAATGTGTGGGAAGTGGGTGGCTGTTTTTTTTTTTAAAGGGACCTCTTGCCTTGCTCAGAGCAAATGCATGCAACTCCTAAATCACTGTGCTACATGCTCACCATTGCTCCCATTGGCAATAACACGAGGGAAATCAAAAGATCCTTCCAAACTAGGAGAGTGATGTGGCGGCCTGAACACACACAAGTGAACTCTTTCCAGAGCATGAGGGATAAGTGCTGGCCATTGCACAGGCAGCTGTGATACTTTTTGGCATGTTTGCTGTCATCTAGTTAGGAACATGGGCGTTTTGATCCCAGCTCTGCCACCAACCACTTCCCACTTCTTGGCCACTGTCAAATTGTTATACTATGGCACATAAGTAACTGCTGATTACTGCATATACACAGCTACATAAGTAAAGCTTTAAATGTTGAAAGTGTCCACTGTGATGAATCCTCACCTGAGAAGGAAGTGTTTACCCTTAAATATCAGGAAGCTCTTGGAATAAACCATGATGGAAACCTCAAAAATTTGAGGCCCTTGAGGCCCAGCCATAACCCAAACAAATAAGGTGACTTATTGCTGACGTTTGAATAATGCTGTTGTGGCAGATCTGATTTCAGAGGCTCCTCCTTTCCCACCATCACTCATGACTCCTGTTCCCACTGCCTATTCTGCCTTTCCTGTTCAGCTTTTTGTGTGGTTGAGCTCTAAGTTTCCAACAGTCATTATATTTTATTCTTGAAGAGTATCATTTCACATACCTGATTTAGAGCATGGCCATGGAAATGGTCAGGTTGGTACAACTGGGAGGACGGTCACTTCCAGTGTGTGGTGGTGGAGAAGGAATGGCAGCGGAGGGTGGAACAGAGGGGTGAGTCTGCCAAATGCATCAGATGTGCTGCTGACAG
The DNA here is from genome assembly GCA_035582835.1 of Phoebastria nigripes. Taxonomy (NCBI): domain Eukaryota; kingdom Metazoa; phylum Chordata; class Aves; order Procellariiformes; family Diomedeidae; genus Phoebastria; species Phoebastria nigripes. The sequence goes on along the minus strand of JAYKAV010003410.1, from coordinate 1,785,369 downwards.
AAGAGCGATGCTGAAGCACTATCTGAATGGACTGTTAAAGGGAAGATAGAAGAAGTGAGGCTAATTGTTATGAAGGAAGTAACGGAGACCACAGCAATACAAACACTGGGTGGTCCTGGGCTGAGCTCCAGGGGAAGTGTGGCCATTTACACCACTCAAAAATTTGTCCTCTTCTGTGTATGGGAGTATTTGTCACCCTATCAATACAGTTTCAGCTCTCCTGTAAGGTCTTTACTTTTTGTATCTGAAATATCGCTTGGTTTACATTTAAGATTACAGAAATGTAATCTGTTTCTCAGCAGTTGTGTTTCAGTCCACAGCTGGTGTAAATCAGCAGAGCCCAACTGCCTGCACAGGAGTCATACCATTTGCAGCCGCTGAGGCTTTGGCCCTTAGTAGATAAACACCAGCATATTATTGCACAGATTTGACCTCATTTGTTTTGTTTTCTCCATCTCCTTGACACATCATTGAGCAAATTGTCACTGAAGCAAGGGAGTAGGAGAGGAGATAATTAAATATTACATAAGGATAATAAGGTGTGAGTAAAATTATTTCTATGGTTTAACATGTATGTCTTTTTTGGAAAATATGAGCTCTGTGTAATGCCAAATAAACAGTTTGCTGTAGATATTCAAAAGGACCAAGTGCACCTCTTACAGATACTTTGTTGACAGTTAAAAAATGACATATCTATTATTCATGCTGAGCAGTCTGACAGGAGGAATGTTGCCCTAACTTTCGCATGGTAAATGAGGGAAGTGGAAAGCAGTGTAGCTTGTAAAGGCAATCAGGTTTGTTTAAAGGAATCCTGTCTTCGGTAGCCTGATTTGTAATATGACTGTGTTGAAACTTGGTAGACTCAGCACTACAATGGCAAAACTTCTTTTGATTTCAGCAGGACTGTAATTTGGCTTTGTGTATGCATATTTATGACTAAGGTCACAGGTACAGAAACCTGATGCAGACAAGGATTTTATTATTTTTTCCAGAAGTCACTATCTGTAAAGGAATGAGTGATGCTTGGCTTTCTGACAACAAACCTTTGATTTTTAATGACTCATCTGCATGAGCTGATAAAACACTTAATGTTGTGAAGTCCTTTCCTGAAGGGTTGGCTTAGCAGAATGTCGTGTGAGAGATGTGTGAGAACAAAAGAACAACGTTTGCAGGTGTCTGGGGCTCTTCTCTTACCAAAGCTGATATGCTGGTTTTTTAATTTCATCAAAATTATGTGTATGCATAAAATAACAGTATATTGTGAGATGTTGCTTTACACTTGATTACACATTGCTTACTGTTGAAATGTGATATGGGTTTTGTGCACCAAAGGAAACTTGTTTCCTTTTAACAAAGGTTACCTGTAATGTGAAAGATGTAGCAGAGAGCATATCTTAACTTACCTAGAAAGCTGACCAAAATGAAGGGCTCAGTCCTTCAGTCATTAAGATCAGTGTGATTTTGGTTTTTCTAGCTGTTCTTCTCTTGCTTTCAAATGTATGTCCCAGGCCTTTTCTGCTTTCATATTTGCCCTGCGTTTCTAGGATTTTAGTGCAATGTGTGTAATGCAGAAGTTCATGTCAATGAAAATTGTTCAATTCAGCCTTGCAGTGTGGAGGAGTAAGATGTGGGAGACAACCCTAGAAAGTAGTGGTAACAGGGAAAAAATGCTGCATCTGCTGCTGTCAGAGAAGTGGGTACTGCGTATAGGTTTGATCTGAGTAAAGCTTGAGGTGCACTTGGTCCCTGGTTGGGTAATACTCATCCTCAGAAATCTTGGGACTCTGATGCAGGGAGCCAGGTAGCAATTCCCCTTAAAGTGGTTGCTCATCACAGAGATGATGAGCTGGGGTGTGCCTCAGGGATCAGAGTCTGTTCTTTGACTTAATACTGAATAAGCATATTTGAAAATAAAATAAATTGAAACAAATTAGTCCAACTAATGAACTTTTTGCTAACTTCTCTCACACTGTTTGCTCTCAAGCACAATTTTGAAACAGCAGTGAAACCTTTGTGCGGTGCTTCGTAGTGAGGCATTGAAAATGTGCTGGTGGCATGGTGTGCTGCATGTTCTTCCCCACTGAGGTGGGTAGCCTGCTGCAGGGATGTTGGAGCTGGCAGTGGTGTGCATGAGCACGTGCATGCGGACGGCCAGCACACCCCTTGCCGTACTCCATGTACCTCACATAAAACCAGGTGTGTTCTGCACCCACAGCATTCCTTAGTGTCGTGGTTTAACCCCAGCTGGCAACTAAGCCCTACATAGCCGTTCTCTCACTCCCCCCTGGTGGGATGGGGGAGAGGATCGGAAAGGTAAAAGTGAGAAAACTCGTGGGTTGAGATAAAGACAGTTTAATAAGTAAAGCAAAAGCCACGCATGCAAGCAAAGCAAAACCAGGAATTCATTCACTGCTTCCCATCGGCAGGCAGGTGTTCAGCCATCTCCAGGAAAGCAGGGCTCCATCATGTGTTAACGGTGACTTAGGAAGACAAACGCCATCACTCCCAACGTCCCCCCCTTCCTCCTCCTTCCCCCAGCTTTATATGCTGAGCATGACGTCATATGGTGTGGAATATCCCTTTGGTCAGTTGGGGTCAGCTGTCCCGGCCGTGTCCCCTCCCACCTTCTTGTGCACCCCCCGCCTCCTCGCTGGTGGGGTGGGGTGAGGAGCAGAAAAGGCCTTGACTCTGTGTAAGCACTGCTCAGCAGTAATGAAACCATCCCTGTGTTATCAACACTGTTTCCAGCACAAATCCAAAACATAGCCCCATACTAGCTACTATGGAAAAAATTAACTCTATCCCAGCCAAAACCAGTGCATTCTAAGAACTTAAACATCAGTGTGTTATCAACATTATTCTCATCCTAAATCTAAAACACAGCATTATACCAGCTACTAGGAAGAAAATTAACTCTATCCCAGCCAAAACCAGCACACTTAGTCTCTCCAGGGGGATAAAGGCAGGTACAGAGCAAAAGGAAAATACCCTGATAAAATGCTAATTTTATTTGTTATGCTCTTCCACAGGATGGACTCCCTGGGGCCACAAGCAGGTTGGGTTTTGCAGTTAGAGTATCATAGATCTGAATCCCTTAGGCTCCAAGGACAGACCTAAGGGGTGAGATCATGAACAAGGGAGCCATTTGGTTACTTTAGGCCATCTGATGATTTCACATCGTATGCCTGTGAAGGTTGACCCAAGGCCTGTCTGTGGTCTTCTGGGTGAGGCAGAGATTGCTTTGTGACTGCCTGCACCAAGAAGGGAGTGAGGAGAAGCGCAGCTGTAGTATTGCCCAGGTCTGCATCACTCTGCAGAGCACCATGGCTCTGAAAGGTAGAACACGTTGTGCAGGACAAGGGGAATAGCGTAGTCTGTATATTTAGCCCATGCAGCAGGACTCTTGGGAAGGGATTGCGTCTTCTTCGGACCTGGTATTGCATCCGACAGTGGCTAAAAGTCACAAGTTGAGCCAACAATATTTCATCACTAAATGATTTTTGTGGTGTGGAAGTAGAAGTGCCTAAGGCCTCGGATTTAACTTCAGCTGGTTTCTCAAGAAACCTAAGCATAGATTTATCTGTATACGGAAATTAATTTTGTTCAAGAGAGAATTTGAAGCAGAATGCAGAAATTATTCTGGAATAAAGCAGGTGAAGTTGTTAGTTAAATCAGCTCCATCCCCTGTGATAAATAGATCAAGAAGCTGGACAATTTACTGAATAAATTGTCCAGAGATGTCTAAATTATTTGCAGTGTCATTTTCACCTGAGCCTGAGGAATGTGAGGCCAAATTTCAGCTGACTATATTGCATTCCTCTCTAGAGCCAGAAATAGGCTCTCAGCTGTTATAAATTGATTAATGAAGGTATTGTTACTTAGACCAGACCCTTAGGCTTGTAATGCTTAAGTTTTAGCATAAATGACCGAACTGAGCCATTCTTTAGAAGGCATAGCTTTAAAAGTCATTTGTCTAGTTCAGAAGGAGAAAATATAATGACTTTCATTGTTTTGGGTCTCTTTATTGTCTGTGTTGCCTCCCAAAATGACTATGCCTGATTTACTACTTTTTTTTTTTTTTCCCTCCTGAACCTGTGTGGCATCATATTAGCATGGCACATGAAGATCCTGAGGTGAAAATAAATCCAGAGAGATGAATATCAAACTTTGAGATGCTGTTCCATGTAACTGAATGTTTATCTGAATTTAACACACGGCATCCAGTTAGATAATTTGCCCACAAGGCAAGTTTGTTTCATTTTTCACAATGTTCTGCTACTTGGGATTATTTATTCACTGCAGCAGAGCTATGGACTAGCCTGATTTGTTAAGCAAGCACTGTAAGGATAGATACTGCAGTACTTTCATGGAAAACTTTGGAGTGAGAAGCAATGAGCTATTGCCCAGTGCATCGTGTTCCAGGATGGGCTAGAAAAACTGGTAAGGGTGCAGCTGTGGAGGTAAGAGGAGAGCCCTACCTTGTAGAAATGTCTTTTCCCTCTGATCCCTTCTGCTTGCCCTATAATAACCTTACACCAATGTTCCAAAACTCTTGATATATATTTTTTTTTAAAAAGAAAGAAAAATGTGTCAATGTATCTGTAGTTAGCTTCCTGGGATGTATGTTTAATTAGCAAAATAGAGAGACGAGGTATTTATTCCACCAATAAGCACAAAAACCTTATTTCAGGCTTCTTAACTGAAATTTAATAATTAGTATTATATTAGACATTTCTTTACACTTAAGAATCATTCTTGCATGAACGTGTTTGACAAGGGAAGCAGAGCTCATGTGCTGCATTAATTGCAATACATCTTGAAAGGCATTGTCATGGGAGTTCTGTTCCTTTCCACCTTTGTGTATATGAAGTTAAACTGCCCACTAAAAATTTAGCAAACTTAAACTGCAGCCAAAGAAAACGTCTGCTTTGGACATGACTGACTTTATTTTCTAGCAGGAGGGCTCCATATATCAGTGCCTTGCCTTGTCTAATTTCATTAATGTGATCTTGTGTCCATCCTGTGGCAGTTTAATAGCCATTATTTGTGGCCTCCATCAAATAAAGCATTGACCATAAATCCAACTTCACGTAAATGAAGATATAAATGTCAATCTGCATTACTGTATAATATTTATTATTTTAATTAAATGAAACTGATTGTGACATTTATTAGATCACAAGTTCCTTGTTAATGGCAATGAATAGCAAAAAACGTTGCTTATCTTAGAATAGGAAAAAAAGCTGCTTATTTTATATAATTTTGAGAAATTTTCCTGATGTTATTGTTTTAGGTTATCAGAGCTAGGGATCTGTGCATGGAACACAATGTTTGTGCTTCTTTTTGGGACATAAACTAGTTAGTGATGTCAAACATGACATGTACTGCAGAAATATCAAGGAACAAATGTATTAGGAAGGTGAACGCACTGCTTTTGTTAGTCGCTTCATAATACAAGTATTTACATTTAACTGAGCCCATTTCTTTCTTCTGCTCTAAGTAGCAGGAATTATCCAGTCTAAAGTCAGATATTCTAGGTTTATGCTAGTAGTACGTAAACTTTTCTTCAATATGAGGATAATACAGTCTGTAGCTTAAATGATTTAATTTCCAAAGTATTGTGAAAAATACAGAAAACCTATAATTTTAAAATACTGAAGTCCCATCCTGTGTGATTTAGTCCTAAAGATAGAAATCCATTACAAATTGGAGACTGTTCTTATTTATTCTCCTTTGGTTGTTTTGTTCCTTTTGCTTTTAATGTACAAAAAGAATAGCGCCTGTTATTTGCATTGGATATAGGAAGGGATAATGGATAAAATTCCATGGTCTTGATGCTGGAGAATTCCTTAATCTGGCAAATCTCACATGTCAGTAAGAAGTGTAAGAATGAACGTTTGGTATCTGGTACGTTTCTTCACTTGCAGGGAGTCAGATTTTATCAAAACTGAATTTACAGCAGCCTATTTAGAGTAAGAACAGCCTTTGTATGTCAAAGAGAGGTCATCAGCTTCTTACCAAATAGACTGTATTCAAAAAAGCATCTGGATGGTGGAGATGTTAAATTTTATTTGTGAAACAAAAGAACTGAGTTATAGTTTATAATTTTATGTCAGAAAATATTGATCCTGATCCTGTTGCTAGTGAAGTCAGTGGCAAAACTCCGATTAACTCAGTTGGAAGTGTGGAAACTTAGGAAATCAGGATTAAAAGGAGATTTCATCTTTTTTTATATAAACTTCATTTGTATCTGTGTCTTTCACAATGATTCCTTGAAAATGAATGGAAATATTCACACTGACTTAAAGGGAAATTGATTCAGATCTTCAAACATCTGAGACTGTTTTCAGAGTACTTTCAAAATGCTTTCTGCAGATCTCTAGTATCTTTCACAGTGAGCCTAAAAGGTTTTTAAGCAGGAAAACACTAAATTGTCTATATTTCAGATCACTTTTAACTAAAAATGTTTACAGTGTATTTGTAACAAAGCTGGTCATGAGGCTTCTGTCTGTATGAAATCCTATTGCTCAGGTCTAATTTAATTCCATTAAAGAGGAGAAAATACTGCTCTAGAGTTTATCCTTTTGGTCAGTATTAACCATGTATATTCATAGCACTCTTTAAGATATTATCTTTTCAAGCTAAGTGCCCAGCATTGTATGGCATGACATAGAAGAAAAAAATTTAGCAAAAGCAAAACTGAGAAGCTGGTACAGAAGAGGGACTGGAATCAGAGTAAATGACAACACTACATTTTTCAGGTGCTGCTCTCCTGTATTTATTTCAAGGCTTGTGTTCTGCAATGAAGTTACCAAGGAAATGCTTTTTGCTTTACCAAAATCTAAAAACAAATGAAGTGAAGCCAAGAATACTTCTGAAGTGGAGTCCCACTTTTAAGTTAGCAGTTTTATTTTAGTATCATTTTTTCAGGAAATACTTAAAACATTTTTTCCATTATTTTGTGTGCAATTGTGTAGATACATAACTATGTAACACTTCTGTATTCCTCCTGAGTTTACTGTAATGTATTTTTTCTTAATTTCCTCTTTGTTTATAAAAACAATCTGTGCTTGTATAGATTTATAGTATTTCCTTTAAGCCTTTCTAGTAGCTAAAACAGATAGATCTTGGACTTGCATTCATTTCCTCTGTGCAAAACACTTTTTCTCTGTGTTGCACCGAGGAGGTGAAAACATTCTTCTTTCTTTTCACTCTTGCAATGAAATGAGAATTCTCAATGTTGAGGTAACCACTGACAGTGTACTCCACCTATTGCTTCCTTCAAACCTGGTCTTACATTCCCTCTAGCTCAGAAGCCTGTGAGAGAGAGACACACTGTGAGAGAAATCATTTTGTCTCCAAATGCTGGTCCTGACAACAAACTTTCATGTTGGGCATTAGGCATCTGCTGCAATGCCTCATCTGAATATTGCAGCACTATACCAGAGTCCTTTGCTCCAAAGTCTTGCTGACTGTCAGATGAAGGTCACTTTTAACGTAGTACAGTATCAGTAGTTTGGAACATGGTTGGTTGGCCCTGTTCAAACCCTGTTACACAGAAGCAAATTCACTTCCAGAGTCGTATTTTTGATATTCAGTCATGTTTGCTAGACAAGATCTTTCTTTTGTCAGCATGTACAAAAGTGAATTCTTAAATGTTCTCAGAAGCTGTCTTTGATTACATTTGTGTTCGTTCTTATATGTCAAGACTACTGTGATTTCCTGAAACTATCCTAGCCATCTTGAGTTTCAAGTCCATTTCAGTGTCAGATTAGGTTGTGTAACTGTCTGATACCAAAATGATTTTGAAGGATTCTGTGAATACTTAGCCTTTTATTCCAGAAATTGAGAGGAGTCTATTCCATCTGTAAGTCTTACCCAGTCTTCAGTCATTCTGATTTCTTGATTCCTTGTTCTAACATGATTTTAATTTCCTTCTGTGTTTTTTCTTCCCCTGGGAAATTAATCTGAGTCCTGACATGTGTTCTATCTTCTTTGTTGAATCTGTGAGGCAAAGAATTGATGTTGGTTTTGGTAGTGGCTATAGCTCCTGCCAATAAACTATACTTTTTGCTGCTTTAAGGCATTGTCTTCTAATGGTTCTTGCTTGTGTACCTAAAAATAAACAAACCTTGCCAGTCTCCAAAAAAGTGGTTTTTTGTTTGTTTTTTGTTTTTCTTCTTGTGCTCTCTTCAGTCTTCTCTGAGTGTTCCACTTCTCTGCTGTGGCCTGATCCATCCAACTCCTTCCAAAAGCTGATTGACCCTCCCCTTCCATGTGCATCTTTCCTTTCCTGTGTGAAGGAGTCTGGCCTTCTATGCTCATTTTCTGAAGTGTCACTGATTTTTTTTTTTTTCTTTCTTTCTTTCTTCTTCTGTTACTTTGGGCAAGTCACTTCATCTCACTGTGGTGCAGTTTATCCACTATAAAATAAGTCTAATAATTCTTGCCCGCTTTGCTGAGCCCTGAATCTTGTTTGCCTTCTTTACGTGTGCAGTCCTAAGGGTATTATAAAGCTTCAATTATTAATGTTTGGAAAGTGCTTTGAGATCTTTGCATGGAAATCCCTGTATAATCATATTTAGCACTTAGCATTTCACAGCACAGTGCAGACACTACGTAATCCTCAGAATACTCCTGTGAGACAGAATTACCTGTCAATACAATTATTATCCTCACTTTACTGGATAGTGGGGTAGAAGGATTAGGACCTAATCCTGCTTCTCTTCAAAGAAATAGGAGTTCTTCTCTTGACTTCAGCAGGAGCTGGAAGAAGTCTTCTCTGACACATCAAGTTTTGAGCTCAGCCTGGGATGCCAACCCACACTCAACTTCATGGACCCTCCTTCCTCTTGATAGTACAGAGTTTGATATTTCCTGGTCACGTTACCTAGACTTTCTTACATGATTAATTTTTAATTTTTCTCTTTACTATTCTGTTTTGGTTACCTTCTATATTATTTTTAACTTTTGGTTTTGGTATCTGTTCAAGTCCCAGTGTATTTACTTTCTGATGCTGCATGTAACCCTGGGAGATATATAATCCATGAATTTTTTCCACATCACCTTTGCAATTCTCTTCCTTCACTGATTTATCCAGTGCAATTCTTACCCTCTTTTTAGCAACTTTATTTTTCTCCTGGACATGTTATTGCAAACTTAACTGCTGTCTGCTGGAACACTGCTTCTACATAGTTGACCTTATCAAATTCCTACTCAAGAGAAATTTTAGAGCAGTTTTCTTGTTGTGAATATTGTACATAGTACTATCATAGAATCATTAAGGTTAGAAAAGACCTCTAAGATCATCAAGTCCAACCATCAACCCAACACCACCATGCCCACTAAACCATGTCCCTAAGCGCTTCATCTACACGTCTTTCAAATACCTCCAGGGATGGTGACTCCACCACTTCCCTGGGCAGCCTGTTCCAATGCTTAACCACTCTTTCAGGAAAGAAATTTTTCCTAATGTCCAATCTAAACCTCCCCTGGTGCAACTTGAGGCCATTTCCTCTCGTCCTATCGCTAGTTACTTGGGAGAAGAGACCAACACCCACCTCGCTGCAGCCTCCTTTCAGGTAGTTGTAGAGC